>JAVSCE010006959.1:0-471701 GCA_032199065.1 Smutsia gigantea | reverse complement strand
AGGAACAAAATGGCAGCAGACTCACAGACTCCAAGAAGGAACCAGTGGTTACCAAAGGGAAGGGGTGTGGGAGGGCGGGTGGAGAGGGAGGGAGAAGGGAATTAAGGGGCATTACGATTAGCACTCACAATACAGGTAGGTCACGGGGAAGGCAGCACGGCACAGAGAAGACAAGTAATGAGTCTGTAGCATCTTACTATGTTGATGGACTGTGACTGCAGTGGACTGTGGGGGGGACTTGATAATATGGGTGAATACTGACCACAATGTTGCTTGTGTGAAACCTTCATAAGATTGTATATCGATGATACCTTAATTAAAACAAAAAGTTAAGGGTTTTTAATAGATTCACAGGCGATTTTTAATTTCTCCTCACTATCTTTTCCAAATCTTCTACACTGAGTGTGTGTTGCTTTTGCAGTCATAAAGTAAAATAAAATGAAACGAGATTAAAAAAAAATAGATACTAGAAATAAGAAAAATAAAATTCCCCATTATTAGAAAAGAGGAAACAGGGCATGGGTGGCCTCCAAGGGAGGTGGAGCTGAGAGGGGCGGGGTGGACCCAGTTGAGTCGGGGTACACCTGATATAATGGCTGCCTGCATGGGAGGAGCCTTGCAGCAGCTGTTTCCACTGCTCTATCCTGGGATCATGGAACTACCCCTGCTGTGCATGCTGATGCTGTTTGCTGGTGAGTGGGGACAGGATTCACAGCTGGGAAGGGAAAAAGGGGATGGGTAGGCCCTTTATTTCTTTCCTAGACTGAGTTGCTCTTCTAATCCCCACTGCTCGGGCATCCCCAGTCCCGAACCCTTCCCCCACCCACCCCACAAGCAGCCACCGGTGGCTGCCAGTTCCCTAGAATGGTGGCTTTAGCCAGAGACCTCTGGTCTGCCAAAATGTGGGGCATGCCTCTGGACTTCTATAAAGCTGAGAAAAGAGATTTAGGAACTGGGGGCCTGCTGAGCTGACACCTGCGGTATCTTAGACACAGATTACAGAAATGGATCTCCCCAACTCATCTTGCTCCCCTGTGTCCCTGTCCTTTTGACGTAATAATAATCTTTTGCATATGCACAGCACTCTTTCTTTCTAGAACCTTTTCATGTTCATTATCTCCCTTGAACTTGGGAAGAAGGTTCTGTTGACTGTGGGTGGGAGGTGGGGTAGTTTCTATTCAGTCTTTAGCAGATCAAATGTAGAATTGCTGTTGCTAGCAAATTGGCGTTTTGGTTTCTTAATCCACCTCAGAGTATTCGATGTTAGGAAGTGTTTTAAATGTGCTTTTATCTTACTTTAGGACTCCCAAATTCTAGAGAGGAACACATCTCCAGAGTTACAGTGAAAACTGTTAGGAAAATTACACTTAAGCTACTGAAATTCATCTCTCAGACATAAAGAGGCAGCACAGTGTAGAGATAAAATACACAGATGAGCCTGCATTCAAACACTGGCCCACCATCTCCTGCAGTGACCTTGGCCAAGTCACCCTACCTCTCTATATCCTCACCTGTGAAATGGGCACAATAGCCCCCTCTTTGTAGAGTTATTAGAAATACTCCAACATATACAAAGTGTTTAGCAAGTGTACGTAATAGTAAGCAAGCAATAGCTACACACACAGCACATGCACAAGGTGGTAGCAATGTTGCCTCCCACCACTGTGGCTGATGCTTGGGAGAGGGGCTCTGTCCCCCTGGTGGCGGCTAAGTATGGAAAGAGCTACCAAGACAGAAATACTGACAAGTTGAGCCAGTTCACCAAAGCCCTTATAACCACACAAGGAGTCCCTTAGTCTCTCAGGGCTGGCTTTGCCTCACTGTAAAATTATAAGAAATAAGACCACCACCCAAAAGCATTCTGAGTCAAAGTTGAATTTATTGCTTGCCTGGCAGGGAACAGCTGCATCATTCAGGTGTGAGTTTGTATAGTCTATCTCTAGCTGAAGTGGAAAGACTTAATGCAAAAACAGGCACAGAGGGACACGGAATAGGCAAGGTCCCTGGCTGGCCCACCAGGGGGATGGTGACCCTTTTGGCAAAGGGCTGCCTTCAAGTTCTTATCGCTGAACCGGGGGTTCCCGAGGGCTGGGATCATTCGTCAGCACCATCCAAGCTTAGCAAGATTCCCCCGAAACACCCGCACAGCTAGAGCCACCACGTCAAAACAGGAGTGACAGTGTGGATTTCTGCATATTGAGGGGACCCACTGGGGACGCAACAGGCCTGCACGTACCAGACACCCCCAGTCTTTAGCTGCAGCCGAAGACAACCTATCTGAGGTCTCACCCTCGGTCCACGGCATGGCTCATTCCCAGCCCCCTCTTCCCAACCCCACCTCCCACAATTTAGGATTCACCCCCACCCCCATTTATTATTTACTTCATTTGCATGAGGGCCTTTCATTATAACACCATTTACCTGAGCAGGTGGGGGAACCCCATAAGTAGGGTCCCCCAAAGGGGCCTCCCTGAGACTCTGGACTCCGTCAGTGTCCTTGAGTCATCTCTGGAGGTTGTACACATGTACACTTCAGGCCCCTTCTTAGCTGTTTGTTTCTCCCGAACTCTCCCCTAAATCCATTGACTTAATATATTTTATTTCTCCTAATTCAACATAATGGATTCCTCTCTCCCAATAAAATAAATTTCCATTATGATCAAGTCTAACCAGCAGAATATGACTGAAATGAAAAATATCCTTGAAAATCATTGATTTCTAAATCCCAGGAGAGTCACACTGTGCTCTTTAATATACGGGTTTCTCTATGGGATGTGGGGGCAGAATTCAGGAACAAGGGTGAGTCTTCCCCGCACAGAAGGAAACTCAATGCCTGGAGACGGAGAATGGAACCAAACTGCCTTGAGTTTCTATCCTGGCTCCTCCAATCACCAGCTGCCAAGACCTGGAGCAAGTGACTGAGCCTCAGTCTGCTCATCTCTAAAACGGGGATTAAACACAGTACTTGTTTAACCAATGCCATTTCTTGGTTTTCATAAGTATACCAATTATGTGAGATGATGATAATGAGATGAAACAAGGTGAGGGGTGTGTACCATCTTTACGACTTTCCTATACATCTAGAATATACCAAACTAAGATGTTTATTTATAAAAGAAATAGTTCTTATCTCATGGGGTTGGATGGAGTCAATAAATTACTCCACGGAAGACCCATGTAACACTCACTATCATTGTATGTTTTAAGGCCGTAGTGGTGGTTGTCATTTTATTATCCAAGGTGACCGGTTTGGTCCACACAGAGCAGAGGGGCCAGGCCTGTGGTCCACTGGCCTCCCCTGAGATTCGTGTCCTCTCCTTGTTGCTGGACTTCTTGGCAGGTGTGATGCCAACGCAGGGTGGGATCCTGAACCTGAACAAGATGGTCAAACAAGTGACCCGGAAGACACCCATCTTCTCCTATTGGCCCTACGGCTGTCACTGTGGACTTGGTGGCAAAGGCCGACCCAAAGATGCCACGGACTGGTAACCCTTCCCAGGCAGGCCCACGGAGGCAACCCTGTCCTGCCCCCACCCCAGACTCTCCCCTTTCCTCTCCATCCATTTATTCGTCCTGTGAATTCATTCTGTGCTATGTGCTAGGAGCTCTACTGAGCTCCATGCAGTCCCCGCCCTCCTGGAGCTTGCCTCCTAGAAGGTCCTCCAGAGTCCAGAGGCCAACGCCTTGCACTCCCAAACCCTAACTTACTTAGACTACCCACACACACTCCCCACTGCCATTACACATGGTTTTTAAGAAGCGCCACCTCTTTTTGTCATTACCTCATTTGATCTTCATGACAACCCTGGGAATCAGCCAGAGGAGGAGGAGAGCCATCCAAGACCTGGGTAGCTTCCCTGATCCAGGCTGTGTGACGTTGGGCAAGTGGCTTGACCTCCCTAAGTCTCAGTTTCCCCTTCTGTGACATGGGGCTCATCCTAATACCTCCATTGTAGGGTGTAGTGAGGATTAAGAGAGAATTTGCAGCTAACGCAGGTGCCTGGTAATAGGAAGCACTCAGTAAGTGTTAGCTAGCATGACCGTAGAGAAGACCAGGACCCTGCAGGCCTTGACTCTTGCAAGGTGGCACGCAGCTGCCCCTCTGGGGCAGGGCGACCTCACCGGAGTCGGCCAAAGACCCGTGCAGCTATGCTCCCTGCCTGCCTCATCTCCTGTCCTCTTCCTCCAGGTGCTGCCATGCCCACGACTGCTGCTATGTTCACCTGAAGCATCACCAATGCCAGGTGCTCACAGATCATTACAACTACACCTTTTCCCAGGGCCGCATCCAGTGCTGTAAGTGTCCGGGCCTCAGGCTTGGAGTCAGGGGCTGAAGAAGGGAGTTCTGGCACTCACCGCCTTCATATGCTGTGTGACCATGCACATGCTACTCAGCCTCTCTGTTTCATTCAATTGTCTAATAACAGTAGCTGGGCTGTGGAGCAGAAACAAGAATGGGGCTGGGAATACAGAGAGCTCCAATGGGGACTCTGACGCCTTCAAGGTCTGGAAGGCTGATAAGCAGCAGCTTGGATCCCAGACCCACCAACAACCAGCCTTGTGACCTTGAACATGGTACTCAACCTCTCTGAACCTTGGTATCTGCATCTGTAAACTCAGGATGAAACGGCATAAAGTTAATTCAGGAACAAAAATGGTAACACACAGAATGGGCCTTGTAGATGCCCACGGCAGAGAGCGTGCTGGATAAGTCACACTGGCTACCGATATTATTGCTGCTACTTTCATCATTACTGATCTTCATAGCAGCCCAGCCAAAAGATGGCACCGCCCTGATGATTTCCACTTAATTGACAAGGAAAGTGAGAACAGAGTGAAGAAATGTTTCCCAGGGATCATACAGCTGCGGATGACAGAGCCTGGGCCGGAACCCGGGTCCCCCGGCCCCTGGGTCCCTGCATAGAGAAAGGTGGCAGGGCCCAGGGCTGGGACTGAATGGGCTCATCACTGCAGTCCCTTTTAATCAAAGGCTTACTAGTAATAACAGTAACAATAATAGCCAACATTCACCGAGATCCTCTGTGCTGAGGGCTTTGCCTCCTAACTTTCGTCCTTCCAATGGCCCTGGGGTGTCACCATTATCACCATTTTACAGATAATGAAACCCCCATGGCCCCCCTACCTCAGAATCCTTGCATAAGCTGTCGCATCTGCCTAGAGCACTGCCCCTCCTGCACCCTGGCTCTCCTTGGGGGGCAGACACTCTGATGGCAGCTGCCATGGCTCTTCATACTGAGTCAGGTCCCACTGTTTGACCACCTTGCGGTCCCTGCCTCGTTCCTAACTTCCTCCTATCAGTTTGTGTATTCACTTCCGTGGTTCTCAAATATCTGCCGCCGCCTCCACAGGAGTGTGAGCCTCACATGTCCCTTCCCCCAAGGACTGCCACAGGATAGATGCCCAACTGTTTATGGAGTGGGTGAATAAATAAATAAAGGAACAGTGGCACACAGGGAGGTGATGGTTCAAGCCCAAGGTCATGCAGCTGGAGTCAAAGCAGCTAGGAAGGGGACCCCAAAGCTGAGCAAGGACTGCGCTGCCTTCAGAGGCTCCCTCCCGGGACCCTGGACCGCCCCCCTGGCTCTGTGTCAGGAAGGGACAGACACTAAGTTTCCCCCTTCTCCACCCTGCAGCTGACAAGGGGAGCTGGTGTGAGCAGCAGCTGTGTGCCTGTGACAAGGAGGTGGCCATCTGTCTGCAGCGTAACCTGGACACCTACCAGAAGCGCCTGCGTCACTACTGGAGGCCCCACTGCAGGGGCAAGACCCCCATGTGCTAGCAGAAGCCCCCTGGCTGCCGCACTTCCCCCCACCCCATCCCTCAGCACCTTGAGCTCAGGAAGTCCTACAGGACTGCTGACACCCCTGCGCCAGTATCTAACCCCCTGAACCAGCCTCGCTCCTTTAAAATACTCCTGGGAAGAGGGAGGGTCCCAGCCTGGCCCCTGCTCCCCATCTTGCCTCAGGACTTTCTAAATCTTCCCACAGGGCAGCAGCTGTCTCCTCTGAGGGTGAATTGGCATCTTAGGAAAAGCTGAGGCCAGGTTGCCCCCAGGGACGGCGTTCAGGCCAAAGCAGCCGGCACTGGGGGCGGGAGGCCTGGGGCCAAGTATCTGCGGCCTCTGCAGGAATGTGAACCTCACCTGTCCGTTGCCCCCACAACCCCCACCAGTAGCCCCAGTCTCACCCCTTCCAATACACTTCCCAAGCTGCAGCCAGACTGGCCTCTCTAAGGCGTGGGATAAGTCCGGGGAGAGGAAATCCCAGGGCAAAATACCTCTAAAAACTGAAATCAGTCAAAGTGAGAAATAAAGTTTAAAATCCATTTATTGCTCACGAGCTGCCGTCGCGGGCCATCTTTCTCGTCTGCTCCGGAAGAAGCAAAACCGGCCCTCCTCCTCACCTCTCAAGTACAGATAAGCCCTCCTCGCCCAGGTAATTACCCATTGATATGGAGATGAACTTCTCTCCACCCCTGAGGAATGATGTCAGTGCACTAAAGCCTTACGTCTTTCCACCTCTGAACGCCTATTGATATGCAGATGTACTAAAGCCAGGCGAGATACTCCGGAAATGTTACAATTTTACCCACACGTGGTATTGATCTTTCTGTCCAAGTGACTCTACTCCTTAAAACTGCAGGGCCCCCCACCACCCCAGGACAGGGCCTCTCACAGGAGTTTGCCACTGGCTCTGTCTGGTGCTGTGTCCCTTTCCCCAGCCAGGCGTGGAGGCCCTCAGGGAGGTGGCCCATGCCTGACTTGGACTCAGTTGCATCCCTGGTACCCAAAGCAGGGTCCAGGCCTAAGAGGGTGTACCACAGATGGCTCCGGAGTGAGGGGCTAGGTGAAGCTGCCTCCTCCTCCTGCTCCAGGCACCAGGTCCGCAAGCACATGCCATGGGTCCTCTCCTGCTTCCAAGCACTTGCTCAGTCTGGGACTTGTGCAGAAATGCTTGGCTTGCCATCTCCAGGTGGCTAAGCCCTCCTCAGGATCCAAGGACGACTTCCTACAGAAGCCTCCCCTGGCTGATTCCAGCTCCAATGCTGCCTTCCTCCTGCAAGCCTCCCATAGTTCTTTAGGGGTCTGCAGCTTACCAACCTTTATCCTGAGTGGAGTACAATTGTGTGGATTCCTCTGATCTCCCCAACAAACGAACTCCTGGTGGACAGAGGCCACTTCTATCTCATCGCTGTTTCCGCTGCTCCCTCACATAATAAGTGTTCAGTGAATGCTTACGGATCAAAGGAACCCATAATGGATAGATGGAGAATGTGGATGATGTTGGTGTCCCACCCAGCTCCTCTCCTGACTCAGTTCCGCAGCCCTCACTCAGCAAGCCAGGTGTTGGCCGCTCATGCTCACATCTGCATCCTTCTCTTGAGGATTGCCCTTGTGCACTGGAAGCTTTCTGGCCCACACCCTGCACCCTGCCCCTTCCTGCTCACCTCTCACCCATGACTAGGTAGTATAATACCATGGTGGGTACAATTGCTCTGCCTCTGGCCTCCGTGCAGGACCATCTGGGTAGTACACTGTATGCCCCGGAGCTCCTTGCAGGATCAAGGCGAGGCTAGATATCTGGAGCCACGTCTTTGCTTAGCTTTGTCCCCTGGCTTTTCCTGTTTTCCCGGTTGCCTTGCAGGTTTCTCCTGAGAGCACTCCTCAATAAATTACTGACTTGCACAAGAATCTTTGTCTCTGGCTTGGCTTCTAGGGAAACTGACTTTGGGTGGATGGATGGATGGATGGATGGATGAGTGGACGGATAACTTTTTCATATTAGCATCCACGAGCTCTCATTCATGTGTTATTAACCGTGTCTCCAGCAACAGGGGTGGGGCACCTGAGCCACTCACACCCTCCAGCCTCTGATACACATCTGTGACACAGGTGACTGAGCATTTCGCCTCCAAATGAAGCTCAGTGGCTCATGCGAGGCAGTGTAATAGGAATTAAGAACTATGGGCACTGAGTTCAAATTCCACACATACTGGACTAGCCATGTGACCTTACAGTGAGGAATCTTGGTTTCCTTGTGTGTGAAGTATAGATGAAATTAAGAAGAAAATAAGACAAGCAGTGCCTTAAACATGATTAATGCATATTAAGCTCTTAGCACTGTGCCTGGCACATAGTCATCCCTCTTTCAGTGTTAACTGTATTGTTCCTGCTTTTGTTGTGTACGCACCAAACCTGAGGCCACCCCCAAGATAAATCAAGGAGAGAAAATTATTCATCGATGTTCCTTTCTTCCCAGCCAATTCCTCTGTCCTTCTATGTGGCAGCTGAGTCCGTTAGATCCTGAGGCACAATGTCCACTTATTCAAGACACATGGTCAAGAGCTGGTGACCCCTACGTGTTCATGAGAGTTCCTGTGTGCCAGCTGGGCCCTGGGATTTTGTGACAATATCAATGTTGGCAGGCATGGACATCATTATTCCCATCTTATAATTGATCAACATGAGGCTCAGAATGGCGACAGGAACTTCCTGAGGTCCCCCAACCAGCAAAAGGCCGGGCTAGGACCTCACCCCAGAGCCTCCCCCCTCTGCTCCCTGGCACCCTGCCCCACGGGTCGGGAAGCTTCCAGCAGAAAACTGTGATTGGGTGGGCTTCAATAATGAAGGTCTAGGGGGAAGGCGGCCTTTGAGCGGCATGATGATGTCATCAGTGACCAATTCCTTTCCTGCTTCTGGCTGGCCACCCTCACTGTGTTGGCTTTGCTTTCTGGGTGGATCCTCCCAGTTCCAAGATGGTAGCTCCAGTCCAGACTCAAGCCAAGACATAACATCCAGCAGCCCTACTGCCGCCACCCAGGAGACCTCCCCCTCAGGACAACTTACCTAAGCCACGGTGGCTCACGATGTTGGGGGATTCCCTGGTTGGTTTAGATTCCTTAGGATTTATTTAGCCTGGAAGGGGAGATGGTCAAAGTCCCTGAGTGGTGGGTAGCTGCTAGAATCGGGGTGTGGGGTGGTTGATAAGATCGATGTTGGGTCGCCAGCTCAGGGCTGGTCACGAGCAGGGCTGTCTGTGCCTGCAGTGTTCCCTTCTGTGAGCGAAGTACCCAGTGTGGGGCCTGGTGGGCGCATAGTGGGTGATCAGCAGGGATCTGTTGAATGAATGAATGAGCAGATGGATTCCAGGTTGGTCAAGACATGGGACTCTGGACCAAGTGGTGGCATGGGCAGGTGGGCACGTCAGGCAGCCAGGCCTGAGTCCTAGAGTAAGGCAAGACCCTCCCACCCTGTGAGGTCTCATTCTGGGCGAATTTCTAGTTCCTGAAATTGGGTAAGAGGATCTAAGGAAGCAGAGACTCACAGGCATCTTCTGTTCTCCACCCCCATCTTTCAAGTAGCCTTGGATGTAAGAGGCAGAAGGAAGCACACAGTCACTATGCTTCCTGTTCCTTCCAGGGTCAGACTTGCGAAGTGGTAACCATCTGTTACCTTACCCCAGTCCTCCCACAGGGGAGGGATGGAATGAACACCTGTGGTGCCCACTCACCCACTCCTCTATAACTCTGTGGGGACATTGGTCCTGTCACCTGCATTTTCCAGCTGTAGAAACTAAAACTTGGGTGTGAATCACTTGCTGATAAGTGGCAGGACTGGGATCCAGACCCAGGTCTCTCTAGCTGCAGGGCCATGTCTCACCTTACCTCCCACATTCTTTACCGGGATAGCTGGTGACTCAGCCCTGGCTGCCCCTGGGAGAGGAAGAGCCACGCCCAGGGATGAGGAGGTGAGCTGTGGGTGAGACAAGGCAGGACACCTGTGGAGAGGGGGCAGTGAGGAATGATCACGCTGGTGCTAACACAAGCGTGCAGATAGAGCCCTCACATTTGGAGCACTTTACCCCCCATACAGCCCCTTCCCACCATTGGCTGACCCAGTCCTCAGGCCACCTTGATCTGGGGTTCCTCCTCTGTGGGGTGGAGGTCGAGCCCACGGGATGGTGGGCAGATGCTTCTCCACAGCTCTGCCTGTTGCCAGCTGGATCCTGTGCCAAGCACCCATGCTCCTTTCGTACATCCACACCCTTGGCGAGATGTGCAGGCAGGGCTGGGCTCCTGTCCCTCAACCCCTGCCTAGCGACCCCTTGAGGGGCAGCGGGAGCATTCGCACTCGGGGTCCCTGGCATCCTTGCTCACTGCTGAGGTCAGCCTGGGCAACCCAGAGTCAGGACGTGGCTGGCTCTCTCTAGATTGGGTTCCTCTGTATTGTTTTTCACTTTAAATAAGAGATTTTAAAACAATTTGCAAAACCTTGGTGCAGGTCAGAGAAGGCAGGCCACGAGATGCCTTCCTTTCTTCCTGCTTTAGGTTCCTGGCCAAACCTTGCCCACCTCCAGGCCTCTCCCAGGAGGCACGTCCCCAGGCTCTTTGCAAGACTGGCCCCTCTGTCATCCAGAGCTCAGCTGACAGTCACCCCCTCAGGGAAAATGTCCCTCCCTCCCAAACTGAAGCACCCACCTCCCCATCCTTACTTACTCTGTCTCTCTGTCTTATTTTAGTTCTCTGCTTTACACTTTCTGATGATTTTCCTCAACGCTTACTCATTCAACCATCTGTTTACCGTACCCCAGCCCTCCACCAGAATGTGAGCCCCGAGGATGCCAGGAGGGACCATGGCATCACCAGGCGCCAGAACAACGCCAGGTGCACGTGGAGCATCTGTCCCATGAGTGAATGAGCACTGATAGGAAAGCTCATCCTATTTCTCTCAATGGGGCGACTTCCCAGCCTTGTGACCTTGAGCTAGTGGTTATACCTCTGATCCTCCATCTGTGATCAGTAAAATAGGGTTGTTTATGAGTCCCACGAAAGAGAATGCTGACCAAACCCTCATCTTTGCTGATGAGCGCTTTTGATTGGTGAGAAGGTTGGGACAGAGTGGAAGGGGAGGGTGCACAGATTGGAGAGGGGGCATTTTGGATTACCTCCTATCGGGACTATCAGAAATCAGCCCTCCATCCTCTACCGAGAACACTCACCTACTTCCAGGTGGGCATGAAAGTGGGGTCAAAGGTCATCCTGTGGGCAGGCTGCCTCTTCTGGAGCTCCTTCCAGGGGCCAGGCTGGGCTGGGGCAAGCAGAAGCTGAGGCTGTCCCCTCCCCTCAAGGATCCAGCCCTAAGACCAGGATGCCTTTGGTCCTGGCTCTGCTGAAGGCCTGCAGTAAGGACCCTTCCCTGGTCCCAAATCCCCCAGACCTGGGAACTGCAGAACAGAAGAAAGAGGAAGAAATTCAGCCACAGTGGCTTCTGGCTTTCTAAGACCAGAGATGGGCAAATTTCATTTTCTGGGTTCCCATGTTCTAAGAATAGTCTATAAATTTTCTCACTTATACCTCATTACTCATCCTTGCCAGGTGGATATTCTGTCCTTATTCTGCAGATGAGGAAACAGGCTCTGATAAATTAAACATCTCACCCACGGTAACTCACTTAGCGAGAAGCGGCAGAGCCAGGAGGGGAAGCAAACCATGCTGAGCCCCATATCCTGGTGCCATCCTCTCCAGTCCAGTGGTGCACTCCCTAAGACAGCAGGTCTTAAACCTCACCTCGGACAAGAATCCCCTGGGGATTTTCTTTAAAATGCAGGTTCTTGTGCCCCAGAGGGTCTGATTCCATAGGTCTGGTTCCATGGTGGGGCCCAGGAACCTGCATTTTTAGTGTGTGCTGCTGGACATTCTGATGCATCCAGCTGAGGATCATGATCCGTAAAGGGTGCAGGCCCCTCACCTCTATCACTGGACTCCCATCACCCCCATTTCCTCTCCACCCAGAATCTAGAGCAGGCAGAGGGTCCCCATGGCCCGCCCCAAGGGTGATTAGCCTGTTAATATCAAGGTTTATGCCGGCACAGCTCACTGGGCTGAAAGATTGCAAACCCACATTCTAGATCAGATCCCATGCAAGCCCTGTTCTATCAGCCTCCACTCCTTCATCTGGCAGATAGGAGCGGGTGAAATAATGCTTCCCAAATCCCAGGTTTCCACACAACACTTTCCTGAGATTTGGTTTAATATTTCATTTTTACTTCACTTTTTTTTTTTACTTTTCTTAATCTGAATACATTTATTTAAGAAGGAAACATATCATTCTATCTATCAAATAAATGCAATGAAAATAAAACTCTTACCAGAGAGAGGAGGTGCCCAATTGATAGTTGCATGAGCTAGCAAGTGCTAGAGAGGTGCTGAGGTCACCCAGGCTCTAGGCTGAGACCACCTTGGCCTTGATGAATTCTGAAGGATGAAAAGGAACTGGAATGAGCCAGATACACTGTGAGCTGGTGCTGTTTGCCCTCTATGCTGAGAAGCCCCACACAGGGGGAACACTAGCTGCGCAGTACTGTAGAAAGTCCTGGAAACCATGCGGTCTGCTCTTGGGAAGCCAGAACCTTGACAGGGGAAGAGGGCAGTCAAAGAGTGCTGGGCTGGGAGGCCCCAATACTAGGCCTGCTTCTGTCACTCCCTTGTGCTATGGCCTTGAAAGGGATCAGAATATGCCACCCCCAAATGTGCCACTTTGGCATATGAATTACTCTGAGCTGAAGGCAATTGGGAATTGACAGATGCAGGAAGAATTCTCTGCCTTCCCCATATTTACCTAAAAGCAGGACACAAAGTTCCCTTTGAGGAAGGTGACTCACTGCCCTACACTAGGGACAGAAGAGCAACTCTTATCACCGAAGATGGCAGTTGTGCCAAGACAAGCTTGCTCAAACAGACTTTACCAAAATAGCCCTATCTTCCATTCATCCCTCACATATTTCCTAGTCATTTCCCACAATTTATCGCCCCTTGAAGTCCAAACCCTCTTTCCTTTGCTAAAAAGGTAGATAAGCCCCTGAGTCTAACCACTTCTTTGAGTTTCACTTCTTTTTTGTGAACTCCTGTGCCCTAAACATTAACAAATACCATGTGCCTTTTCTGCTGTTAATCTGTCCTTTGTTAGTTTAATTCGCAGGCCCCCATGTACAAAGCCTAAGAGGGTAGAGGAAATATTTTTCCTCACCAACACTGGCCTGCAGTTCCCCACTGACACAAAAATAACCAAGGCTAAAAAGCTCATGTTAGATGGAAAAATAAGTAAAACAAGATGGACAACAGTGTATCCATCTTGACTCAAAGGGGAAAGTGTGCTACATGGAAGGTCCACAGGAGAAATACTGTAATACAGTAGTCAAGGGGGTGGGCTCAGGGTCCCACACACAAGGGTTGCCAGCTCTGGGGTCTCCTGACTCCTGGAAGTGGGATCTTGGGCACAATCTTAGATCATCTCTGGGCCTCAGTTTCTTTACCTATAAAATGGGAATTAAAATACTACCCTCACAAGGTACTGTGAGGGGTGAATGACAGACCTCCAGAAAGCACTGAGCACCTGTCTGGCATGTAGAGACTAGCTGCTGGGACCCAGAGCAGCTGTTTTTATTGTGATTGCTGTGGCTGTCATTGGATGACTGTCAGCAGCAGAGGAGGTGGCATCAACATTGTTGTTTTACTGCCATTTCATTCCTTCCCTGCAAGGCTCATCCTCACCCAGGCCAGCTTGCTGGAGCTCTGCCCCTCTCAAGCAGGCCACAGGGAAGTGGCCCCTCCTCAGTTACCACATCTATGGCTGCCACGGTACCTTGCAGGGAGTGGGGATGTTACAGCCTGTGAATGCCACCAACTGGTAATTTTCCCTTCGTGGGACAGCAGGCAAACTGGCCTAGGTCTGAACTGCAACCCTGCCTGGGTGTCAGCCTGAGCAAAGGGCAGCCACATGGATTCAGCACACCTTTCCTGGGCAAAGAGAGTGGACTCTGGGGTCCTACCCTTCTGCGTTGCTTACAAACTGGCTCCTCAACCTCTCTGGGCCTCAGTACTTCCCTTATGGGTTCGTAGGAGGACTCGGTGGAACCAGGGTAAAGCACACCAAGGACAGTGTCCACACTGGGTCTGCTCCACTGTGTTCAGCACCAGGCAAGGCGGTGGGGTTCATAAAGAAGCCCCGGTCGCAGTCCTCAGGAGGTCCTGTTCCCACAAGGAGCTCTAATATTGCTACAGGGAACCATCTCAGGCTGGGGAGAACCTCCCAGACTTTAGGTTTATGTCCAAGCACCACTAACTTGGGTGTGACTTTAAGCAAGATAATTTTCTCTCTCTCTCTCAATTTCCCACTCTGTAAAATAGGATGTTTTGAGGCCATATTGGATCACGGATTTGAAAACACTTTGAAAAGCAAAATATTAACAGGTCTGGGGTGTTCTACAAAGAGAAGAAGTCTGCAAGCTGCAACATGTTAGAGCTTTGACTGGACACGCAATATGATGGCACGATTGTCTGTATATAAAGAGATCCTCAGAGAAGGTAATAACAGGTTTAAGGTTTACATCCAAGTTTATTTGAAACCTGACTAATCTCATCATCTGATGGCTGGCTCACTTTGATTTATAGGAAACCAATTATGCAACATTCCAGATTTATTAAATCAGCTGTTTAGAAGTGATGACTCAAGGCGTTTTAGACATGGCCACCAAACAATTTTCAGATTCTCTGAATTTACCAAGTTCTCAGACTTGATAAATGAATTGTTTGCCAGTTCCCAGAACGAATCATTTTAGAGTGGATGGATCAGTGAGTTTGAGATGTGACTTTTCTTTCTATAACGTTCACCTCACATTCTCCCCAGCATCTTGCTGCAACAAGAATGGGACAGCTGAGGTATAGTGGGAAGATCAAGGCAGAGGAATTGACACAATAACCAGGCATCTTCCGGGAAAGGGTAAGGTCATAGGAAAACCAGAGCCAGACAGTAGTTAAAGTGGTAAAAACAGATTTTCACCAGGAATGATTGCAATAGGGAAAAAAAGACCTCAAAGAGAACTGGGCTCAATGCCACATACAGCATGGACAAGTGGGGATTAATAGCCAAGCAGCAGGGTGGGGGGGTCAGTGGATAGAAAATTATTAAGAGGATATATATATATATATACATCAGGGGAAAGGGGGGATTGCTAAACTGACTCAACAGGGTTCCTGCTGAAGACCAGGTGATTAGATGTCACCCGGGGGCTGGTGGGGAGTGAGGAATTTGCTCAGATATCAAGGGTGAGGATTCTGGCCGAACCTACTTGACAGTATTGTTGCTCTGGAGGACGAGGCCTAGTCAAAAACGATCTTAGAGGAGCCTGGCTAAAGTTTGGTCAACTAGAGAGTCTTTGTCAATGACCCCTCTTGTTCAAGGAGAGAAGACACATTCTTACATCTGAACAATGAGTCCATTTTTCCTTTTGTCTTGTTAGGTTCTTTATGGATCAGCAAAACCATCTGTTGGGACTTGGTTGTAGAGGGTGTTTGCTGGATGTGATGAGTAGGCAGGTGTTTAATGGGGGAACTGCTGTGAAAATAGAAGAAAAACCAAGATTAGCAGTTGAAAACCCACTTTTCTGAGTCCACAGGGCAGCCAGTCGAGTGTGTTTACCGTTGTTGGGCTGGAAGCAACTTTAGATGTTGGAGTGAGGACATAATCCAACGGATGTCCTGGTTGGCAGTTCGAATGTCTTTGGTGATGCATTGGACGTTCTAGTAAACTTGCTGCGTGGCCAACAGCGACAGCATGAAGGCTGCCCATACATGTTCTATTGTGCTGATTACTCTGAAGTTCATTATCACATCCTCCGGCTTCTGTTTGCAGGGCTTCGGGTAAAAGGACGTTTCACTTCTCAGTGATGCCAAGTCAGGAAGGTAGGAGAATAATTGGAAACTTTAATCAGAGAACTGAAGCCAGATACTAGAGAATCCCCCAAGAATTGTGCTATAGTCTCCATTGATACACAAAATTTCTGTCTACAGCCATTCCCTTTTATGATCAAAGATAACCAAAGGTTATTGTTGCTTACAAAATAAGTCTGATCCGCTAGACTTGGCATGATTATTTACGTAAGGGCAGCAAGAATAATAATTGACCACAAAGGCCTTTTGAGTTTTCTTTGCCTGAACCTTTCATAAAGAATCTCAGACTAGATTTTTAGAAGCCTTTCAAGGCTAGAAAGCCAAACCAGGAACTCACCACCAGACTTTGCCTTCAGAACCTACAGATTTGGGTGAATTCTTCTCTTCTGGAGGTCCCCAAGATATCCTGTTTCCTGGACCTAGCAAGAAGTAACCTTTCTTACTCAACTGTAAGGCTGGGAGCCCTTGGGCCAGGTGCCAGACCAGTTTTTCCAAGAGGACTTTGTAAGCATTGGCTCCATAAAGTCAACCACTGGTCTTTAAAACTGCCTGGTCATACCTAATTCCATGCACATCATTCCCAAATATGACATTCCAGTCAAAGCCATGGTTACATGACCAATGTTTCCAATTATTTCCTGTTGTAAGGAGAACAGATTCTTACTTAACTTAGGCAAATAATTATATTGCTGTGAGAATATGAATACTCAATAAGAGTTCTGAATTCTTGAGGGGTCAGGTAAGGAGAAAAGATAAATATTTCATTTCTATTTATAAAAGTGTAGTCTACTAAACTGTTATGAGCACAGATACCTTAAGAGACAAGGGAAAGAGAGGAGCTTCTTATATCTGGAAAACAGAACATTAAAGAACAGTAATGTTCCATATCAAAACTGTAATCACCCTACATCAGTTCATACAGTCCTTGAACTTGTTGTGGAACTTGTTCTGCTTGATCTTGGGTTTGGCAATTATTTGAACTCATGAGCTTCTCCATTAATTCTGCAAATCCTTACTCAGCTCAGTGCTATGGGCTTCAAGTTACTTAAGCAATGCCATCCTGAAGTATTCTGGCCTGCAGTTGGTTGTGAACGTTTTCAGAGAATCAGATTAAAAGAGCAACTATCTGTAAAGTACAAAAGGCATTGAATGGCCATGGTTAAAGATCTGATGAGTCATTGGACAAGAAAATTCGGTTATTTCTGTGGCACCCAACATTTAAGCATAATTGGAATTATGACTGATAACATTATATCAGGACATATCATGGACAGCAAGGACACTGACAAATTTCTAGGAATTTCATACAATTTCTGAAATGTGTTACCCATACAAATCCACCCTAGGAAAGGGTAAGAAGCTCTTCTTTAACAATGCTTTCCATACAATTTAACATATTCAATCAACCCAACTATTTTCAACATCTCTCTTTTTACAAAGGGAAGGAATAAATCATTTGAGATTTTCCAAGGGTCCTTTGGGAAATCTCAAGGTCAGTTCAAGAACAAAAATATTTCATTGAGAATTTGATTTGGGGAAGGCTAGCTTGTCCAAAATGTAAAAAAACCTTAGAGCTTTTAAAAGTGAGAAATCTCTGAAAGTTCCTGTGGCCAGGATTCTCACCTGGCCCTGGTTGACTAGCTCACTGCACACCTGTGGGCAATACATGGCTGTTGACTCTATATAAACAGCTCCACCCAGTGCTCTGGGCTTGACACAGTGGCACGGCTGCAAGGCTGCAGGAGAGCAAAGCAGAGGCTGGAGTGGTAGCAGCACCAAGGACAGAGGCCCAGAGGACGGCTGTGCAGACAAAGGAGTCCAGAGGCAGAGACCTGCTTGCTGCATGCAGACTTGCTCTGAGTGAATGGGATTTTAGTGACTGACCTGCCACCATGGAAATAAAGTTGGGTATAACCCTTTCACCCCAAGAACAGTTTTGCTGTCAATTTCTTTGGTCACATTGAATCCATAGCAAACTTGCCTGGGGCTGAAACCCATTGGCAAGACATCTCAGTTCTCAAATAATCAAAGATGTGACAAAGTACAACATAAAGTACAGGAAATTATTCTGATAAGACAAAGGCTTAGCTCCTAGGCAGGTTACCTTTTATGTTCTTATTAATACCAGACCAATAATCCAAGAAAACTTTGTTGTTTTAACAGAGAGAAAACCAAATTTTAGTTTTGCATTAGTAGACTTTTGATATCAAAGGTCATTTTTTAAAAAGACCCTTATAAATTACTCCATTCAGTTTCAGCCAGTTTGACCACAAATAAAAACCCTGTTCTGAAAAACCTACCACTTTCTATATCCATTCAGGTTTGGTCTTATCTTTTTCCTCTTTCTCATTCTGGAACAACTTGTCATCTTCCTTTAGAACAAAATTACTCTCTTTTTCCTTAACAAAAACATGTCCTTCATACCTTCTGTAGTTTTCCTTTTTTTAAAAAAACACATCCTAATTTCCTTGCATACATTGTTTCCCTTATTATGTTTAGAAATTTTATTTTCATATCTGGCATAATGTTAACCACAAGTAATCTTTGTTTTACAGAGACAACTAGGAGGTAGAGAATTGTAACTTGCCTGTCACATACCAACATTCTGTAGCAGACTAGCAAATGTTATGAGTACACCTCACAATTTCTAGAGATGTGTGTTTCTTTATACTACAGTTTTCCAGTGTGGCAAAAAGAACATGTTTATTAACAGATCCAAATACATTTAGCTCTCTATGCCATAGGAAAATAAGAAGCCAAAATATATAAACTTAAGCTATGTTCAGTAATTAGTAGTTTGGTAGTTTGTCTTACTTATAAATGATTTAGATATTTAATAAATATCTATTAATTTAGGATAGGTCTAAGTTTGCAAGTTACCAAAATGGCTTTGAAAACTGTTTTTAAGGCAGATATAATATTAAACAAAGTTTAATCTCAAGTTACTTCCCTGTTAACTATTTTTACAGCCCATGCATGTTAGGCAAGTATTTTAAGAAGTGGGGGAGAAAACACCAAAAATTTAAATACATGGATTTCTTTTTGTTTTATTGCTGTGCTTGATATACACAAGCATAATGGATATTGAGCACTTTATTTCTGTTGCATCTTGAGTTGTATGTTTTTTCTTAGGTTAAAGTTCTAATTTTATAATCTTGAATACTAGTAGACATAATATTAGCTTACCCTACTAGAAAACCCATACAAAATTTAAATATGTGCTCCTTTCATACTTTATGTTGATTTTTCAGAAGACATAGCTATTTTTATTAAACCAAAAATATTTAACTATTCATATTTATCAAAGATTTACTCAACTCACATGAACTTGAAAAACATTTGAGTTGGTTCCTATATTTCTGGGAGACTCAGGAATATTTAATTCATATAATTGCTCATTTATTTCTAAGTCCATTTGAATAGAACTCCTTTAAGGGATTTTATTAAATTAATTTGGTAATACCATCCAGAGGTGGGAACATGTCACACACATATCACATACATACATGAACATACAGACAGATGCAAAAAGGGCTCTTACGGCTTTCATTCTAAAATGTTTGCCATGAGTCAGGCAAACATAGTAATACTCTCTGCCTTTGCTCCACTTTGTATTTTTATCCAAATCGTGTTTCTGGCAAATGAGACAACTTGAGGTTACTTATTCAAGACGAAAGCTAAAGCTTTGTACCAGTATTTGTGGAAAAGACTTTTTTGAGGTTTTTGCCTCAATATGTAATCTTAAGGAGGCTGTGGACCACATTTTAGGAGAGAGACTGAGAATATGTGAGGCAGCCATCTGGATGTCCCCTAAGCCCATCTGAGTGGATAAAATATCAGCCTGTTTCCAATGAGCCTTGTTCCTTTTAGCTTCAGTAGCTGTTTTCAGGGGTCCCCGAACCCCTTGAGAGCCCTAGACAGAGGGCAGGAGGCCGAACAGGCAAGTGACTGAGGGCTGGAGTGGGCAGGGAAAAGGCCTTGTTGAGGGGACAGAGGGGTGGCGTAGAGGTTTGTGGGGGTCATCATGGATTCAAGGGAACTGAAGGGAAGACCGAAGGTGGTGAGGGCGGCGAAGGGGAGGCAGGTCTTAGAGGAACTAGTCTGGGGACATCTCAAGTTTCCCCAAGAGACCACTGACATTCCATATTATCCTTAATGAAGTCACAGCACCAAGAAAAGAAGCAGGCAGAATTGGCAGAGCATATAGTCAGCAGGAGTTTGAGAAGGGAGTTTTCAATCGACTGAGAAGCTCCTATGTTCTTAATTAACGATGCCTGTATACATATGAGCAGAGAAACTTGGGGCTCTCACCTAACATTTGTTCTTTCCAGAGACTAGCCTCTGACAAACAGAGAAGACTTGGACTCCAATCCAGCTTCTTTGTGTCTGGGGCTCTAATGCAGCTTCTAGAGTATACGCCGAACCTTAGGAATCAAAATCTGTCCTTACTATGCTTCAATGGACATTTGTCTGGAGCAGTGGCCCTGGAGTTGGACTCATCAATGGATTCCTAGTCAGGCAGTCCAGATCAAGGACAAAGCCTTCAAAGGTGCACACTTGGGGTCCTGAGTAAGAAGTCCAGAGGCCCAATGATGAATTGGATCCTAACTGAATCTCAAGCACATAACTGTTAAAGAAAACCAGAACTGGACTGTAGTTTAAGCAGGAAAAGCAGATTTTAACCATGAATGATTGCAATAGGGTAAAAGAGAGCTCATTTAGAACTGGGCTCAATTCTGAATACAGTATGGATATAGGCAGATTTATAGCCCAGGAGCAGGGTTGGGGTTAGCAGATGGAAAATTACTAAAAAGAAACATCGTGGGTAAGGGAAGATTCTTGCTAAACCAACTCAATAGGATTCTTGCTGAAGGCCAAGATGATCAAATATCACCTGGGGGACAGTGGGCGATAGGAATTTGATCTAACATCCAGAGTCGGGTATTCTTACAAAACCAATTTAACAAGATTCTTGTTCTGGAGGACAAGACACAAGGACAGGGCCCAGTGGAAAAGCGGCTTAGAAAAGCCTGACTAAAGTTTGGTTAAGGAAAGGCTTTGTCAGTAACAGTTACAGGAGTTGTACTTGGTTTAAAAGGCAGGGAGATGAGTAATACATTTTAAGAAAATGTTCTGTCATAAAAGATATAATTTGTTTTAATAAATTTTTTAATTAAAAGAAGAAGTTATAAAATGTACATACATCAGGTAGACAGGGATGGTGACATTAAATTTAATTATTAGGACACGTTTCCTACACTTTTACCCCTCAGGGCACCACCCAGACTTAGAAATGTACAAAATAAGGGCCACAGGTTGTCCCAGCCTCTGTGGACGTCCTCAGGCTGCACCCATTGATATATGTGAGTCTATCAAGTAAGATTTGCTCCCCAAATCTGACCACCACCTGCATCACTCAGGGAGCTTGTTTACGAATACAGATTCCGGGCCCTTGGATTCGGCTTGGGGATTTGTATCTTTAACAAGTAGCTCCGAAGCAGCCCTTCTACCTGTCGGTCCCTGGGGCAGCCTTAGATGCATGAGGTTCTACCTGGGCACAGCTCTGTCGCCTCCATTAGGAGTAAATTCCTAGTGCTTCGACCCCAGTGGGGAACGTGCACGCCACTGGGAAGCGTGATCTCTGAGCTGGAGTCAGCAGGGCCCCGTGTTGGCGGGTAGGGCCTGGAGCGTGCGCGTCGGGTCCTCCCTGCGCAGGGCACACGGCTCTCTGCTAGCTTTGGTGGAGGTAGTGAGGAGGGGTCCAGGACAGAGCCCAAGGAACCCACAGAGAAAGGCGGGCTTGGGACGGGAGCTGACGGCCTTCCTGCTTAGACAGCCTCTAGGGTAAACTCAAAACTCCTTCACTGGACACCTGATTCTTATCACACTGTGGAGTACTTGTCCGTTGCGTGTCTGTCTCGTTCCCTCCACGGAGCTTCTCAAGGGATGTGTATACTTTGTTGGTGCTGTTCAGTCTGTGTGTCCCCAGGGCCTCGCCCAGGTCTGGCACAGGGGCTCCAAGTGCGCACTGCGGGACTGGTGGAGGGTGAGTGAGGGGACAAAGCTGGTGGCTGTGGGAGGCCAGAAGAGGAGTGGCAGTGTGTCCAGGGCAAGCTAGCACAGATGTCACCTGGAGGTAGCATCAGAGCCGGGCCTTGGCGGATGGGAGGGGTTTGGCTGGTGGGGTGGGCAGCACAAAGGCTGGCCGTGCAGAAATGCTCCTGCTGACTGGCTGCAGGGTCCGCCTGCCCCAGGTCCAGCTTGGGTCTCCCACATGGGCCACTACTCCCTCCTGAGAGCTCACAGGGCTCCCCAGATGGGATGGCTGCAACCACAGCGCTCCCCCCGCGGCCACATCCAATGGGGTGCACTTCCCAGGGCAGCCTGGGAGGGCAGGAAGAGGGGCTGCCTCCTGCCCTGGACACCCACCTCGGCCCCTAGGGCTAGTGTTTAGGTCCAACTGGTTGGAGTCAAAATTCTGGGCTTGGGTTTGAGTTCCTCTCCCATGACAGGTGCAGTTTATTGAGTGCCTACTGTATGCCAGGCACTGCAGTGGGTAATTTATGTGCATCATATCATCAAATATGCCAACAATCTAGTGAGGAAGGTATTATTAGCCCATGTGATGCCTGAGGAAACTGAGGCTTAGAGACTGGAAATCACAGGCCTGAAGTCACGTGGTGAGGAAATACACAGAGCTATAATATGAGCCTGCATCTGATCCTAAGCTTTTGAACACCAGCTCCCCATGACTTAACTCAGTGACTTTAGTCTGTTTCCCAGGGAGGAGCCAAACACCTGTGTTTACGTCCAGTCCCTCTGCTGGGTGGTTATTGAATGTTTACGTATTGAGGCCATTACAGGCATGGAGATCCACGGCCAGAAGCCCAGTTCTGATCTAATGTTTGAGGAGAAGGGTGAGGGGTCTAAAGGCATGGAGGCCCAGAGGAACCTTTGGGGTTTTGCATAACTAAGACTAAGACATTGAAACCATTCAGACATCCCCAACTTCAGAGTCAGGCAAGCCCTGAGAGGCCATATGAACAAGGGTTTTCCAAATCCTTTTGGTGGCAATCCCCAGAAAGTAATAAAACTTACACCTGGCCCCGGTCGACCCATACACACACCCACAATAGCAACACAATGTGCTCAAACAGCCCTTTACTACTTGTACTATATTAACAGTGCACAAACACACACACATGCAACCCTCCAAGCTGATTTCCCCAACTGATGGGCCAGGACTACAATTAAGATTATCGAACAAATCTGCTCTGGTGAAACGGGAAAGCTGAGGTCAGGAAGGGCAAGGGGCCTGCCCATGGTCACCCAGGGCATGTGCAAAGTCAGGACTAGAGCCTGGTGTCTAGTTTCCAGGACTTGGAGGTACTCCAAATTCTGATGAATAGAATGGTAACCAGCTGGGTGTGTAGGAGGTATTTGGATGGTTTGAGAGATAAAATCTCTCCAGTTAGACAGGGTCTACTTTTGTGCTTCTCAGAGAATTTCGGAGGCACTTGGCCTCCAAGTCACCCCTGTGGCCATCAGTTTTCACTTAGCCAGTGGGAGACTCAGTGGCCAGGCTGCCCCCAAACCAGGTTTTCTGTACGGAGTTCCTCATTCTGACTCCTGGCTGTGGTTCCTGAGAGGATGCAGATGTGACCCCTGCTGTCTGGGTGTCTGTCTTAGACCCTGATCTCACGCAATACCGGTAGAGGCCAACGAGGCAGCAACGTGCAAGGGCCTGACCCTATAGATGCTTACCAGACACTCCCTCTCTGGCAGGGCCCCTGCCGAGCAAGCTAGGGAGTGCCAGCAGCAGTGAGGCTGAGGCCCTGCACCCAGGGAGCTCAGGCTCTGGATCTGCACAGACCCAGGTTCAAATCCCCACTCTGCCTTTCTCTGGTTGCATGGCCAAGGTTACCTGCTCAACTTCAATTTACTTACCCATTAAAATGGGATAATTTCACCTACCTGTTTGTTTATTGGGGAGATTAAATGAGATAAGCTGTATGAAAGTCCCTGGCACATGGCAGGCAATCAGTAAGTGGTAGCTTTTATTTTTTTTTTACTATTATCGCCAACAAGAAAAAATGCAATTCATAGGTAAGGATAGGGGACAAGCATCCAGGAGGGGAAGAAATAGCATGAGTGGAGGCAAAGTGGAAAACAGAACAAGATCTGGGGCGTGAAGGTTTTTGGAAGTAGGGAATAATTGGGATATCAAACTGGAAAGGCAGTACAGCCCCAGTGGAAAAACCTTAAATGTCAGGCTGAAGAACTTGGCAGTGGAAGCCACTGAAGGCCTTAGAGGAAGGAAGTTGATGCTACCAGAGTGCATGAAAGAAGATAGATGGAGGACCCTTGATTGATAGTAGCATACCCCAACCAGAGGCTTACTTACTTATTCTTATTTATTGCATAGTTGTGGACTTTCTGAATTCAGTAGGAAAGGGGATTCTGTCACCATCCTGAGAGGCTTCCAGGAGGTGCTAGGATTTCTGAGGCTCCCAAGGGAGCCTCTTGCCACCTGGGTGGATGGGAAGGGTCTCTCGACTGGCTAACCAGAGGTGAGCCCTCCAGTTTCCTTCCCTGGCTGGTACAGGTCCCAGGAACAAGTGCCCAAAGTGGATCTCCAGGTGTGACCAGAAGTTGGCCTTGTGTCAGCAACAGCATGTGGACATGCACAATGGCTGGGAACCTCACTTCCAGGAGCGAGCCATCACACCCCCTTGCTAGACATCAGAGCAGTGAGTTATCTCCCCCCACCCCCTGAGGATGCCGCCTAGCATGGTGGTCTGATGAAGTGCCCATCCCTTCACCCAGGGCAGAGGGACATGGGTGACTAGGAGGCCAAGGAGTGAGCCCAGGGCTTGTCCAGACTGCCCACCAGAGGGGTCAAAATGCCACAAGTGCTCTACTGCCACCAGCTCCTTAGTTCTGTTTCCACACAGGTGTGTGAACTCCTTGAGGGCAGGGACTGTGCCTCATTCATTCATCCAACAAATACTTGTCAAGCACCTTTATGTGCCTGTTAGGCATGAGGAAGCTACTATATCAACTGGGGTTTGATTGGAGCCACAGAATTTCTAGGAGACACCTACATATACAATAAGGAAACTTTTTACAGGAATTTGGCTTCCATGATTGTGGGAACCAATGAAACAGGCCATTTCTTTTCTGCTGGTACTGCTGCCTGAAGCCTTGTGGCTGAAGTAGTAGGGCCAACGTACAGCAAGGACAAGTGGAACCCATGAGGACAGCCTAGAACGTCCTTCGGCATCTCACCAGCTCCAAGTCTTCAGCAAGCACAGCTAAAGGAGGTGACGTGGCAGGACCTGGAGTCAGCTTCCACACCAACACGGTGATTTGGCAGATAAGGGACGACATGCCTTAGCCACAACAGCAGCTCAGGCCCTACTCCAACTTTGTGATTGCAAAAATCATATGACTTCTGCTCCATATCTGCTTCCAAATCTCATGGAAAACATCTTTTGAGAGCCATGCTAACCCAGAACTCTGCAAAGATGGAAATACTGGGAAATGTAGTTTCAGCATAGCTAAGTGACACAATACAGACCTAAGTCCACCCCTTGTTGACTTGGCACCCACATATACCTCTTCCAACTGCTCTTAACTTTCAAATAAAGACAACAGAAAAGTCATGTTTCTGCCTGACATGGTACGATTATCCCTTGGACAAACTAAAACAAACTAACCTCCCCCAAAGAGAACACAAAGTCCTTTTATCCATCTTTGGGTCATATTCATTTCTATTCTAGTAGAGACAGAATCCCCTTTTGATAGTCTCTGATTTAAATACTGAGACATACATTTAATTACATTAACATACCTTCTGTGAGACAACAGGGCCACCCCAGAGGAAGGCTGTAATGCTGCAGCCATCCACTTTCAGAGAGGGCCAGCGTATCATGGAGAGCCATCTGGAAGACAGGCCCTGATCATTCTCTTCCCTGGTCAACTGGCCAGCTGACTCATGAAGTCATTGGTACAGATTAAGAAAGAGGAGAGCATGTGACAGGTGTAGGGGTCATGGGTATCTATGCCCCTTGTTATGCAACTTACCTGTGCGTTCAGGATCTATTCAAGTCCTATTTCACATGTACCACTGCCACTGGATGATGGAATTGCTGCTGTGCACACCCACCTTTGTAACGTGGTGGGTCAGATGACATCCAGTTCATGATAGACAACTCAGGTCTCATGATAACTTGCTAAGATCAAGAATTCAATCTCTACAAGGCCCATTAGCCAGCCAGATGCTGTTTCCAAAAAAGAGAACAATTATCTGGCTCATGTTGGGGCTTTGCTCCAAAATCGTAAGTCTGCCCTGTGTTTACCGATGGAGGCCTATTAAAGCTTCCATGTGTCATTTCTGTCTGCATAAACTTCAGGAACCACTGGATCTGCTGGGTCATACTCAGCCTAAGTGGCAGAGCAGCATGTGTGACAGCCTGGACTTGCTGCAGGACCTTCTCTTGTTCTGGACCTCACCAAAAACTGGCAGCCATTCAGGTCACTTGGTAAATGGGTTGAAGTAGCACAACCAAATGAGCTCCATGTTGTCTCCAAAATCCAAAGGGGCACACAGGCCATTGTGCATTTTTCTTGACAAATGGAAGGGCCAGATGCTATTGTCTGTCTTATATCTGGAAAGGGGTATCCCAACATGCCCCAGACCACAGTACCCCTAGAAATGCCATTGAGATAGCCAGGCCCTGAAGTTTTGTGGGATTTATCCCCCCATGCCCCACACTCCTGGCTCACAGGCGTCTGACCATTGAGTCTAAAGTAGTTATGTCTTCCTAGTCAGCAGGTCAAATCAGCATGGTTAAATCAGCATGATATCCATGTAATGGACCAGTGTGATATTCTGTGGAATGGAGACAACTGAGCTCCCTCCAGACTAGACCGTGACACAGGGCTGGAGAGTTGATATGGCCCTGCAGCAGGAATGTGAAGGTATATTGCTGGCACTGCAAACTGAAAGCAAATGCTTCCAATGGCTTTAGTAATAGTACTGAGAAAAAAAAATCACTCTCCAGATGAAGAGCTGCACAACAGATGCAAAATATATTTTGATTTGCAACAAAACCATATATGAACAGCAGTATGATTGGAGCCACTCTGAATAAGTCTACATGACTTAGCTATCGTTCTGTAATAGACATCTGGTGCTTTCATGTCCCTTATGCAGATCTTGGGAATTTAAACATTTTCTTCTTCCAAGTCCTCCAACCCCATAATCCTTTTATTTCCACTAAAATGCCCTATTGCGTCAACTACTTGGTCACCCAAAGCCTGTGAAGATGAGGTAGTGGTCTAGGATGTGTAGAGGAGATCTTTTTTTTTTAATATAATTTATTTTATTATCATTAATCTACAATTACATGTGCAATATTACGGTTATTAAACTACCCCTTCATCAGGTCCCCCCCACCAACCCCATTACAGTCACTGTCCATCAGCGTAGTGAGATGCTATAGAATCACTACTTGTCTTCTGTAGAGGAGATCTTTAAGAAGCTGTTTTATCTCTGTAGTCCATGGATAATCCATGTCCCCTTTTCCACTAAAAACCAGCCATGAATGCCTTTAAATCTAATCAGATAAGGAAATCAATTCCAGATAACCCAGAACAATTCAGGGAACCCATCCTGCAGGCTCTAGGATCTATGTCTAGCACCGAGTTCTCGGTCAGTCATGGAGTTCAGGCAGAGAGGCAGAACCTCTTACCCTACCGTAATCCTTTTATTGTAGGGCTCTGACCCTGCACGGAGCTGGGAGCTGGCTCAGCGCCTGGCAGGAGACTGTTTCTTCTGTGCCTGCTACTCTGGCCTGAAGTTCACAGGGCGGACAGTCCCAAAGGGGAGGAGAATGTGCAGTGGAGTAAGAGAGGCAAACTGGACCCCGCAGGCTGAGCAAAACTGGAAAGAATGCCCTGGAACCCGTGTGGATCTTTCACCACCTCCAGCCTGATCTCGATGCTAGTGTGACCTCGATGCTGGATGTGTCCTGCAGAAGAAGCTGCTCCTTTACTTGAGCTAAACACACAGCTGGCCCAACAGGAAGGCAGCAGGCTCACACCAGTAAGGCAAGCCAGCAGATCCATGACAACATGCCACGGCTCCCCAAGTGTAAAAAGAATATGCTGCTGCTTCACTTCTCCCTTCCAGATCTCACACAACACATCTTTTGGCCCCTGCTAACCCAGAACTCTGCAGGGAAAGGAATTCTGGGAAATGTAATTCCAGCTTAGCTAACAGAGTACAAACTACCTCATCTGCCCCAAACAAAACCAAATGCATTTCCCCCAGTCCCTGCCCCAAGGCTCCAAGTTTCCCCTGCATAATGCCATCTGTCCTATGGCTTAAGAGCACAGATTGGGAATCAGGCAGCTTGTATCCATACCACCTGTATTCCTTACTACCTGAGTGACGTCAAGCAAAACACTTGACTTCCTGAGCTTCAGGTGCCACCCCTACCACAGTAACGAGACCACCTGCCTCATAGGTCCAATGATCTTATCCACCTGGTGTCTGGCCCAGAGAAGGGACTTTATTCACCTACTGTGCACCTCAGTACTCCTTAGCTGTCACCCCCACCCCCATCTCAACCAGCAGCACCTTTCAGTTTGCTAACAGGTAAAAGTAGCCACCCCCTAAATGTACATGTGCTCATACTGATGATTTTATATATGTTTGGGAGGTGCATTTGTAGCTGAAGCCCTATTTCAATTGCCCGTAAAGGGCCTGTGTTTATAAGGCAACTTCTCTGTGAGAGTTGGTGTATCTGTTATCTGCCTGCTCTTACATAAAGAACTATGCAGGGAGGCATTCAGTCTAGTCCGTACATTTCAGTATCTTTCTTGAAAGGGGGGGCATGCACTTTGAGAGGGCTGACCTCCTGATGGCCAAGGGGTAGGCAAATAAAACAAAGAGGTGGCTGTTTGCCAGGTTTTGGAGATCACTTGGCTTTCATCCTCTCCCGCGGGGAGAGCTGTTTTCCGCAGCTAGGGAGGGTCCACAGCAGCAACCCTGGAGGACCTCAGGGGTCCCCTCCACTGAGAATGAATCCTGAGCCCCAGCCAGACTAACCATCCAGAGATGGCCTCTGTTATCCAAAGAGGCAGTTAGAGCAAAGAAGAACTGGAGCTGGCTCTGGGGTGGAATCCAGGAGATCCTCCTGAGAGCTCCCAATGTGGGTGAGTCCCTGAACTGCTCCAAGTTCCATTTTCTCTCTTTGTGGGCTGGAGAGGAAAGCAGTGGGATAGTGATTAGAGCCCAGGTTTGGAACCAGGTTTTGAGGTCTAATCCTGCTTCTGCTATTGATACCCTGGACCTCAATTTCCAGGTAGATAAATGAAGATTCCCCAGGGACCCTTCCAGATCAAAACCATGTCAGCCTGTGATGTAGCTTTCATGACCTCGCAGCATCCCTTGTTCATAAGTGTCTGTCTGAGGACCAGGGCTTTGAGCTGGGAAGCCCCAGTAAGAAGGGTCTGCACACATGCCCCTCCTGCAGAACTTTCCAGCAGGATGTGACCTAGCTGCCACTTGACCCTAATGAGAGAACAGAGATGCCTGGCCTGGGGTCTCTTCTCCATCGTCTAAAAGAACATCATAATTGAAGAGAAATGGCATAAAATAGTGAAGCTTCTGATTCCTCTACATACCTATTCAAAACTGGATTTGGGAAATGGCTTTGATCTAAAAAAATCACATGAGCAAATTAGACAAATGAGGCCCCTTTCTGTGTGACATTGTCAACTATAAACACAAGTCCATATTCAACTTTTCTAAAACACCAGTAGACCCAGAGAAATCTCATAAAATTTGATTTTACTTTGAAAAAATATTTTAAAATATAGATTGAATATTTTAAAATATAGATCCCATTTATCATGGGGTTATTTTGGCTCTGTCTGTGTCAATCCTTCCTTGGAAAGGACTCTCCTTTGCTTTGGAATGCATCCTTCCTTCTTCCCATAGTCTTGGCATTAGCATACCATTTCTTTTATGAAGTGATAGAGGAGGTGGGTTTTTTAATGTCCTTACTTGGTAAAAATAAACCCCATAGCTGAAACCCATCTTTTTAATGTCCTGCTCTGTGAAATCCCAGAACCTCAGTATTCCTGTTCAAAATTGCTTTGGGATTCCCACCTTACATTGCAAGAAATATTACAGTTTCTTTTTTAAAGAGACTGGAAATCAGAGAGGTTCTATGATGGGCCTGAGACCACACAGCTGGAGGAGCAAGAGTTGGGTTTGAATGTGGGTCTCTCTGTCCTGGAAACCCAAGCTGGCATAATTGCCAATCTTCTCTCTAGTCTCTCAAAGAAGAATAAGACCCAGTGCTTGGCTAGAGAGGACCCTCAAAGTTTAAGGAGATGAGCCCCAAAGAAGGCCTGACCCTCATCCCAGAAAAACCTTCTATTTACTGACGTGCACCTTCTGTCTCTGAGAGAGCCTGGTTCGCTTTGAGTTGAGGCCCCCTGTGGCAGAGGAAGAGTAACAGGCAGTCCCCCACAGCAGTGGAAAATGCCTGCATGGTTTCTATTCGTCCTGAGAATGAATTTTATTGAAAATCTATCTGGCAGATGTATGGAGTTAATTTTGCTTCTACTTGAGCAAAACTCTCGAGAGGGCAGTGGTAATAATCCAGCTGCTGAACTGAAAAATCAAGGCATCCCAAGAAATCCTCTTGCCGAAGGGGTGCTGTCTTCAGGCTGGGGAGAGACAGCTGGCCTGGAGTCCGGGGTGAGCTCACAGCACCAGAGTTGCCGACCTTATAAGTGACGCAGGGACCCTGACGGTACCAAGTCTGTGCCCGCAGTCACTCTCTTGCGGCTCTCTGGAGGGCGAGGGGTGGCTGTGGGGCTCCTCCAAGCCCAGTGGACCACGGAGAAAGCATGAAGCCCCAGACCCAGGAGCCTCACTCGGGAAGCCAGCAGAGTCAGTGAGCTCGTATTGTCGGAGAAAGGGACAAAAGTCTTGCTCTGGGAGGAGCTCATTGAGGGTGACTAGGTGCAGAAGATGTTAGGAAAGTATTGGTAGTGAGGGTTGTAACTCTTCAGGTTTCTCTTCAGGCAGTAGACGAGCTTCCGGTCACAGGCACAGAGCTGCAGCTGGCAGAGGGGCCCGAGCTCTGCAAACAGGACACCGAACGCAGAATTAGCAAGGAAGGTATGTTCTACCAACGCTGACTCCCGGGCTAACTTCAGCTGGGACTTGCTTCTAGTCTGACGAAGCTCTCAGTCTGGTGAGGGAGCCACAGCTCCTGCACTGGGGGATGCATGATCCGATGGAAGAGGTACAGGACTGCCTAGGGCGAGGTTTCAGCCCAGGAAGCCACAGCTCCTGCCCTCCGGCGTTCCCAGTCTGATGGAGGACACAGAGTCCCTCCCCTTGGGAGCTCCCAGTCTGATGGTGGAGACAGCCCCTGCTCTAGAAAAATGCCCGTTCTCACAGGACACTGTCCCAAGGCTTAGCTTTGAGCTCAGATGGACCTGAACTGGAATCCCAACTCTAGCTGTGGACACTGGCAAGCCTGTGAGTGTCAGTTTCCTCATCTGTAGAACGTGGAGACCAAACGCACTCTACAGGGTCTTTGGGACAGCAAGTAAAAGAAAGTAGGCAAAGCATTTGGCACCTAGTGAAAGCTCAGTCTGAGATATTTCAGCCCTACCCCTGAAGGTCAGATACAGCTGCAAGAAATCCTGCCCATCTTGTTCCCAGTTCTGCCCCCAAGATAAGAGGCTGGCTGACCTCTAGATGCAGCTGACCTCACAGCCAGCAGAGACCCAGGCTCTTCTAGTGGCCTGACCGGTAAGTCCCAGCCTTACCACAGGTGACCAGACCCCGTGCGAATCTGTATTTGTATGGCTGGGTCCGGATGTGGCAGCCTTCGTCCTCCAGCCTCCCATAGCAGAGATCATGCGCCCAACAGCACCTGTCAATCAATGCAAGACACTTAGATGCTGAGTGGAAAGGACATGTCACCTCAGCAAAGGCGGCCCGAGGTGCATGTGGTCTGACTGAGAAAGAATCCAATAATATAACTGAATACGTCTCTACTCTTCAGTGCGACTGCCTGCCACCGGCTGGCAGTTCACTGATGCACTTTTTCTTCTTGGGCTCGCAGTGAGACCACATTTCCCAGCCTCCCTTGCAGGTGGGTGTAGCCACATGACTAGGTTCCAGCCAGCGGAAGCGGACAGAAGTGATACACACCACTTCCAGACCTTCCCACAGAATCCTCTCCCACTATCCTGCTCTCTCTCTCTCCATCTCAGCTGGATGGAGGTGACCCAGCTGAGAATTCTGAGACCACAGAGGATGGCCGTCCACAAGATGGGAGGAACCTGGGTCCCAGAATCAACATGGGATTCACACTGATCTGTCATGTGAGCAGAAATAAATTCCTAGTGTGTTAAGTGTGGCAGATTGCATTAAAAATTTTTTTTCTGATTTACAGAAATCAAATCAAAGCTGAGATCATACAGTGTTCCCTTTTACCCCACATCCAGTTTCCCCTATCATCAACCTACTAGTATGTACAGTTGTTACAATTTATAGCCAATATTGATATGTTATTTACTAATGGTAATATATCATTACTGATTCATTAAATGTAAAAAGTTCATAGTTTATTTTGATTTCCTTTGTTTTTACCTAAAGTCCTTTTTCTATTCCAGATCCCATCCAGGACATCCTGTTATGTTTAGTTGTTCTGTCTCTTTAGATGGTTCTGGGCTGTGGTAGTTTTTCACACTTTCCTTGTTTTTGATGATCTTGACAATTTTGAGGAGTACCTATGCGGGTAGTTTGCTGGATTCCCCACTATTGGGATTTGTCTGCTGTTTCTCATGATAAGACTGGGTGATAGGTTTTTTTTTTTGCTCAAATTGCTCCCGCTTTTGCCACTGAGAGCTCTTTTGGTTGGGAAAAATCTCAGTCTCAGCTGGATTTTGTTCTGGGATTTTGAAATCTCAGTTGGGGGTTTTGAGCATTCCTTACTTTTTGCCATTACAGAAGCTCCAGGCTCATCTTGCATATTTCCTATTTTAGTCCTAGAATCAGCCAAGTGGGGGCCTTGGATCCTCTTATAGGAGAATGGTGTTAGAAACCAGATCTGGACACTGGGTGTGCTTATGGAGACTGGGGTGTTGTTTCTTTTAGGTCCTCTCAGCTGACAAAGCAAAAAATATACATGTCTCTATTAAGCCATGTATATACACATATCTATACATATTTCTATATGTAATCATCTGCATCTGTATTAAACTAAACAGGAGTTCATACTGAAGTCTCCAACTCTGATCCCCCACCGTGTGGAGTTAACTCCCCCTCCAGCAGTAAGAAACTTGGCTTCAGCCCTCTGCCATTCATTTGTTTCATTGCCCAGTCCATGACTCAGGTGTGGCAGCACCACAATTGTTAACCCAGCAGGTTGCATTTTCAAAGAACAATCTGTCCCATTCCACGTGTTCTAGAACTTTGACATTTCCCAATCAGGAAGTGGAATCTAGGTCCCCTCCCTCTTAAGGACCTTGTGACTGCCAAAACCCAGAAGACAATGGAAGTGACCCCATAGGCTTTCCGAGACTAGATCATAAAAATGCCCTATGCTTTGGTCTTGCAGTCTTGGGACTCTCACTCTTGGACCCTGAGAGTCACTGTGCTGTAAGTCCAAACCACCTCGGTGAGGCCTAAGTGAGAGGAACTGAGGCCCCCCACCGGCCCACAGCATCAGCTGAGCACCCAGCCAGCAGACCGACAACACGCCATGTGAGTGAGCTGGAATCTCAGTCCCCTGGCAAGTGGCTTCTCCAGCCTCAGTCAAGCTGTCCAAGCTGAAGCTGGGGGAGCAGATGAGCCATCCCACCAAGCCCCCACCCAAATGGCAGATTCTTAGCAAAATAAGCAGTCCTCATCACTTTAAGCCACTATGTTTTGGGGATGATATGTAGCAACAGACCACCTTATACATAAGGCCCCTGAGATGTGGAGAGTTGCTAGATGTATCTGGGGCAAGTCAGTGAACCTCCCTGACACTCTGTTTCCTTATCCATAAAACGGTGCTTTAATGCCATCTTCCAGAAGCAACGTGGAATTAAATGAGCTAATGTGGGCGCAGAACCTGGAGCATAAAGAGCAGTTATAATAATCAGCTCACCAATCAGTACCATCTTTAGGGGTCCCTCGACCACCCCAGCCACAGTAACAGCCGTAGAAGCCATAGTGAATCAGGGCATTCTTCCCAGTCACCTTCTCGATCATAGACTTCAGGCCTAGCAAGCCCCCCGGCACAGCAGGCACACCTGAAAGGCAGCCCGCGCCCCCAGGTGAAACCAGGCCCACTTTCCCAGCATGCTCCTGCCCGTTTTCCCTCCCACAGTTTGGAGGGTCCCAGGTGTCTCTTTTGTATTCTCGCTGTTAGTGGCAAAGGAATAAGAAAGGTGAGAACAAGCAGTACAGGGAAGTGGTTAAAAGTCTGCACTCGGAGAATGAGCAAACCTGGGTTCAAAACCTGACTCTGCCGCTAATTCACAGTGTGATGTTTGGTAGGTCACTGAATCCCTCAAAGCCTCAGTTTCCTCATCTGCAAAATGGGGGACCTAAAATGAATATGTACCTCTGGGAGCTGCCATGAGGGTTAAACTAAGAGGAAGTTTATAAATTTTGAGCACAGTGGCAGACACATAGTAGGTGACCAAGGAATCTCAGGTATAATTACTATGGTGTGTATATGAAGCTGGCACGCAGGTGCATCCTGTCCTGTCTCTCCTGAAAATGAACCCCCACCCCCGCCACTAACACCCCTTTACAACATAAGGCTCAGAATCTTAGAGTGGAACGGGATCCTCAGAGATCACTGAGGCCAGCTGCCTCAGTTGCCATATTAGGAAACTAGCTGGGAGGGCAAAGGTGACTGGTTCAGGATGGCAGTGACGAGGCTCTCTCCGTGCACCAGGCCTCCTGTTCCTCCTGGAGTCTCCAGGGATCTGGCAAGCTATCACATATTAGGACAATCTGCCAGGAGTTGTGTACATAGTTACAGAGCTGCAGGGGAGGCCTAAAGCCAGGCTGCGTCTATGCGGTGCACTGACCTTCAGCTGGGAAGGGGCAACAGGTAGGGGGTGTAGACCTGGACAGGGCACAATTCAGGAATCACAGGATGGAATACTTATACAAGGATTTTGTTTTTGTTTTGGCTTTATTTTATTTTGTTTTGCATCAGAGTAACGTATCTGCCTTCCACATTTGCAAGCCTCATGTTTTCACACAGCACAACCTATACACGGCACCTCCTAGCACCCGGCCACAGGCCTGCCAGATGGCTGGACATTATCCTATGTCCCAGATGAGGAAACAGAGGCTTAGAGAGGCAAAGCCTCTTGCTGATGTTAAGATTCAAACTCAAGTCTCTATGACCTCTACCTCTACTTTCCACTACCCTATGTTCCTAGGGGTTGGAAGGTCACACACTCAGAAACTTACTACAGGCCAGGAACCAAGCCAGTGTGAGGATGCCCTTCATCCCTGGGGCTCTGGAAAAGAAAACACATCTCATGACATGCCTACTAGAAGATGCCCTTATGGCCCATTCAGATACCCCATCAAGCCCCCCGTGCCCCGCTCCCCCTTCCCCATCACACTTCTTCAGGCCCAACCCTCTCATGTTGGGCAGTAAATGGGGCAACCCCACTGGAAAACAGGCAAAATCCTCAAGGAGTTGATCCAAGGGGTCCCTGGGGTCAGAGGGACATTCATGTGGCAATATTCCTAATAGAGAGGACTTTCCCACTACAAACAGCCCTGACGCAAGTGCCCTGCAAAGAAAAAACTACTGAAAGAAACCAGAGGAATAGGCGATGAGATTCTTAAATGGAGGTTTGGGGCACAAGTGAGGGGCAGGAATCAACACAACCTGGACATGGCCTTTGATGGAGGACGTAAAGACGTGAGACGTGACAGGGAGAAAAAAATTCCAGACAACGGGAGCGATTGGTGCGGGGGCGGGAGGGCAGAAGGGAGCTATTTTGAGTCTCATATTCCCTTTATTTCGTGGTGCTGGAGTTGCGTTTGCAAGTACGTCTTCCCTGCTGGTGTTTTCAGGGAAGAAGCTCGGTGGATTCCCCCAGCCAGTCTCCCAGAACAGAAAAGTGCCTGGCCGCAGTCAGCCCCCAGGATTGGAGCGTGAGCGCCCCCTATAGGACATGACTTTCAGGGGCTCGTTATGGCTTCGGTGGGTCCCAAACGCTTTTTGCCTTCATAGAACCCCTCCCTCCAAAAAGAATTCTTTTTAAATTATATGTTGCAGCTGTGTTGATATAAAAACAAATATAATCCAAGCTGGATTCATTATTATATACTCATTGTTATATTCATTTTTTTCCTCCTGCTGTTAAAAGAATTTAAAATTAAAACATTTTCATGGGCCCAGGCGACTAACACCTACCTAAAAGATAAGCTGACCCTGGGGGCTCATGACAGCTTTTAAGCATTGGGGTTTTTTTTTTTTTGTATCCATGTATCAATTTGTATCATTGTTCCTATTTTGCCAGAGGGGAAATGGAGGCTCAGAGAGCTCAAGGAACCTGCCAAACTCACAGAGCTAGTAAGAAGTACACACAGGGTTCAGACCCAGGCTTTGTGTGCCCCCTCACTGCACCACGCAGCTTCCATCCCCAGAGGGAGTCCACTCCTTGGAGCCACAGAGCTTTACCCCACAGGCCTGGAGGCCCCAGCTTCCCTCCCCATTACTTGGGTTTGGCAAATATGAATTGCTGTCCTTGAGTCCAAAACGAAGAAAAAAATCACACCTAGAAGGCAGAGGAAATTCCATGTGTCTGATTCTAACTTGGCCTCTCAGAGGCTCCAGTGGCCGCCTGTTTGCCTTCCCTCTCTAGATCCCAGAGTCCTCGTTTACCCATGGTGGCTCCGTCCGCCTGTGGTCCGCTGGGACCTGCCCTTCGGTGCCCTGCCATCTCCAGTCCCTGAATTCAGTGATGCCTTCTGCCAGTGCTCTGCCCTGGGCCTTGGGCACCTCCCAAGACCTGGCTCCAAAACACAACCTGCAACTCCCAGGGTCTCGTGGCTACCGGAATGGCCTCCATGCCACCCTTTGTCCAGCAGCAACTCTGAGTTCCAAGAACATTCCTGAGGGTTCTGTCCACCCATGGCCTCCACTCTGAGGACTCTAAATAGCCAAGCAAAATGACCCTACATCCTGCCCTTGGGCAGACATCTTTCTTGTCTGCTTCCTGGAGCTAGAACAGAAGGAAGATGCCAGGGGCCGCATAGGACACCTGCATGGTCCAGGCGCTGTCCATGGTCTCCACTGCTAGTGACCCTGGCAGGTGGGCATTACACCTGCGGGCTCAGTGTCTGCCCTTTAACTGTCATTTGTTGATGGAGAGAACAGAAGTTGTTGATTTTACAGTTGAGGAAATCAAGGCTCAGGAAAGGGAGGGAGCTGCCCAGGGATCCAGCCTGGGACTGTGGTCTGTGAGTCTGCTCCTCCTACTGACTCACCTCCACTGCCCCTGAGCAGCCCCTGTGCTCAGGTGTTCATCAGGTTGCCCAGGGGCCATATTTATGGTGCTTTGACATCTTGGGGACCTGGCTTGGCTGGGAGGAGACAGCCCCTCCCAGAACTAGCTAATCCCCAAGGGGAGCATGAGACTCCTCTGTAAGCCTGCCTTTCATATACAAACCAACCAGTCTTTACCGCACCTGCCCACTCACTTCCTTTCTCTAACTCACACACTGTAATTTCCCCTGCCCTCAGTCAACCCAGGGCCCGGACCTGACAACTCCGGACAGCCCTTCTCCCCCTGAGACTGCTAAAATGACTCAGACTGGCCAATTCTAAGCTGTTTGCCTGGCCCTGCCTCACCTTCCCGGTGGAAAACACAATAAAGACTCTGGGCTGGGATTTCTCCCATTTCTTCTCCCTCCAGATCTACCTTGGTGCTTCCCCCTGAGGCCCTGCATGGCGTGGTGTGTCCCCTTCTCTCGGAAACGCTGCGTAACAAACTCTTTGAAATGGCAGTGTCACCTGATCTCTTGGCCTCACCTCACCTGAGTAAGACCAAAATCCCAGGTACATTTTAGAACGCCTGGGACGCAAGCTGTTGGTGAGAGAGAAAACCAGGCCCCATGGGAAGGGGTCTGAAGGAGTACAAGGGAGTTTCACTGAGAAGGTGCAGGGGCATGGAAACTGCTGCCAGCCAGGAGATGGGCCATTAACAGAGCCCAAAGCAGGTCCCAGGGGAAGGATTCGGGGTTGGCTATTCTTATCAAGCAGCCACAGACAGGAGCCCAGCCCAAGGTAATTCTGGAGTGGAACAGGGGCTGCTGTAATGAGAGGTGGAGAGAGTGGAGACAGCATGACAGCATGAAAACAGAGAGGGTGGTGGCACAGGGAGTGGCCGGGTCACTGGAGGGACAGGTCCTCCAAGTTCACCCGCAGCAGCACCCCCCGCCCCATGCTCCCAGGACCACACTCCCCACCCCCACCACGTTCATGTCTCCTGGCTGGAAAGGATTAACAGCAGCACACCCCACTGTACACATGGCATGTCTGAAACCTCCCCTCCATCTGTGGGGAGGCTATGCGGGGCCAGGTCCTGTCCCTGCCCTCCCTGTGTCCTGCGTCCCCCAACCCACCTCAGGCAAGTCAGCCCCCTTTCTTACCAGTCAGCCAGGGAGAAGAGGCAGGGGCTGGGCCTGCCTGCTTTTAAGGGCCTCCCTGCCCGCCTCCCCCACTCCTGCCTGGGCCAGCCCCAAGACTCTTGATAAGTCACGGAGAAAGCCCCACGTCTCCCCCCAAGACCGCAGGGGGGTTTTCTCTTTTGGTTTCAGAAGCAGCTATTTTCTGGAGGGCGTCAAGGCGCCTGGGAGGCTTTCAGAGAGACACTGGGGAGGGTCTGGCTGGGCCACCCACAGTGGGGGGTTCTTCCTCACCTGGAGAGGGATCGGAAGTCCCTCCCAGGAGCAGCCTCCCTCCTCCCCGGCCGCATGGGGCTTTGTCCGGTCCTCACGCTGTGGCTTCTGCTCACATTTCACCTGTCTCCCTCGGCCTCAGCTCAGGGACAGGATGGCAAGCAGGGGCACCCCCTCCTGCCCCTGTCCTCCTCTTATGGGCCCCTATCTGCCAGCCACCTCTGATTCTCTCTGTCCTGTCCCCAGAGTGGGGTGACCCCAGAGCCTGGGGAAGTCCCACTCTGGAGACACTATAAAATGTTGTCCCATAAGCCCAGCTGGCACCACCTTTTTGGCACCTGACTCCCTACCAAATTCACTGCATTTCTTCCTTCTGGGAAAGAGAAACCACCAGGCTTACAGTTAGAGACATGCAAGCTGAAGTCCCGCCCAGCCACCCAGTGGCTGTGTGACCCTGGGCAAGTCACCACACTTCTCTGTTTGTTTCTGTGAAATGTGAGAATAATGACTCCTTGCTGCCCCAGAGGCTCATGGGGAGGAACAGCTGTATAAAATAAGTCTGGGTGGGGGTTAATATCATAGACTCTAGATCAGCTCCAAGTCCCAGTTTCCATCCTGGCTTCCCCGCTGGGAGCTCTACCACCTTAAGGCTGATTGTAATTCACCTGCGTCGGAGAGTTGTCGTCAGAAGTAAATGAATTAGTACATTTGTATCAGAGCAGTGGCAAAATAACACTAACAAATGATAAGGAACCTTCTAGAATGTTCTTACCAGGACGTAGGTGACTATTAGTCTCCGTTCTCCACTTCTGTTAGTTCCCACCCCCATCCCACCCCTGACCTCCTCATAACACAGTTTTCTGAGAAGACATGTCTGTGAGCTCCTTCCTCCCCTCACTCTTGACTTCTTTTTCTCTCCGTCTTTCTCCACATGGCAGCCTCAGGGAGAAGCCCTTCCTCAACCCTGATGAGCCCTTCTCTTCCTAAGACTAACCACTAGGCACCCTATAGGACCCTGTGAATTCAATTCAATATAAAAAGTATTTATTGAGTGTCCCCTACATGCCAGGCACTTCTGGGGACCCCCTGCGAGCACAACAGAGTCCCGGCCCCCACATGCTTCCCTTCTGGCAGCCGGAAACTGAGTAAGCATCAGATAAATATACACTACCTCCAGGGCTGCGAGGAAACTCCTCTCTGTTCTGCATTTCCACTTCTCACTCCCCGTCAGTTTCTTCCTCTGCCTGTGGGCACACACAGGCCTCACCACCCCGAACCAAGCAGAGTGATGCCAGAAAATGGAAGACACCCCTTGCCTCTGCCGACCTTTCTCACCAGCTTTCTTTTCCCTCTAAAAGCGAATTTCTGGACAGAGACTCCTAGCTGCAAAATGTGAGGTAGATACATCAATAAGAGAGATGATAGATGATAGATAGATAGATGATAGATGATAGATAGATAGATAGATAGATAGATAGATAGATAGATAGATAGATGATAGATAGATAGATAGATAGACAGATAGATAGATGATAGATAGATAGACAGATAGGCAGACAGTGGAATATCATTCATCCTTAAAAAGGAAGGAAATTCTGACAAATACTACCACATGGGTGGAATTTGCAGACACCATGGTAAGCCAAGTAAGGCAGTCTCAAAAAGACAACCGTATGATTCACTTAAATGAGGTGCTTAGTCAAAATCATGGAGACAGAAAGTAAACTGGTGGTTCCAGGAGCGGGGGAGAAGCTGAAATGGGGAGTTATTAAATGGGTACAGCATTTTAGTTTTATAAAATGAAGAGTTATAGAAGTGGACGGTGGTGATATTTGCACATTGTGAATGTACTTAATACCACTGAACTGTACGACTAAAATGGTTAAGATGGTAAACTTTGGGTTATGTGTATTTTACCACAATTTTGAAAAAATTGCAAAAAAGAAGGGTTGATGGTCGTTCACTAGGATGGGGAGAAGGAGCAGAGTGTAGCAGCGCTAGCAGGAGGCATTACGATAGCTCATGCAGGGAACGACTTGATGAGGTAGCTGAGGGTGTTAGGCAGGGGTCTTCTAGCAGATACTAAATAACTGGCTGTTGTCAGGAAGAGGGGAGGGGAAGCCAGGACGTTTGGCACTTGCCAGTTGCATTTTGGGAGTAGTGTAGATACAGCCACCGGGGGCAATTCCATCCCAACAGAACATCACTGAGTGCAAGAGGGGTTGGGAGGAGGTAAACAGCCACACACCAGGCTGCTTAACTGAGGCAGGATGCAGGTATTTAAGAGCCCATATTCTGGAACCACCACTTATTAGCTGTGTGATCTTAGGCATGCTGTTTAACTGCTCTGTGCCTCCGTGTACTACCTGAATAACAGCGCTGATCATCGTACCTGCCTCATACTTACAATGAGATGAGACATTGCAGGTGCTTAGAAGCGTGTTAACACATATAAGGGCTCAAAAAATGTTCGCGATTTTTACTAGGAATGTGGGACTGACCCCTCCTTGATCTCTCAAAAAGGGAACTTTCTTTACCTGTTTCTTATAAATTTAGGAGTGGTGAGAAGAGACGCAGCACAGCAGCTCACAAAGAGTCCTGGGTGTCTGGTTCAGGAGTTTAGACTTTTCTCCTAATGGTGTAGCAGACTTTGATAACAGCAAAATGATGTGAGCTCAACAGGAAGAGACTTGATAGGTCCTGCCTGGAAATCCCCCAAAACAGAAACACACAAGGGCAGAGGGGGTGACACAGCCCAGCAGTCAGATGTGTGACCTCAAGTCTAGTACCGGTCAGATCACAGAAGCAGTGGCCATCTCTGTGGTGATGACAGGATTGTGACACCCAGCAGGAGGGCTCTTAACTGACCTTATCTGGAGGGATGTGCCTGGCTCACAGGATTCCTATCAGTTGGAAGGAATGGGGGACTGTCTGGTGTTTGGAAGGGGACTCAAGGCACCAGCCTCTGTCTCCAAATTCCTGAATGGCAGCCGGGGGGAAAAGGCACCATAGTTGTCCCAGGTGGCTGCAGACTGCAGAGCGAACACCACGCACAGGTGCTCTAAGCCACCAGACTTTGACACAAGCCTAGAACGTTTTCTCTAGCAACCAAGTGTCCTAGGAATAGAATAAGCTGTCTTGGGTGGGGGGGGGGGGTCCTATTTCCAGAGACACTTTTATTTACCACTTTTTAGGAACACAAATATAGTGTGGGCAGTGGGCACAGAGGAAGTGGGCCATGCCCCAACTCCACTCCTCAGGAAAAGCTTTCTTTAAGAGGTGGGAACACGAGAGTCCAAAGCACATGAAGTCAGCTACGTCAGATATGAAGCACAGGTTGTACCTCGTCTGTAAGTGTAAAAAAAAAAAAATTACATTTTACCAAGATGAAAAACAACAGAGAAATCAGGAGCCCTTCAGTTTCTCTATGGCATGGAGAGAGCCGTCAAATATTCTGTGCTCTCTACCCCATTGATTCCTGCTGGAGTGAAGTTCAGGGATGTTGCAAAGAGTGACAACAGTTTGGGATATTGCAAGCAGTGGGATACGGACTGGATGAGCTCCAGGGTGCCCAGGAGGTCTGACATCCTGTGACAGTGTGTGCTGTCATATTAACCTGGTTCTTAAACCTTGCAAGCTTTCCTACTGAGGGCTTTGGGCTCTGTCTGCTTAGAAGGCTAATATGTAGCATTAGTATTTGCTCTGAGTCTCATCTGAAATGTCACCTCTTCCTGGAGGCCTTCCCTGGCCACCTACCCAAGGTAGGTCCTCCTCCTCCTATTAATCTCCTATCACTGTTTTTCCCTTTGTATCACTTACCATCATCTTTAACTCTTTAATTCACTTCTTTATTTGTTTATGACTTATGTCTCCGTCTCCCCCTCCCTAAAGGGCAGGAAACTTGTTACTGTTGTTCATCATATTATCAGCAGCTAGCACAGAACCTGCCTAATACATATTTCATGGTGGATGCTTATTTGTGGAATGAAAGAATGATTGGATGGATGAACCAACTAAGTCTGGAAGGAGCAGCCAGCCTCAGTGGATTTCAGCCATTCTGTAAGTTGGCAGCTTTCTCTAACAATACACACAGCTAGTCCTATCTTGGTCTCGGTCTATTTGTACAGATGTGACAGCTATTGTTCAATCATAACCTGGTGTTCGCCTTTCACCAAAACTTTTGCTAACAGTGCAAATCCAAACATCCACTTGATAGCAAATACTTGTTTTATTTTTGAAAAACCAATTAAACTATTCACTCTCAAGAAACATACCCCCTATAAGAACAAAGAAAAAACTGAAGGAAGAAAACAGCAGCAGACTCACAGAACCCAAGAATGGACTAACAGTTACCAAAGGGAAAGGGACTGGGGAAGATGGGTGGGAAGGGAGGGATAAGGGGGGAAAAGGGCTATTGCAATTAGCACACATAATGTAGCGGGTGTGGGGATGGGGTGGGGGGGCACGGGGAAGGCAGTACAACACAGAGAAGACAAGCAGTGATTCTATAACATCCTTTTACGCTGATGGACAGTGACTGCAATGGGGGTGTGTGGCGGGGGGAGTCTAGTAACCATAATGTTGCTTATGTAATTGTATATTAATAATAGCAAAAAAAAGTTTTTTTAAAGAAGCATACCCTGAAGTAGCTTTCCTTTCTGTCTTTATCTCTACTGTTCCTTCATTCTGGAATGTTCTTCACTCCTTTTTCACCTAGTAAAAGCCTATTTAAAATTACCTCTTTTTTTTGGAAGAGGGAGAAACCGTAGAATGGCAAGACCCTAGATGGCACCTAAGGGCTCCTGATCCTAAGACACCCACAATTCTAGGCCTTTCCACTGTCTTCAATCCCAGTCCAACCCAGCAACCATTTCCTGAGCAAATCCCTGTGGGCAGAGCTCCAGCTAGGTACTGCTGGGAACAGATGCAAAGCTAAACTCCTCAGCCATTGTACTCAAGAGTTTGTGATTTAGGGTCTGTCTGTAAGAAGGTTGGACATGAGCCCAGGCCTTTGGGATGCCCATGACACCTAGACTAACATTTGAACTCTGTCCTGAGCCAGAGAGGGTAGGCCTCTTCAAGACTGTCCCTGACACTGTGTCTGCTGAGCAGAGTTCATGGCTTCCTGTGCTCCTGGGTCAGTCCTAACCTCTGTGTCAGTGTGTGTCACATAGGCACCTGTCTCCCCCCATGGGCACGTGGCCCCTCTGATCTGGCCCCACTACCACCCACTCCCCAGGGCATTCTGGGAAGAAGCCTGATGCAAACCTTTTCAGTTCCCAAACACATCCTTCTCTCTCCCTCCATCTTTTCCTCTCTTCCTTTTTCCCACCTTCCCTTCCTTACCATCCCTCTCAGTCTCTCTCCTTTTTTCCCTCAGTTCCTTTTCCCTGGCTATTCCCTCAACTTTCTTCTCTTACTCAACTCCTACTCATCTTTCTAGGCCTCACATGCTTATTGTTCGATAACTATTTGGTGAGCACCTGTTATGTGCCAGACTCTGTTCTGGGTAAACAGTAATGAACAAAGCAGATGAAGAACTCTGCCCTTTTGGCCCCCACGGACCATGCCTTCTGGTGGGAGAAGAAGGAAATAGGTAAATGAATAAAATATACAGTTTGGCAGGTGGTGATAAATGCCACAGGGAACAATAACCTGAGGAAAGGTGGGTGGGAGTGCCGTGGGAAGTGGGGCTGGATGGTGGCTAGGAAAGGTCTCATTGCAGAGGTGATATTTGAGCAAAGCAGTGAAGGAGGTGAGAGAGTAGGCATGGGGCTATCCTGGAAAAGAAGGTTACAGGCAGAGGGAAGAGCTGGTACAAAAGTCCTGAGGCAGAGGCATGCCTGTGAGTTGGAGAACCTTTAAGGAAATTAGGTCTTTGCCAAAAAGCTTTCTTGCAAACCCATCGCCCCCTGACAACAGGATGGGTGCCGTTTCTCTGTGCTCCTCAGCACCCCATAAGCATCCTCACCAGAACATCAGTCATGTATATTGCAATGTCTCCCCACCAGACTGAGAGCAACTTGGGGGTGGAGACTGTGTCATCTGAATCGGTGAATGAATGAACAATCTAGACTACAAATCCTTGAGGCTATCTCATTCATCTCTACTCCTGGCAGCACCTAGCACACTGTATGACACAGACTGGGTCCTAGAAAAAAAAAGGTTTGTTGAATGACTAATAGAAATAGTGAATGCTTATGACGCAGACACAGTGCTAAGTCCTTCCTATGGCTTACCTCATTTTATCCTAAAGTGATCCTATGAGGTAGGCACCACAATCATATGTAGTTTGCAGATTAGGACACGGAGGAGCAAAAGAAAAGAAATAGCTCGTCCATAGCGCACAGCTGGTAAGTGACAAAGCTCTGAGTTGAACCTAATCAGTTAGACTCTCAAGGCCGCATATATTTAGCCCAAAGCTACCCTGCCTTGCACAGAGAGGGAGGCTGGAAAGAGACAGAGGAAGGGAGTGGAAAGATCGCCCTATAAGTGTCTAGAAGGGCACCTCCCTCATCTCTGTACTCTTTCTACGTATACTAAAGTGGCTGCCACAGAGTGGACGCTCAGAAAAGGTTAAGGAATTGACGATTCCTTTTCCCAATGATGCTATTTTCTTGTGGCCTGAGTTAAAAAGAAATTCAGGCAGGGACCCTAATGAACATAAACACAAACCCCAACTCTGACGCTATTTATAACCCTATCCGGCTTTGCCCTAGTGTTAGAGATGATCTGTGTAATCTCTGTCTTCCCTTTAGGTGCCGTCCTGCTTCCTTAAAAACAACCTAGCTCCCAGGTTTGGCATCTTAGGGGAAAGGCCCCCAGAGCCCTAGGCGGACTCCTCTAACAGGCTCTGTGCCTTGCCCACACCTCCCAGGAACCCCTCTTTGCTCTCCAGACCCCACCTTCTCCAGTCTCTCCCATTCCAGCTAGCTCGCCCTCCCCGGTTTATGCAGCCCCCGTGCCCACCACTGACCTCTTTGGCGCGGCCTCAGCTCCTGCTCCTGCCGCCTGCTCTCATGAACAGCCTCCTGGGCAGAGCCTGGAGCCCCAGACCCTGCTGGCTCCCTGCCCCCAGCAGCAACAGTGGGGTCCGGGGACTGCGGATCCCAAAAGACTCTCGGCCTACAGAATCTTAAAGCCGTGAATGGGAGCGAGCTGGGAAGACCAGCCTGGACGTGGTGAGAAGAAACGTCTGTCTGGACCTGAGCAGACATTCCCCTTCCCGGCCCCCAACTGCCTGCACAGATACAGGAAATCCAGCAAAAACACAGGGCCTGGGGCTGGCTCTCCTGCCAAAGGGGCCTGGGCAGTCATCCAGAGAATTCCAGTGGGAGTGGATTTGAGTCCTGGATTAGCCAGGTCACAGCCTTACCCGGCTTCACAGGACCTTTGCTAAGCCCCTCAGCCTGGGGCCATCGCCCCCACCTGGGCCCTGAGCTCAGAACTTTGGTAAGGATCTGACCATCTATTAAGTGTTTGGGGACTGGGGGTCCTGAGTCTTGGCTGAGGCAGAAGCGTGGTCACAGAGCCTGGGGGTGGGACACCCAGGAAAGCAGTGGGGGAGGAGCCCAGTTAGAGTGAGTGGTGTTGGAGCCTTTGGAGAAGCAAACTTACTTCTGGGAGTGAGTTCTGTGTGGGGACCAGTGGCCAGACTTGGCTGGGGGGTGGGGGACCCACGACTGCTTGCTTGGTGTTTAAGGGGGAGACAGCATGTGAATGAGCAGGTCACCAAATCGCTGCCAAAGTGCAGGGGCAGGCAAGCTGGGAACAGCAGCAGGGTGTCAGGCAGGCAGGCTGGGGAATAATAACAACGGCCGTTACAGCAATAATAATATTAGGGGTATTCACATTTATGGGGCACTTACTGCGTGCCAAGCAGAACACACAACATATCGCATTTAATACAGACATCAACTTGATGGGGAAAAGTGTTATTCAGACAGGGAGTCCCGGAAGTTGGCCAAGGTCACACAGCTAACCAGAGGCTCCCATGAGCTTAGAAAGACTGTTTATTCAGATTGGCAGCCCCTAGTTTCCTAGTTTGACTGACACAGTCCTTAACACAATACAGATATTAAATCTTCTTTTCCTCTTAATGAGAGAGGAGAAAAAAATCATTAAAAACAATCCAGAAATGTGGAAAGTTAAAAGTGAAACGTTCCCATATCCATCTAAGAGAACAAATGTTAAGGGACAGCTCTATTTAAGGACAGAGGTGAGGCGAAAGGGGTACATTCCTCCCCAGACCAGCCACTTTCAGGAAGCTGGAGACTGGCAAGACATCAATCTTTTGCTATATATGTTGTAAATATATTCTCTGAGTATACCAATTGTCTTTCAACATTATGTATGGCATCTTTTGTATAAAAGTTTTCAACTGTTACGTAATAGAGGTTATCAATCAGTTTTAATATTTTCTTTGAAATGTCCCTCATTTATTTTTATTTTTTCTTGTTTGTCTATATTGACTTTTGTTTTTGTTTCAGATTTTGTTTTTTAAAGAATTAAAGTCTTGTGGATTAAGCTTGAATTCCTCATTGCCCTCGCGCCTGCCCTCTTTCCATCCTTTTCTGTTCCTTCTTTCTCTCCATGGTAACCAGATCATGAAATTGATGTATTCAGGCCAGAGTCTATACTCCTGCTACAAATGTGTATCCATAAACAATATATAACAGTGTTTCTTGTTTTTTATTTCTGCATAAATGGAATGATAGTGTACTTAGCATCTGGCAACTTATTTTATTCACTCTATTCATATTGATCCCTATAGATCTGATTTATTCTTGGGTGTATATTGAAAAGGGTAATTTGGAGTCACAGAGTCTTCACATTTTTTTCCCAAAATTGTATTTTGAAAAATTTGGAATCTACAGAAGCGTTGCAAGACCTGTGCAATTAACACCCATAAAGCCTTACATTCACCAATTATTAAGGCTTGACTACAACTGCTTTACTTCTCACTCTCACATACACCTTGGAGGGCAAATTGCAGGCATTTCATCCTAAATAATTTAGCATCTATCATCTAAGGACAAGACACTCTCTTAAATAACCCAAATACAATTATGACACTCAAGAAATTTAACATTGATACAATAGCACTGTCATCTAGTATACATTAAAAATGTCTAATGTCTATATAAGTATCATAAAACAAGGTTGTACCCCTGAAACTATCATATTATGGAAACTATACTTCAATTAAAAAAATTTTTTTAAATGTCTAATATCCGGTTTTCTCATGTTGTCCCAATAATGTCCTTTACATCCAATTCATTGGCTCTTTTCCAATCCAGAATACAAACAAGAATCAAGCATTGTATTTAGATGCAATTTGCTGGGCCTCTTTAATCTTTTTTCAATCTACAGAGTTCCTCAATCTTTTTTTTCTTTTCATTTTTTTGTCTTTTATGACGCTGACATTTTTTTAATCCAGGCCAGTTGTCTTGCAAAATACCCCTCAATTTAGGTTCATCTGATTGTTTCCTCATGGTTATCAGGCTGAGCATTTTTAGGCACATTTTCACCATTACTAGTTATTCCAAAATAGCAGCACCATAGCCAACAATTGATAAGACACATTTGTCAATGTTTCCCATTCTGCTCAGTATGAAATGGTGTATCACTGTCGTTTTAACTCCCTGGCCATTAATATCATGAGCCGTCTTGCATATCCTTAACGGCTATTTGGACTTCCTCTTTAATGAATGAATGGTCTGTTCATGTCTGTGCTAATTCCTGCCCTATTTGTCCTCAGCTCCATCCCTATCTTTCCCCCTGCTCAGCTCTATTTAAGGACAGAGGTGAGGCGAAAGGGGTACATTCCTCCCCAGATCAGCCACTTTCAGGAAGCTGGAGACTGGCAAGACATCAATCTTTTGCTATATATGTTGTAAATATATTCTCTGAGTATGCCAATTGTCTTTCAACATTATGTATGGCATCTTTTGTATAAAAGTTTTCAACTGTTACGTAATAGAGGTTATCAATCAGTTTTAATATTTTCTTTGAAATGTCCCTCATGACTCTGAGGTCAAAAAATATTTTTCTGCATTTTCTTCTATTGTCTCTAAATTTTTAGTTTTTACATTCTAGACTTTACTCCTTTAATCCATTTAGAGTTTGCTTTTGTGTATGGCATGAGGCAGGATTAATTCATGCCTCCATAGGGAAGGTCAACTATCTCAACACCTTTTGCTTAACAGTTCAACCTTTTCCCTCTGATTTTAATGCTTCCTCTATCACATAAGTTCCCTCCAATGCTTGGATCTATTTCTGGGCTTTCTTTTTTTTAATTGAAGTATAGTTGATATACAGTATTATATTTGTTTCAGGTGTGCAACAAAGTGATTTGACTGTTTTATACATTATGAAATGCTCACCACAAAAAAGTGTAGTTACCATCTGTCATCATACATAGTCATTACAATAAAATTGACTATATTCCCTATGCTGTACTTTTCATCCCCATGACTTATTTATTTTATAATTGGAAGTTTATACCTCTTTATCCCCTTCACCTATCCCCCACTCCCAATCCCTATGGCAACTTTTAGTTTGTTCTCTGCATTTATGAATCTCTTTCTGTTTTGTTTGTGTGTTTGCTTAATTTTTTTTAGGTTCCACATGTAAACGAAATCATATGGTGTTCGTCTTTCTCTGACTTGTTTTGCTTAGCATAATACCCTCTAGGTCCCTCCATGTTGTTGCAAATGACAAGATTTCATTCTTTCTTATGGCTGAGTAATATTCCATTGCGTATATGTACCACATCTTCTTTATCTTTTCATCTATCAGTGGGCACTTAGGTTGCTTCTGTATCTTGGCTACTGTCAATAATACTGCAGTAAACATAGGAGTGCATACATCTTTTCAAATTAGTGTTTTGTTTTCTGCAGATAAATACCCAGTGTTTCTGTGCTTTCTTTATTTTCCTTAGATCTATTTGTCTACAGTTGCCCTAAAATCATTTTGCCTAAATACTGTAACTTTTTAAGTCTTCACGAACACTAAAGAAAGTCCCTCTTCTTCCTTCTTCTTTAGAAATATTGTGGCTATTCTTAAACCTTTAATCCTACATATGAAACTTAGAATCAGCTTTTCAAGTTCCATGATAACTCGCATTGGTATTTTTATTGGAATTACATTGAATTTTATAGATGGCTTGTTGATACTTAGTGTTGCCAACTTTGAACATGTCATTGTCTTACTCTCCATTTCTTAGGTCTTCTTGTATGTTCTTCAGTAATGTTATATGATATTTCTCCATAAAGGTTTTTACACATACTTATTATATTTTTTTCTAGAAATCCTTTGTTCGTTTGTTTGTTTATAGTTTATTTTAGTATCATTAATCTACAATTACATGTGCAATATTATGGTGATTAAACTACCCCTTCATCAGGTCCCCCCCACCAACCCCATTACAGTCACTGCCCATCAGCATAGTGAGATGCTATAGAATCACTACTTGTCTTCTCTGAGTTGTACAGCCCTCCCCGTGTCCCCCCAACACTATATCTGCTAATCGTAATGCACCTTTTTCCCCCTTGTCTGTTCTTGGGTTCTGTGAGTCTGCTGCTGTTTTGTTCTTTCAGTTTTTTTCTTTGTTCTTATACTCCACATATGAGTGAAATCATTTGGTACTTGTCTTTTTCGGCTTGGCTTATTTCACTGAGCATAATACCCTCTAGCTCCATCCATGTTGTTGCAAATGGTAGGATTTGTTTTCTTCTTATGGCTGAATAATATTCCATTGTGTATATGTACCACATATTCTTTATCCATTCATCTACTGATGGACACTTAGGTTGCTTCCATTTCTTGGCTATTGTAAATAGTGCTGTGATAAACATAGGGGTGCATCTGTCTTTTTCAAACTGCGCTGCTGCATTCTTAGGGTAAATTCCTAGGAGTGGAATTCCTGGGTCAAATGGTATTTCTATTTTGAGTTTTTTGAGGAACCTCCATACTGCTATCCACAATGGCTGAACTAATTTGCATTCCCACCAGCAGTGTAGGAGGGTTCCCTTTTCTCCACATCCTTGCCAACATTTGTTGTTGTTTATGTTTTGGATGTTGGCCATCCTCACCAGTGTGAGGTGATATCTCATTGTGGTTTTAATCTCCATTCCTCTGATAATTAGTGATGTGGAGCATCTTTTCATGTGCCTGTTGGCCATCTGAGTTTCTTCTTTGGAGAAGTGTCTATTCATGTCCTCTGCCCATTTCTTAATTGGATTATTTACTTTATGTTTGTTGAGGTGCGTGAGTTCTTTATATATTTTGGATGTCAACCCCTTATAGGATACGTCATTTATGAATATATTCTCCCTTACTGTAGGTTGTCTTTTTGTTCTACTGATGGTGTCCTTTGCTGTACAGAAGCTTTTCAGCTTGATATAGTCCCACTTGTTCATTTTTGCTTTTGTTTCCCTTGCCCGGGGAGATATGTTCATAAAGAAGTTGCTCATATTTATGTCCAAGAGATTTTTGCCTATGTTTTTTTCTAAGAGTTTTATGGTTTCATGACTTACATTCAGGTCTTTGATCCACCTTGAGTTTACCTTTGTGTATGGGGCTAGACAGTAGTCCAGTTTCATTCTCTTACATGTAGCTGTCCAGTTTTTCCAACACCAGCTGCTGAAGAGGCTGTCATCTCCCCATTGTATATCCAAGGCTCCTTTATCAAATATTAATTGACTGTATATGTTTGGGTTAATGTTTGGATTTTCTATTGTGTTCCACTGGTCTGTGGGTCTGTTTTTGTGCCAATACCAAATTGTCTTGATTACTGTGGCTTTGTAGTAGAGCTTGAAGTCAGGGAGCGTAATTCCCCCTGTTTTATTCCTCCTTCTCAGGATTTGCTTTGGCTATTCAGGGTCTTTTGTGGTTCCATATGAATTTTAGAATTATTTGTCCCAGTTCATTGAAGAAAGCTGGTGGTATTTTGATAGGGATTGCTTTGAATCTGTAGATTGCTTTAGGTAGTATAGCCATTTTGACAATATTTATTCTACCTAACCAAGAGCATGGGATGAATTTCCATTTGTTAGTGTCCTCTTTAATTTCTCTTAGGAGTGTCTTGTAGTTTTCAGATTATAGGTCTTTCACTTCCTCCGTTAGGTTTATTCCTAGGTATAGAAATCCTTTGTTTTTTATCTTACTGTGAATGGCATCTTTTCTCCTCTATTACATTTTCTAATTGATTATGTGATATGTGAGGATGCCTTTGGATTTTTCATGTTGTTATTATATTTAGCATCTGTCAAATTCTCTTATCAGTTTATAATAGTAATTGTCTCTTGGATTGTCTACAAAGGAAATCACAGTGTCTGCCATTGACAACTGTTTGTTTTTCCTAAATTTTATTCCTATTTATTTTTGTTGTCTTATTCCATTGCCCAAGATTTCTAGTAAAATATTGAATTCCAGGTGTGATAGCAGGTATCTCTGTCTATTCTTGACCTTAATAGATTCATTATTTCAACATGTATTTATTGAGTACATACTATATGACAGGCGTTTTACCAAGACTGGAGTAAAACAAAATAGGAGGTTATTGTCATAGCAATTGCATTTAATTCTTTAAATTCTGAAAAATTCACAAAAGATAATTATTACTTACACTTTGAATGATTTTAGATATTTTCCAAAAAATCTATTTTCTGAAGTTATAAGAGCTTGTTGTCTCCTTTATTGAATTGGTTTAATTCAATTATGTTTGATTAATTTTAGATATAAAATTATTTTTTATTTCTTTTTTTTAATTTCTTTTTAATTTTTTTTTTTTGGCTTTTTAAAAATGATGCTTTATTACTCATTTTTTGGCACCATAGTCAGTAATTCATGGAATACATCACTTCAAACAACTCAAGAATACCATATTTTTTATTTCTTAATAATTTGTGATGTCATTGCATCAATAATCAGAACTTTATTGTTAATATCAATTATAAATAAATAACAGTAATAATTGAGAAAAAACCACTTGTGTTACTTAGGATAAAAATGATAACCATATCTCCTATGTTCGTGAGGAAAATGTGAAAAATAAGAGCAATTAAATCAAAAGAAAAGTAAAATACCAATATTTTACATATGCCCATAAAACAAAACCCTTCTCTGGTACATTAAAAAAATCAAAGTAATAATCAGACCAACTGGGATGATTCAATAGGAGGCAGTGGTATACTGGCAAATGTTTTACATCCAACTCTTATGGGGGAAATAAAAATCTTGATTTGTACAGTTTGCCAATATCCAAAGTATAAGTATTTCCACTAGGACTGATTTCAACCTGCTGATATGACACCACTGAATGTGGAAATGGGAAAGAATTCTTAAGTTGAACTTTATTAAAATTTAAATCTTCTGCTCTGTGAAAGACAAAAGCCACAACTAGGAGCAAACTCTTGCAAAACACACGCATGTTAAGTGACTTTATCCAAATGTACAAAGAACTCCTGATAGTCAGTGATAAGAAAATAAGCAACCCAATTACAAAATGGGTGAACAAGCTGAGCACATACCTCACCAACAATAAACAGATGGTAAATAAACAGATGAAAAGATGCTCCACATCACATGTCATCAGGGAAATGCAAATTAAAACAACAACCATTACACACCTCTTAGAATGGCTAACATCCAAAGTCCTGGCAATACCAAATGCTGGTGAGGATGTGGGGAAATAGGAATGAACAGGAACATATTCATTCATTGCTGGTGGAAATGCAAAATGGGACAACCACTTTGGAAGACAGTTTGTTTCTTACAAAGCTAAATACAGTCTTACCATTGGATCCAGCAATTGCATTCCTAGGTTTTTATTCAATTCAGTTGAAAACTTATGCCCACCCAAAAACCTGTACACTAGTGGGTATAACAGCTTTATTGATAACTGTCCCAAACCAGAAGTAATCAAGATGTCTTTCAACAAGTAAATGGATAAACAAACAGTGGTACATCCATACAGTGGGATATTATTCAGCAATAAAAAGATAGGAACTATCAAACCATAGAAAGACTGGGAAGATGCTTAAAGGCATATTCCTAAGTGAGAGAAGAGAATTTGAAAAGTCTACATACTATATGATTCCATCTCTAAGACATTATGGAATAGACAAAATTATGGAGACAGCAACGAGATCAGTGGTTGCCTGAGTTCAGGATGGGGAGAGTGAATGAATAGATGAAACATAGAGGATTTTTAGGACAGTGAAACTGTTCTGTAACATCTGCTGAAGGAAGGTAAACACATAACATTATGCATCTGTCAAAACTCATAGAATATACAACCCAAAGAGTCAATCTTAATGTAAACTATGGCCTTCAGTTAATAATTATGTATTGATATTGGTTCATTCATTATGACAACTGTACCACACTAATGCCAGATGTTAATAATAGGGGAGATTATGCATGTGTCAGGGCTGGGAGGAGGTATATGGGAATTCTATACAATTCTTCTGTAAATCCATAACTGTTCAAAAGTCTATTAATTTAAAAAGAAACATTGTTGCTGTAAATGATTTTAAATGATTACACACATTCTTGATTACATGGTAAAGATTATTTTCTTTCTTTGTTCAAAGCCTAATTTTGTACTGGACTAGCTTTCAATGTCCAAGGCAATGCCTCTCAAATCTTACTGTGTCTGCAAATCACTTGTGGTTTTGTTAAGATGCAGATTTTGATTTACTGGTCTGGAGTGAGGCCTGAGATTTCCACATTTCTAACAAGCTCCCTGATGATCTCAATGCCGCTGGTATGTGGTCCTTACCCGGAGCAGCAGGTCATGCAGACAGACAGACAAAACAGAAGACCTAGGCTCCTGCTCTGTAATCTGTTTTCTAAATAAGGGGATAAGAGATATTTCATAACAATGCTAATCAGTGTTTTGCATGTGTGTTTTTTTTAAATCCATCTTTAAAAGGCTGTTTTCACTGCCCTTCTTTCTGAAGGTCAGGCTTATTTTGAAGAAAAATATTTACAGAAGGACAGTGCATCCTACAGAATCACTGGGAGTGCTGGGAAAGCAGGCTAAGCTTCCAGAAAAGTCTCCCAGAGTCATATCACCAAACTGGTCTGCCAAGGGAGCCACTGCCCCTGCCTCAGCAGGATTCTGCTCATCAGATCATGAAGCTGTTGTTACAGCTTCCATCCCCAGAACCGTGCCACTGTGACGACACTGTGCCAGCCAACTGATCCCTTACATCCTGCCCCATTTCCCATGCACTCAGGTCTGATTTCAAATCTCAAATATATCTGTTAGGCAGAATCTCAAAATATTCCTGCTTGGAAGTTTTATCTTAAACGTAGTTTTAAGCTTCCCAGCCTCTGCAATGCAGAAAGGCACACTGAAAGGAGTGAAATAGATATAGAATAAGCCAGTTCATCCTTATTCTCCATAGTCTGTCTCTGTTTATTCAAGTGCCATGCACACCCTTCTTCCCATATTTGTACCTCACTGCCAGCTAAGTGGTCTGTCTGAGCCTAGTGTCCCAGTGGGAGCAGGAGCCCACAGTGGCCATGAGGGAATTCCATATGGAATTAAGTTACTATTTAATTAAACCAATTTTGCATGCCCTAGTGAAAATATTCCTCACTTGGACACTCATACTTTAATCTCTCAAATAGGCCACAGAGAGAAATGCCTCCCCTGACATAATCAGGAAACTGACAGGTCAAATCCAGAAGCTGCTGCTGGACCACAGCTCCAGAATTAAGACACCTTTGATATAAACTGTGTCAGCAGAATGGACGACACAGACCCTGGCTCTCCCCCGTTAGATCAGTGCTGAATCCAAGACTCATAAGATTGTATCTTACTGACAGCACCTAAGTCTAATTCAGAAACCTAGGTGCAAAAAAAAACAAAGAAAACCCAGGAATGTTGTCCACAATAAACTCACTTTAAATATAAAGACATACCTAGATTAAAAATAAAGGGATGGGGAAAGCTATACCCTGCCCACAATAATAAAAGGAAAACAGGAGTAGCTCTATTAATTTCAGACAAAGCAAGGAAATTTATCAGGGATAAAGAGGGGCATTGCATAATGACAAAGAGTACAAGTCTCCAAGAAGATAAAAAGATCTTTTTGTGTGTGTGCCTAACAACAGAACTTCAAAGAAGGCAAGGCCAAAATTAATAGAACTGCAAGGAGAAATAGATGAATTTACTATTACAGCTGGAGGCTTCAACACCGTATCAGGCCTGGACAGAGCCAGAAAATCAGAAAGGGCATAATTGAACTGAATGCCACTATTAATCAACTGTCTGTAAATGACATTTATAGAGAACTTCACCCAACAACAGCAGAAGACACATTTTTCTCAAGTTCACGTGAAACATTCACCAAGACAGACCACATACTGAGCCATAAAGTACACTTTAACAAATTGCAAAGAATAGAAATCATACATCGTATGCTTGCAGACCACAGTGGAATTAAACACTAATCAATAATAGACAGATAGCTGGAATATCTCAAGATACTTGGAGATTGAACAGCACATTTTAAATAACAGATGGGTCAAAGAAGTCTCATAAGAAATCTGAAAACATTCTGAGCTAAGCGAAAATGAAAACATAACATCAAAATGTATGGGATACAGTAAAAGCAGTGTCTAGAGAGGAATGTATAATATCCAATGAATACACTAGAAAAGAAGAAAGATCTAAAAACTGTAATCTAAGTTTCCACCTTGAAAACTAGAAAAATAAGAGTAAATTAAATCCAGAGTAAGCAGAAGGAAAGAAATAAAAATTAGATCAGTGAAACTTTAAACAGGAAATCAGTAGAGAAAAGCAATGAAACCAAAAACTGTTTCTTTGAAAAGATCAATAAAATCAATAGCCAGACTTCTGAAAAAAGAGAGAAAATATACGAACCACCAATATCTTAAATTTAAAAAGGGCTATCACTACAGATACCATGGACATTAAAGGGATAATAAGGAATATTATAAGCAACTCTATACCCACAGACTTGAGAACCTAGATGAAATGAACCAATTCTTTTAAAAGACACTAACAAAACTCACACAAAAAGAAGTCGATAATTTGAATAGGTCTATTAAAGAAATTGAATCAATAATTAATAACCTTCCTAAACAGAAACCACCAGGCTCAGATGATTTCACTGGTGAATTCTACCAAATATTTAAGGAAGAAATTATACCAATTATTTACAGTCTCTTCTAGAAAATAGTAGAGGGAGTACTCCCTAACTCTTTCTATAAGGCTAGCATGATTCTGATACATAAACCAGACAAAGATGTTACAAGAAAGAAAAAACTACAGACCAATGTCTCCTATGAACATAGGTACAAAAATCCCTCAAACAAATTAGCAAATTGAATCCAATTGTGTATAAAATGTATACCCTACAACCAAGTGGGATTTATTCCAGATACAAAAGTTTGATTTAACACTGGAAAATCAATTAATGTATTCTGTCATTATCAACAGGTTAAAGAAGAAAAACCACACAATCATAACAACAGAGGCAGAAAAATCATTTGACAAAATCCAACACAAAATTAGGAAACAGAGATTAGTAGAAAAATTTCAAACATAGTCCTGATGTGGAAACAAACACTGCCAACAAGCTCTTTAAATTATTAATAACTTAAAAAAAACATTTCTGAGCACTGACTCCTCTCACAGTGCATCCCGTCTGAATACATCCATCCTGTGTAAAGTTGCAACATACCTCCCTTCACCCTCTCACACTCATACTGTCCCTCACCATCTCTACTGCTTCTTTCCCATTGCATTACCACTGCCTACCATACACTATAATTTACTTACCATGTCTTTTGTTTATTGTCTGCCTTTCCACTAAGAAAGAAGCCCCATGAGAGCATAATTTTTATTTTGTTCACTGGTGCATTCAAAGGCCTTAAATCAGTCCTTGGATGAAGGAGGCTGACAAAAGGCCAAATCATGGACTTTGAATTCTCGGAAAAATTCTCGAAAAGATGGGAAAAGGATAGGCCATGTGTGATGTCACCAGAGTCCTTGAGTGATGTGGCCTGGACATGACACCAGGGGCCACCAGAAGAGGGAGACAGTTTGCCTGTTGTAGACCAGCAGTGTTCCAAACATTGAAGAAAACAACAAAAAGCAAAATTCTAGCCCATTACTCCTGAAGCTTGACTTAGGCCTAAAGCACCATGACAGTGAACATCCCAGAGTGCAAAGACACTAGGCAGACTGACAGAGATCCCTGGAGGCTGTAAATTTGCTAGGGTTTTGTAACCAAGTACTATAAACTAAGTAGCTTAAACAACAGAAATGTACTGTCTCCCAGTTCTGGAGGCAGAGAATAAGGTGTGGGCATGGTGGGCTCCTTCTGAGGGCTGTGGGGGTAGAATGCATTCCAACTTCTTACCTGGTTCTGGTCATTTCCTGGCAATCCTTGGCTTTCCTTGGCTTATAGAGGCAACTCTGACTTCATCTTCACAGGAGTCCGTGTGCCCCTGTGTCTGAATTCCCCTTTTTCATAAGGACACCAGTTGTATTTGATGAGGGTCCACCCTGATAACCTTATCTTAACCAATCATCTCCACAAAGACCCTGTTTCCAAATAAGGTCACATTCTGAGGTATTGGAAGGTAGAACTTCAACACAGGAATTTTGTGGGGGACACAATTAAATTGTATCCTCAAGATGAGAGCTGCCTGGATAGTGCAGTCAGTCTAGATCAGGCTATTGTAGTGTTAACCATGACAGGTGGGCTATTTCTTTTTCTTTTTTGTAACGCAAGTGCCTGACTTAAGCTTTGATTTCAAGACATACCCCCCCACCCCACCCCCCTGCAAAGATGCCTATCTCAAATATGCACACTGCAACCACAGGACTAGGTAGAGCCAGGCTGCCTCCCCACGCTGACGCTCCTGTGTTATACAAATCTTGGTTGATTTTGATAAGTGACCATTGGGACCACTGGTTTTTTTGTCTTCATAATGCTTTAAATTCCCGCTTCTGTGTTTTAAATTCACCAACAAACTGTGAGTCCAAGAAACCCTAGGCCCCAATAAAGCAGAATTGTAGGCCTGCACACACTCTCTCTCTAACCTATTACCTCGCTGTTTGGCTCCAAGTGGCCATGTAATTTCCAGGTCCTGTAAGTAATAAACCTTTATTTTTTCAAAGTTTCCTGACAGCTGTTGCAGGAAGGGCATCTTGCAATCAAAATAAGAACCACAGGGCTGGTTCAGACACAACATCAGTTATTGATAGGCCGAGCCTGGCACACACCAGCTAGGCTGCAGTCATGATCGGTGGCTTAAAACAACAAAAGTTGATTTCTGGCTCACACTAAGACCCTGAGGGTCTGTGGGTCTCTCCAGGACAGATGGCCTCCATGCTGTGATTCAGGGATCCAACCTTCTCCCCTTCTAGTTCCACATGAGGGGCAGAAAAAGGCTGAGGTGTTGCACATGGTTTTCACTTTGTTTCAGCCTGGTGGTCCTCAGCACCAGGGCTCATGTTTTGCTGTCTAGAACAGGTCTCCTGGTCCTGCGTGCCTGGAGCTGGGCCTGGAGGATGTAGGGAACTGACAGGATGTTTATGAGTACCACCACCTCTGCCACACTGATTTTTGGGGAACTGACATCAGGAAGTGTTCACTTGAATTCTTAGCACGTGTTGCAGGAGAAAAGATTCTAAGGAAGTATGGGCTCTCACCCAACAGCCTGAGGTCAGAAATCATGTCTTCCCATCATGACCTCTTCATAGAGTCATGTGTCTTTTTTAGCAGGCCTTGATTGCAAGCTACAAGATGCCTAACTGAAAGAGGCTTGGATAATGGGGAAGTCAAACTCACCTAACAGAAGTCTGGGAGAGAGCAGTGCCAGGGCCACATCATCAAGGACCCAGTGTTTTCCCAACCTTATGCTCTTCAGTATTGGCAATATCTATACCTGTGGTGCTAAGACACATGTTGCAGCTTCAAGCATCATGGCCTCACCTTGCCAGGATGAGATGGCATCACCTATTAGCAAGAAGCGAGAGACAAGAGCTATTAGGAAGGCCTCTGACACGAACTCCCACTGCTTGGCTCCTGTGTGTTCCCATCAGAATGGGGGACTAACTTCTCAAGCGCAGGAATTCTGCCTCCCCACCAGTCAGAAATGTCTGCAGCCTAGGGTGCTTGTCTTAGACTAGAAGCTTCTGGAAGACAGGGGCTATGTCTTCTCTCCCAGGGTTCCCCCAGGTAGCCATAGCCTGTGGGAAAAAAAATACATCCGATTTATTTTCTTGTCATTGCAGCAAAACAGAACCACTGTAGAAGTCAACTGTGTCAATATGGAAAAAAATGGCTGCCTACTGTTTTGCGAGAAACTTGAACACCTATAATAAAAAGTACCAATATGACAACAACCTGGGGCATGCTGGGGGGGCTCCCGGGTGCTGAGAGGCCCCTTACCCTGGAAGCCTACCCCCCATCCCTACCTCAGCCAAGCTCCCAGACAGTGAAGTTGAAAACACCCTTCTCCACTTCTAGAGATGAGCCAGGAGCACATTTATCCCCAGACAGAAGCCTTCTATCCAGAATGAGAAGCCCAAAGCCTGGAGCATGTATGCTTGGCCCCTTTTTCCCTGCTTCCTGGGCCAACAGGAGATTTCCCCATTTCCACTCTGCTCCTCCAAGCCCAACGTCCTGCTTAGCAGTAGTAGCTCCACACCTGGGAGGCTCTTCCGAATAAAGCAATTCATTAGTAAAACCTGTGTGTGTGTGTGTGTGTGTGTGTGTGTGTGTGTGTGTGTGTGTGTGCGCATATCTGCACATGTTGCCTCATGCACTGCTAGTGTGAGAACAAACTGGCACAAGGAATATAGTGTAAGAGGTTAAAAACACAGACTCTGGAGTCAGAATGGCTGAGCCGGTTCCCCACTCCCCCACCTCCCTAAGCCTTCATGCGCTCATCTGAACAGAGATGACACTGGTGCCAACTGCATGGGCTTGTTGGAGAATTAAAGAGGTAACAAATGTACAGCACTGGGTCTGGTCTGTTTCTTACGGACAGGAAACCCAGCTGTCCGTCTCTCCTTCCTTGGGCAAGAGCAGCTCCTGCTGGCCTGTTGTGAGAAAACAGGAACATTGGGTCTTAATGTTCTGCGAGCTATAGTCCACATCTGCGTGGTATCTTCCATGCTGTCAGCCTGGTGAAGGTGGGTCAGTGTAATGCTGGCCACCAGCGGATCCTCAGACCATTATCCCCTCACCCAGGTGCTGGTTTCCTGGGCATGCGATCCGTGCAGTCCCCCAGGGCCACACGCTCAGAAGGTGCTACACCTAGCTTAATGCTTCGCTGCAGCCATCTTGAAATTCTTCATAACCAGGGATCGCACATTTTATTTTGCATGGGACCCGCAAATTATGTAGCTGGTCCTACTCTCACCTGGATGCTGCCTCCCCTCCTCCTGCAGACAGGCTTCCGGAGGGGAGGGGTGTTCCCACTGGGACCACCTGTGGCCCCATCTGTGTCTTTAGTAATCCTCAGGGCTGCTGAGCACGGACCCCTGCACAAAGGCACCCTGCTTAGGGCAGAGGTGAGAGCTGAACTTCACCCACGCACATACAGCTCAGCAAGCTCTGCATTCATCCCAGAGGTGTGACTTTCTGTAATGCATCTTCCCAGGAGGGCCGCCTCTTTCTAATTCTGCCCCAAGACGCTCCATTTGCTGGGAGAAGCCCTGATCATGTCTGTTCTCATAATGAGAGAAACACAAATTAAAACTCCACGGAAATACCACTTTTATCTGTTAAAATGGGTAAAATCCAAAAGTGAGATAACCTGCTCCATTGGCGAGGGAAGCGGCTCTCCGAGGTGGCTGGTGGAAGGTCAAAACGCCCACCCCAAGGGCAAATTGGCAATATCTATCAAAATCATAAATGCATTTAGCCTTTGGATCCAAGACCCCACTTCTGGAAATGTACCCTCTGGATGCATGCACACATGCAGAAAGACACCCGGTGATTCACAGGCAGGTTGTCTTATTGCCACACTGTTCTGAATCAGGTTTCAAACAACCCAAGTGTCCATGTAGAAAGGACTAGTTAAATAAATAACAAAATAACCTTAAAATGGAATACAGCACATCTGCTTAATGAGGGAAGCTTCCTTTGGTGCAGTATAGATAATCTCCAGGACGTGATGACAACTAAAAAGAGCAAAGGTAGAGAACAATGTGAACTGTGTGCTGCATTTATAAAAAAGGGCAGAAGTGTGAATATGTATTTGCTAATATTGCCTTAAATACTTAAGAAACACACAGAAGTTAATTAAAATGGTTACCTCTACAGGGAGCAGGGCTGGCAGGGAAATGCAGTGGGCACGGATGGGGTGAGAAGGAGATTTCTCAATATACGATATAAAACATTTTTTAATTTCATTTTAGCCCTGTGAATATATTTCCTATTCAAAAGAAAATGAGCATCACCAAACACACATAAACATTCTTCTCCCTTAGACAGACACTAATTCTAGGAGACAACATAGTCTAATCCAGGGATTGGCAAACTGAGGGAGGGCAGGGACATGGGACAAGCATCATGATTAATTTTTCCTGCCTATGATTAAAAATGCAGAGATACAAACAATATAGTAAGAACAGGAGGGGCTCCATCCTAAGGCTGGTTCCATTTTAAAAACCAGGGAGTTAGGAGGTAAGCTTCCTAATGTACTCTTTGGTAATCAGCCGACAACCTATCTTAAAGCAGGACAAGCAGTTCTAACTGATATGTTCCCAGAACTTGAGGATAACCACTATGTTAGAGAAGAACAGGATCAATAAATTCCTTGTGTTAAGTCTGTCTTACAGAATAGCTAGAGGACTGACTATGAATGGTGACATGTCTCTCGCAGGAGAGAGACATTGTGAGACCACATGTCAAGCCTACACCCCACCCCCACGCCCACCGCTCTGCCCTTTGCCCCATTCTTGAAAGTCTTAAAAGGCAGAATCCTAAACCCTTAAGTGTACCTCCTCTCTGAGGCTGCCCACACTCCCCTTTCTTCGAGTGTGTACTTTTTGCCTTAAATAAAGACTTCTCTGCTCAACTTACTACGTTTTGTCTCTGTGCTCCTCCAGTGGTAAGCGCCTTTGCTACTTTGTTATTTCTTTCTATTTTCTAGACTTATGCACACGTTTTCACTCCCTCTGTCCTATTTTCAGACAAGTAGGGAAGGACTACAGAGATCTCTGATTTGGGCTTGCAAGGCCCTGTCACCTGGGTGACCTGGACAGGACTGCAGCTGTATGATTGCACTCTTTAGTAGCCTGCCAGCAGATCTCCTTCTTTGCCTTTGGGAAGTTCTTAGAACATAATCTCACTCCATCCAGTGCTCTGTGGCTCCTCCAAATCATAGGGTGGTAGGGGCTTAGTTCCCACGCCATGCAGATTCAAGCAGACACTGGATGCCAGGTGACCCTGGCTTTAGGAGTTGGTAAGGGATTTGCCCTATGCTGAGCAGGAGTTCAATGACCTTCCCTTTCCTCCCTCTGTTTTCCTTGTGCTCTGCTGCCTGCAAGGCAGCTGCCATTCCCTGTACTCATGCTTTAATGAACTCCTTCCTCACCTACACTTGTCCTACTTGTTCGAGAATTCTTTCTTGCCTAGAGTCAAGAACCCTCCTCTGTCCAGGTTGAGGTTTCACCTGGTGCACAGGGAGAGACCTCCCCAGATGCAGCTGCCTGACAACAAGACCACAGCTTGCCTGCCAAATCTGTATGCTGCCTGTGTTTGTACACCTCACAAACTAAGAATGGTTTTTACATTTTTAAATGGTTGAAAAAATCAAAAGAAGAATAATATTTTGTGACACATTAAAATGATCTGAAATTTACATTTTAGTGGCAATAAAGTTTTATTGTAACACAGCCATGGTCTTTGGTTTACACATTATCTACAACTGCTTTGACACTATAATAGCACAACAAAATAATCGCAACAGAGACTGTGTGGCCTTTGACAGGAAAACAAACTACCCCTGGTGGAGGACCAGTTCTTTTTATCTTTGGTCATCTCAGATCAAAAGACTTTTACAAAAGAAAAGATATATGAAGTGAGAATACAAATGCTTTATTATTTGATTTAATAAACAAAAATTACACTGTCAAATTGCTTTGAAATTTCTAAACACTCTTAATCTCTGTATGTCCCTCACCATGGTTGGGAAACAGTTCACCGAAGGGCCCTGACCCCGTGGACCCCACTTGGGGAAGCACTGGTGGACCCTGTACTGAGGAAAGACAAAGGCCCTTAAATGGTTTCATCATTAGCAGCATGTTTCAGCCTTTGACTCAGGGTGAGTAAATAGATTGTCTCCTTTCCTCCTACCCTTTATGACCCCCAGAGGGAGGATGGACTCACACTTTTCCACAACTGCTTTTCAGTTGCAAGAGAGGCTCTGAAATGCCCTCCCAGAAAAGCCACAATCAGATGCCAGCCAGCCATAGCTCTTTTCTTCTGCCTTGGTCTAAGGGAAGTGAAGGGGTAGCTTACTTGCTCTGTCAAATTTCTCCCTCCAGTAATGACTTTGCACTTTTTAATCGAGTGTTCTTCCAAGAATATTTCCAACGTAAATTCTTTATGTGCAAAATTTTGGAGGCCTTCTATTCCTGAGAACATGTTTTTACAACCTCACACTGAGTAATAATTGGAAAGGATGTAATATTCTAGGTTCAATTTTTTTCTTTTATACCTTAGACATAGTCCTCCATTTTCTTCTTGCATCCAGTATTGCTGATGAGTCTGATACTAATCTGACTCCTAACTTCTGGTTGGTTATATGCTTTTCCCTCTGAAGCCTCTAGAACTTCCCTCTGTCTTTGATGTGCTTAACTTTCACCACAATGTGTCCAGACATCAGCTTTTCTCATCTGTCCTGTGTGTGTCCTTGGGTCCTCTCACCTTTAAGTATAGGAGTTTTATATTTATTATTTCTTTGACTATTTCTCTCCATTTTTCCTCTGTCCTTGGACTTCCATTATCTGCATGTTGGCACATTTATCCTCCATACCTTATATATTTTTCTTTTATACTTTCTATTTCTATTGTTTCCTTCTGCTTTCTCTTAGGAGGATTCCTCTAAGCCTCTAACTCCCTGTGTCCTTCTTCAGCTGGCTATCCCACTTCAATGATTATATTCTTCATAACTAGCATTTACACTTAGGGTTTTTTTTTAATGATTTATTTTTGGCTTGTGTCTTCCCTTACTTACGTCCATATGTTTTGACATGCTTAATTTCTTGTTCATCCATCTGACGATTCTGCTTCAGATGGTATATGTTGTCAAGTGCATTTCCTTTTTTCCTAGTGTAGTCTGCGTGCCTCAGTTTAGGGCGAGGGGAGGGGATGAGTCCTAGATCAGCAACTGTCATTTGCTGCCACCATGGACAGGTGCTTTGGACAGCATTTCAACACTCGACTCCTGGGAAGCAGCAGTTCTGACAGGAAGCTGCCTCCAGAGATTGAAATCGGCCCTCCCTGGGACTGGGGGGTGCAGGGAGGAATAGTGAAGGATGACATGAGCAGATGAGAGCCTGAGGGTAGCCGAGCAGCCTGCATGGTCTTCAACAATTCCTTGCCCCAGTAGAGCTCATGGACAGTCCTAATGTTTACCTCCAGAACTTGAGCATCTCAGTTCTGGCTTCTGAGGTGAAGAGGCAGAGGGAGAGGAAGAAGAGGATTTAAGGAGCTTCCTCCCAACCAATCCAGTACTTGTCAAAATGGTTGTCCTCTGCTCAGGGCAGGGCTAGCCCCTTCTCCCCAACAACCACAGCCAGCAGCCCAGAACAACTTCCAATTTCCCTGCAGGACCCTGCATACATTCTTTGGTTATCCTTCAATTCCAAGCTTCCCTCTCAGATCTGTAGTTTTGCCAGATTGGTTTCGGCAAAGGGAGATATCAGCCTACGTCAGTTTGCAATCTTGGCAGAAAAAAAGGGAAATACAGAGCATGATATCCTGCGTGTAATTTAAAAGTACACAAAAACACTGGAGGTTCTTCAAGGAACCATATACCTAAATAAACACATGAAGGACAGATTGACAGTGGAGCTGGAGAATGAAGGACAAAAATGAATGAGATAAAACAAAACCAATGTCTCGCACAAACCTATGAGAACTGTGTGCTATGAGGAGAAACTGGTGCAACAGATTAAGCAACTGATCAATTATAAATGCATTTATCCTTTAACTCAGCAACCCCACTTCTGGAAATTTACCCTAAAAATTGAGCACACACATACACACACACAGTGATACATGAGCAATGTGTAAGGAACAGCGAAAATTCAAACCCAGAGCTGTCTTGAACCAAGGTCTGTTCTTTCTACTGCCCATGATGTTGGAAATCTTGAGTGGAATGTCAGCGTGGGTGCCAGTGGACACACTGGCCAGCTAGGCCTCTGGATCCTACTTTAGACAGTCTGGCCTGAATGAAATACCCATTTCTCAGTGGTTGTGATCTCTCAGCTATATTAAAAGAGATCATGCAAAATCCAAATATCATTGCCATCCCCAGTTTTAGGATACAGTTAAACTGATGCATCCTGCCTGATAGCATGCAGGATAAAGTCAGGTCCATGCTGAGTGGCAGAAAGGTGACCATCTGAGATTGAAAAGCTACGCATGATAAAACAGGACATTAATTAAGTAGTTGAATGAAGGAATGGTAGACTAGGAGCAACTTAAGGATAGAAACCACACCTGGTTTAGCTCGGGGCCTAGCCAGGATGCTATAGTTGCTGAGGGCCCAGGGCACAGGTGCGGCTGCAAGAATCCGGGCAGTCACATAAGTGGTGCCTAACACACCTATGCCTTGAGTCGCTGAGAGCCATTCACGCCCTCCCATTATACCCAGCTGCCACTGTACAACATGGGGCCTCCAGTATCTTTTGATAACAAGATGCCCTCACTTCTACACTGAGAGCGAGGTACAAGGCCAATGGGCTAAGAGTCTTCCTCAGGAGTTAGTCTGGATCTCCTAAAAGACTTTAACCAGGAAGTTCATGAAAATAGCCACAGTCCCCACTGCGTGAGCTGCTTCCAAGGTCTCAGCAGATGCTCATCATCTCCTTCCTCCTACACCCATTCCAGACACCCCTCATTCTCAGCCACCACTTTTGCCTATTTCTTGCTCACACAGCATAAGCCAAGAGCAAGAACCTGGGCAACCAACCCACATGGGTCCCAGAAGTGACCCAAGGCCATTTGGGTGAGGAAATTCCAGAGTCACGGGCACCCAGATCACGGTCCAGCAGAGGGACCACAGGCTCCAGGAAGGCACGTCCTTTGGCCTGCAGAGTCCTCACCCCACGGCAGGGGCCCTGCTACCCAGGTTTAGAAGTACTTGCTGCTCATCTTGGGTCAAGAATCTCTGAGAATGGGCTCTTAAAGAAAAAGATTTGTCCCAGAGAAGAGGCTCTTTCAGGGAAGGCTAAATCTTTAGAAAAAGCCAGCCTTCTTTGCAGCCACCTTCCCACACCCACATCTTTACTTCGATTTCCATGGCTTTTCTTTGGCCAGTGAAGTGATGAGGCTTTTACTGGTCTCTGAAGACCTTGAAAATGAAATCCAGACCATCTGGGCTTCCCACATTTAGCTCAAACCTAGCCCAGGAGGCTTTGCCAGGGCAAAGCTACTGATGAGTTCCATTCCCTAAGGGAAATAAATCACAGCAACCACTTTATGCAGCACCGAGATGGAAGTGCCAGCTGGCTGGCCGAGGGGCTTTCCCACTTTCCAGCTGGGGCATGGCCTGGGAGTAATTTCCATCCCAATGAGAATGTGCTGGAGAAAGGTGCTCAGAAGCCAGGATGTTGACAACAGCAGCAAAAACAGATGTCTCAACAACCCCCACTTACTGGCACTTACATATGTGGCCAGTCCTAGGCTAAACATTTTAAATATATTTTCTCATTCAATTCTCTTAGCAATCCTTTGATAGATAATATTGTTTTTTTCCCCCTTTCCATTTCATTCATTCAACAGGACATTTATTGAGCACCTTTAATGTTCCAGGCACTAAAGATACAGCAAAAGCCAGACAGGCAAGGTTCCTGCCTCTTGGCACTTACAAGCCACTGGGAAGAGAGATGCAGGCAATAAACAAATTACAAGGAAAAAAAAGATAGTAGTAAGTAATATAAAGAAAATAAAACAGGAGAATAGGAAAGGGTAGGGGCAGGCAGGATATGTATCTGAGATAGAGTGGCCAGGAAAGTTGCTGCATAGAAGGTATTTGTAGTGAGATCAAGCATGATATGAAGGAGTCAGCCCTAATATGATCAAGGGAGAATCAGTCCAGGCAGAGGGAACAGCTAAGGCAAATGCACAGAGGCAGGACCCAGCTTGACATATTTGACAGAAGGAAGGAAATGATGGTGCAGAACAGAAACAGAAAGAACCAAAAGTAGGTACAGTCAGCAAACAGAAGAGTATAGGATATGAAATTGAGGCTGCTTAATCTTACCTATGGGTAAAATGTCTTCTCAGGCAGATTAGCAAGGAAAAAGGAAAATGAAGGGAAGAAAAAAGAGAAAATCCTAGGTTTCTGGAAATAAAATATGGAAAGAGATACACAGCTATGTGGACAGTCTGGGAAATAAAAATAATAATGAGCTGGTGCCTCTGGATCAAACCATACCTGAAAGTTTCTAGTCTTTCCCTTACATAAGTCAATAGGTTTCTTCTATTGTTTAAACAGTTCAAGTCAGGTTTTCTGTTATTTGTATTAAAATCATTGTAAATGATTTGTACACATTTCTAATGTTTAATATTTTTCAACTTCCCTGATGAAGTGGCTATTATTAACTTCACTGTATAGATGAGATACAGAGTGAAAAAAAATCAATTAACACAAATTCTTTAATTAACGGCAGTTAGGATTCCAACTCAGGACTCCCAAGATTGAGTGCCTAATTCCTATGACACATCAGCTCCATGAAACCACAGTGACAGTTCTTTGGCTAAGTCTGAATCTCAAAATCTTTCCACACCTGAGTCAAATACATGGAAAAACAGAAGGGAGCCAGGAAATCCACCACCAGCCAAGAAGAAGAGAGCATCATTCCCATGTACTTAACCTTTTTATTTTAAACTTTTGATTTTTCAAAATTTCTAACATATACAAAGTAAACAAAATCATATCATGAACTCCTCTGTACCCATCACTCAGCTTCCATGCTTACCAACATATTGCCTTCTTTTACCATCTGTACCTCCCCAACTCTGCACCTCCACTCAATTATCCTCATCATGATTATGACTTACAATTCTTTCTTAGAGGGAACATATACAAATGCTGAAATGCACAAATCTTAGCAGGGCAAGTTTAACAAATGGATATACCCACATAACTCACATCGCATCCCAACATAGAACATTTCCATCTTCCAGAAAGTTCCCCCATGTCTTTTCCCAGTCAATCCTCCTATCTGGGTGTCTTAGTCTGCCTGGGCTGCCATAACAAAGGGCCACAGTCAGGGTGGCTTAACAACAGGAATCTCTTTCTTACAATTTGGAAGGCTAGCCATCCAAGATCAAGGAGTCAGCAGGATTGATTTCTTCTCGCTGGCTTATAGACGGCCACCTTCTCCCTGTATCTACATGTGGCTATTCCTCTGTGTTGGGAGTTCTTCTAAGAGGACACTAGTCAAACTGGATTAGCACCCACCCTAATGACCTCATCTTACCTTAATAACCTCTTTAAAGACCCCATCTCCAAGCATAGTCTCATTCTGAGGTCCTGGGAATTAGGACTTCAACATTTGAATTGGTGGGAGGAACACTATTCAGCCCATAACACTGGGAAACCACTGTTGTGATTATTTGCACATTAGACTAGTCTGCCCGCTTTAAAACTTCCTCTAAATGGAATCATATATTGAGGGACTCTTTTATGTCTGGCTTCTTCTGTTCGGCATAATAACAATAAGATTCATTCATGTGGTGTGTATCGGCAATTTGTTCTTTTTTATTTCTGAGTAACATTCCATAGTAGACATAGACTACAATTTGTTTATCCATTCTCCTGATGGTGGACACTTGGGATATTTCCAATTTGGGGATATTTTGAATAAAACTCCTTTGAACATACCTATATAAGTATTTGTGTGGGCATAAGTTTTCATTTCTCCTGGATAAACACCTATGAGTAGACATGCTAAGATCACAGAGTAGGGGTATGTTTAATTTTACGAAGACAAGTCAAACATCTTTTCTGAAGATTATGTCCCATTACACACCCACGTGCTGCCGGACCTTCTGCATTTAATGTTTTAATGCTCACTGATCGCATTCACCAGCAAAATGGTTCCATCAGTACCCTGGACTCTGACCACCCCAGAGTGACCCCTTCAGTGACCACCTTGCGGGCATACCTCTCAGCTCCCACTTCCCTTGAGAACCTGTTTGAGGAGTGCAGTCCGTGCACAACCCCCCCAGTTGCTGCACCTTTGAGATCCCCCACATGTTCATGATGAAACCATGTTCTCTAGAGCTGTTCCCATGACTGATCATAACAGGGGACCACAGTCAGGCATCCCTCCCCATTGCAGGATTCCTTGAATAGACAGTCTTCATGTAGGGACTCCCACCAGAGTAGCTGAGACTTTCTCAAAACTGCCCTGCCCTTAGAGGTTCTTCCTACCTAGTTCTGCTTCCTCCACTCTCTCCTTCCAGATCTTCAGACCTGCTTTGCCATCCGAACATTCCCTCCCCCTGCTCCTCTCCCTCTTTCTCTGCATCATCTTTCAGATATATCTCTTTCAATTCCAACCCTACCCTGGCATCTTCTTCAAAGGATTTAAACTCACACGCCTGCTCTCAGGGGGGAAGGAAGAGGAGTGCAGAGGAAACAGGGCAAGTCTAAAGCTTCGTCTACCTAAGAAGCCCACAGATCTCCACTTTACATCCTTGCTCTAGGCAACAAAAAATTAAACACCTAAATAAATGTGTCAGGATTGTGATAGCCAGCAAGAAACTAGACTAGATGATGTAGAAAAGAGGAAAGAGATGAAGGAGGAAACTGGTTTAAATGGGGTAGAAATGGAAGGGCTCTTGGAGGAGGTGATATCTGAGCCACTGGGAAAGAACATTCTACGCTTTGAGGTTGCAACAGTTTATCACGTTCCAGGAACAGCAAGAAGGCTGGGATGGCTGGAGTGAAGCAGGTGAAAGGGAGCTCTGTGCTTGGCTGTGGCGCTCCCCACTGAACCCTGAGAGCTCAGAACAGCGCCTGACACATAGCAGGTTCTTGAATAAATATTTGTGGAGTGAATAAGTAAGTGGATGAATGAACACACCCCCTTCTCCAGAAATGCATGCGCTTGGCACACGTCTCACACCCATTTCCATGCTCAGGCCTTGTACAGAGTGATCAGTTTATTTCAAAGACAAGTACAACAGGACTCTAGAAACAGCAGCAGGACTGGGGCCCCCTCCAGAAAGTCTCACACCCCATCCCCAGCGACCACCCAGAAAGCAGGTCCAGGGGCAGGTAATCTGGGCTCAGCCTAGCTCTGGCCTTTCTGTTCTTGGGCAGGGCCACATCCTGCCTCTGGATGGAGAAGCTGAGGATTGGGAGGTTGGGTGGTGCAGAGCAAGCAGGTAGAGGAGGGGAAGCCCAGCGTCCTGGAGAAAGGCTAGAGGAAGAGGAGGTCCTCAGCATCAGGGGACCAGATCTGCACGCCAGCAGCTGGGGAAGGTGTGTGTTGTTTTATCATAGGTACCAAGGTTGGCAAGAAAGCAGCAGACAGCCTCCTTGTCAATCAGAGGCAGAAGTCGCTCTTCTTAGAAACCGCAGAAAACAGAGAGGTGGGAGGGGTAAGACATGGGGTCTGTTTCTATACTGGATGTGTAGGGAGGTACAGTGAAAGGTGCAGACTCAAGCCCCTCCCTCCAGACCAGTGGGGACACCCAAGACCTCCCTCTGGACCTGCCAATCAAGGGAGGGCAACACAGTCCCTGGCTTCCGGGAGCTCTCAGTCTGTTGGGGAGACACAATCTCCATCTCCAAGAATCAGAGTCTGATGGTAGAGACACAGTCCCAGCTTTCGGGGAGCTCCCAGTCCGAAGGAGATAGCCCCTGCTCTGAAGGAGCTCTCAGAATGATGGAGGAGACACGATCCACAGCTCAGTGAACACACAGTCCCTGAACCTGGAGAGCCCCAGCCTGACGGAGGAGGCCCCAGAGGTCAGGGGCAGACCCTCGTAGACACTCAAGGCCTCACTCAGGGCTCCATTCCCAGGGACCCTAAATTATCTGTCCCAGACTGGGCAGCCTCCTCCGGCAACTTCCCAATCTCTCTCTCGTCCCCTTCACAATTGAACTTCCTCAGAAATGTGCCTCCAATCATCACTGTCTCTACGTCCTCGCCTTCTTCTCATTTCTGACCCACCATGACCTGGCATCACCCCCCGCAACCCCCACCTCCATGTAAACCACACTCCCCAAGGTCCCCACCGGCCTCCAGGTCTCCACCTCCAGTAAACGTTTCCATCGTTGCCTGGCTGGGCCACTGGGTCAACACTCTCCCGACATCATCCGTCACCTTGCTCCTTGAAAATGTCTGCCTATTGACTTCCACGACACTGCTCTCTCTTGGTTTACTCGCACTTTCTTAATTGTTTCTTCTCTGCTCCTTTCGGAGCCCTTAAATATCAAACGGGTAATTTCTGTCAACTCTCAGCGGGGGGGCACCTCCAGCTGCCACTGGACATCTCCCCATAAGGGCCACACAGGCCACTTCCATTCAACACGTCCTAGCCTGAGCTCTCCTTCCTGCAGTTCCATCTAAGACCTCCTACGGTCCTCATCTCAGCCAGCAGCACCACCGTCTCCCCACACCTCCACCAGCTGCCCGACCTGAAAGGCGCCCACAGCCTTAGCAAACTCTCTGCTCTGCCCTCTGCTCCACCTCCCGCCACCGCACTGCTGTCCTCCTGCTCCGTGTCGGTCAGGACGTCCTTGCTCAGTCCCACTGCCCTGGTTCTGCCCACCTTTACTTCTCCCTGAGTTTTATGCACCTGCTTCTCGATCACTTCTCTACCTCCTCCCAGCACCCTCCACCTACTTCCAGGTCGTCCCTCACTTAAAACACTTCAGGGATTTCAGTTACCAAGCATGAAAGCCCAACCTCTTCCCAGGTCTGACTCGGCCTCCCCCAGGGCTCAGGTCTGCCTTCCACTCCTGGCTCAACCAAGAGGATCATTTCTTCTAACCTCCTAGCCTTTGCTCATACTGTTACCCCTACCTGGAAACCCCAACCCTCCTCATTTTCCCCTCAGTGGCTACTATTCATCCTGTAGACCTGTAGTTTTCAGGAGCCTCCTTCTCCAGGAAGCCTTCCTAGATGTCCTCCCAACAGGGTTTGAAAATCCTTCTCTCTTCTCCCACAGCACCATGTACCAGCCCATATACACTCAGCATGTTATGCTTTACGTGTGCATGGGTCTAGAACCTAACACTAGACTTGGGTTCCTTGAGGACCATGGCTGTGTCTAATTTACCTACCTCTCTCTACCCATAGTCAGCAAAAGAGCAAGAACATAGTAGGGGCTTGGCCAAGGTGCACCAATAAATAACTGAACAAATGAAAGGGTTCAGTGAACTCTCTCTTACCACGTGGGAGACTTGAATTGCAGCTAAAGAGGTATTTCAGGATTGGGGGCTGACACCCACTTGCTTCTCAGTGGCCCTATAGCAGGCATGCTTGAAACAGCACCGACATGAAGAGCCCAGTTCCCCTGCTTCCCCAGGGCCAACCCTGGCTCCCCGTGGCCCTCTCCCATCCCGCTCCCCACCCACTCCATCCCTGCCATAGGGTTCAGCCCAACAGAACTTTCTGCAGTGACGGACACATTCAGTATCTGTACCGTATGGTAGCAGCTAGCCACATGCGTCCACTGAGCACTTGAAATGAGAAACTGAACTCCAAATTTATTAAATTTTAATTAATTTAAATTTAAATAGCCACATGTGGCCAGTGGCTACCAAGTCAGACAGTGCTGTGTCTGCAAAGTGTACTGCAGGCTTCTCTACATCTTTGTCCCGTGTATTTTCAGCACCCAGTGCAGGGCAGGTATCAACAAGCATTTGCTGAATGACTAAAGGGCCATGAACGGAGCTCCCACGGCATTTGGAGTCCCCCCAGAAAGTCACGTCCTGGGGGCAGAGGCTGATTTGCAATGCTATATCCTCAGTGCCTATAGCAGTGTCTTGCCCACATGAGGCACTCAATCTTTGATTGTTGAGTGACTGAATAAAGGAGTTTCCCGGGAGACTGGAAAGCAAAAGGGGCAGACAAGGACGCACCTGGTGCCAGGGAAAGGATGCTGAGTCAGGTCAGGAGGCCTGGATTCAGGCCCTGTTCTGGTGGCGTACAGCAGTGTGGTCCTGAGCGGGGTCCCTTCTCCCCGCGGGGCTTTTGGCTTCCATCTGTACAATGGGTGATGCTGGGATAGGCACCTCTAGCTGGACGTTCTCAGGGGTCTGTGCTGCTGGAGTGGCCCCCATCCCACAGGACCTCCACCAGTGGGACCACACCCCTTCTGGGGAGGAAAGGTGGGATAGCCTGACTGTCTGTCCCATCTCGGGGTACTCCTTTGCCCCCCAGTCCATAGTAGCAGCCATAGACACTCTAACTCCAAAGGCCAGCTTGCAGTCACCTTCCTGGTGATGCTTTGCAAGTCTAATAAGTTCCCCCACGCTCGTCGCAGGCCTAGAGAGAGACAGACCAGGCTCTAGACAAAGACCCTCCCTCACCAGCGTGGTTGGCCACTGCTGACCCCCACCATAGCCCCTAGGGGATCAAGACTTGGTGGGGGTCAAGGTCATGGGTCAACTCTTACTACAAGTCATGAACACAGCCAGGAGCAGGGGAGTCTTCATGCTCTGGGGGCCAACAAACATTTCCCACAAACACAGAAACACATTCATACACCTGCACCACAGACTCCCACACTCAGCCTCCCAGATATGCACAGGTCCACAGACATATTTACTGCAACTCCAGCAACCATGTCTATATCCTCTTGGCCTCTTGGGCATCTCACACACACACACACACACACACACACACACACACACGAGTGCACACATATGAACACATATATGTATGCATGCACACAGTTCACCAGACACACTATTGTACACCACATCACAAACACTCATAGTCCCCCAGAAGCCCACTCTTACACCCTCCTAGACAGCCCCACTGACCCCCCCACCCCACCCCTAAGGAGGCTAGCAGGTCCTCAGATTCCCAGGGATTTCAAGTCCGTTCTTGGCTTAATCTTCTCCACCATGGAAACCTGGGCTGGGCAGGCTGCCGGCAGGCTCAACCTCAGAAATAGCGGGCCTCTCTCTCCTCCCCCTCCCCAATTTATCACCCCACTTTGCTGGCCAGCTGAGGCCCTCCCCACGGCAGCCAGAGGGGGCAGGACACTGAGGTCCTCACCGTCCCACACTGCCTCCCCGGGGTGGGGGGGTGGGGAGGTGGTCACATGTGACCAGTTACAGGGGCAGGGGCCGACTCCTACACTTATCAGGCTAAGACCCAGGAAACATGGAGTGAACTGCTGTCATGGGTTCCAGACCCCAGGCCACCCTCCAGACAATCAGGCTGGGAGCCCCACATGGCTTAGACCCAGCCTGTCACACTGTCACCCTGCCGAGGCCCTCCCAGAGCACGGCTGAGCTTGGTGCAGGGGCAGCTGAACCCCCACCCCATGGACAGGCTGGTGCACCTTCCACCACCTCCTCAAAGAACTTTGGGGGTCTGCCCAGTCCCAAGAGAAACAACCAGACCCAGATCAGCAGACAAACTCTAAGCCAGGCCAGAGAGGACCCCACCCGACCCTTGCTCAGGGACAAGGAGTCAGTGGCAGGTGGATGGATGCTGCTTGGTGGCTGGGGAAAGGCAACACCTGAGGTGGTAACCCAGTGACATCCCTGGGTGGCTTCAGGAAACTGCCCCGTGGCCCTAGGAATCTGGAAGCCCCCTCCCTCAGCCCTTAAGGCAGAGAGCTCAAAATATGAGCCCACACCCAAGACCAGAAAGAGACCAGTGGAGACAGTGGGAGAAAGGGCAAAAGAGAGGGGCAGGTTTGGTGTTTGGCCTGGAGGAGCCCAGCAAGCTATCTGCGGGGGACAATGTGAAATCCACCGGGTGTTGCAGCTGACCCATAGGGAGCGGGGAAACCCACCCCAGTGGTTAGGCCACGGTTCAGTATTGAGGGTCTTGGGCAAATGGTGCCCATCCTCCCAGGGGGCGGGGCAGAAAAGGTGCAAAGGTCACAGCTGCTCTGTGGTTCTTTCCTTTTCTCTCTTCTAATTTTACACATTTGTACTGTTCCCCCTTTTTTTCCTTGATTAAACAGACTAGAGATCATATTATTAGGTTTTTTTCTTTAATCAGCTCTTTGATTTGTCAATTCTGCTGTTGTTCTATATTTTTACTTATTCACATCTGTTCATATCTCTGTCGTTTCCTTCCTACACTCCTTTCTGTTTGTCATTCTTTTTCTAACCTTTTGCATTGAATGGTTAATTCATCATTTCATTCATCCTGGCTTATGAATGCATTTATGGCTATACATTTCTATAAATTTTCTATGTACAGTTTGATCCTAACTGTAAATTTGAAATACTATGTTTTCACTATTATGTTTTCAGTGTGCTGCAGTATTTTAAAAGTCTTCATGTATATAAGAGTTGTTTGGAAGAATTACCCTTCCAAGTGATTGGGGCATTTTTCTTTAGTCTTTTGTTAATTATTGTTGCTCTTACTGCATTGTAGACCAAGTCTATACTATCTTTACTTTTCAAAAAATTAATTGATGATTTCTTTGAGACCTAACACATGATTAGTTTTTGTTTACATCCCCCACACACTTGACTAGAAGGAATAGCCTCTATTTATAAAGCATAGAATTAGACCTACTGGGTTCTTTACACAGTCATTCAACAAGTATTTATCAAGCATCTGTTATGTCACAGTACTGTTTCAAACACTCAGAGCACATCAGCTAAAACAGATGTCTGGCCAACATCCCTGCCCTGGCCAAGGCAGGGGTAGGGGGAAATAACTGATGAACTATAAACGTACGTTGTGTGTTATATTAGAAGGGAACCAATGCTAAAAAAATAGAAAAGCACAACAGGTTAAGAGAAATGGGCTTGGGGGGTTGTAATTGTAAATAGGGGGAAGGATGTCTCATTGAGAAAGTGACATTCGAACAAAGAATTGAAGGACGTGAGGTGTCAACCAGGCAGATATCTGGGGGAAGAGCCTGCCAGGCAGAGGGAACAGCCAGGGCCCAGGCCCTGAGCAGGGTGTACCCGGCATTTTGGAGGGCCAGCCAGAGACCGGATGGCTGGAGCAGAGTGAGCAAGAGAACATTAACGGAGATTGGGAACAGGGCGTCGGACCCCGTGGGGCCCTGTTGGCCGCAGTGAGACTTTGTCATTTGCTCTGAGACAGTGAGATGAAGTGACTTGCACATCACTGATCACTCTGGCCAGTGTGTTGAGAAGACTGCAGGATGCAAAGGATGCAGGGAGGAAGGATCTGGTGCTGTCACCCAGGGGAGGGGAGGTGGCAGCGCAGACAAGGTGCGGCTGGTGCAGGCAGGGAGACGTGGCAGTTTCTGGATATCATTTGAAAGGGTAGCCAACAGGACTTCCTGACAGATTGATAAGGGGTGTCAACGATGGCTCAAGGTTTTCAGCCTGAGCACCTAGGAGAGACTGCCATCAACTGAGATGGGACAGACAGTGGAGCGGTTCTATGGGGCGGGTCAGGAGTTTGCTCGTGGTGGTCCACACCACCAGGCGCTGCCCATTAGACATCCACGTGGAGATGCCCAGGGGACAGACGAATGAAGGCCTCTCAAGTGGTTGGGCTGCAGGTATAACCCTGAGAGCCACCAGGCAAACATGGCAGCAAGGGACAGTGTTTAAAAGCTGTGGGAGTTGATGACATCAGCAAGGGAGAGAGCATGGAGAAAGGGTTCAAGGGCAAGCAGAGGCACCCCAGTGGGGGAGGCTGGGAGGGAAGATGAGAAGGAGCCAGCAAAGGAGGCTCAGGAGTGGCCGAGGAGGCAGGAGGGAAACCAGGAGAGGGTGAGGTCCTGGAAGACCAGGACAAGCCTGGGCTGAGGAGGTGGAGGGATCAGCATGTTAAATGCTGCGAAAGGTCCACTAATACGAGAACTGAGGATTGGCCATAGGGCCAGCAACATAGTCATCACTGGTGACCTTTGGAAGAGCCGTGTGGTGAACTTCTGGGAGTGAGATCTACTGACCAGAGTGTGTGTCAGTCAAGGTCCCACAGAAAAGAGGGGCCCTTCAAATTTGGGTCACTCAAGGAGACTTTGGTAAAGGGACTTTTGGCAAAGGTGTGGGAAGGTATAGGGACGTCTCAAGGGATATGGATGGAGCAGTGGGGTAGTTGTTTCCATCCCAATGCCTGAAAAGTCCAAGGAAAGCAGCAGCCACCGGAACCCAAGGGAGTGGTGAGGGAGGGATCCTGGAGCTGCGGCTGTGGTAAGGAGACCCCCCAGAGAAGGACCCAGGGGAACAGCCTCCCTGACCTCACCCACCTCCCTCCTCTGATTCTCTTGCGGGTCCTCACGGTGGCCAAACTGAACAGGAAGCCAGAGGGCAAAGGAACCAACTGATGCAGCCTAGAGGTCAGTCTCCCAGGATGCAGGCACATTGGGAACAGAGCTGGAAGGGCAAATACAAAATGCGCAGGACACAGGAGTTCTGAGAGAACAGTGTTTGCTGCGTTTATGGTAAGTTTTAAGGCATTTCTCTAGCATTTTCTATTCCATTGTGCCCAATATATGCAATAGCTACAAGAGAGAGAAGTATACACTTATGATTTAGATGAAATTGTTTTTTTAACTAAAATTGACAAGGCCATGAGAAACATTACATGTTTCTGTGGGATGAGTCTTCCTCCCTTTTGACCAAGCCCTCCTGGTCTCTCAACTCACTGGCCATTCCTTCTCCATCTCCTCTGCAGGCTTCTTTCCTTCTTTACTTGACCAGGGTTCCCCTGAGCCCTCTTCCTAAGTGGAATGTGGACAACGATGGCTGGCATACAAGCAACCATATTGAACTATAAGGTACTACATGTAGAATAGCAGAGCAGCAAGATGATTGTGGACTCACTTTTATACTCAAGACTGCCTATTTCCAGGCTTCTTTTCTGTGAGAGAACATTTCCACCTTGTATAAACCACCATTACTTTGGGTTTCTATCATTCACAGCTGAACCTAATCTTGATACAGCACCCCAAACCCAAAGCAGGAAATCCATTCCACATTCTGTTTCCCATTTCATGTCCAGCCTCTGGGCCAGCACAGCCCATTAGAAGTTCTGCAATGAGTTCGAAGGACATCAGAAACATACTCCAATAATAAATTTCAACAATAAAGTACCCTTCATTTGAATATGAGCCCTCTCCCATTATTAAATTCCCAGGAAGAAAGTACAGTCTGAAAATTACCCTAATTCATTTATTCTAAAATGCACGTTTCCCCCACCTCATTTTAACGCATCTAGATTGAATGCAATCCAGATACATCTTAAAATCACTGTCACTTTACAATTGTGTGACAGGGAGCAACTTTTTAATCCAGTTGCGTACAAGCCTTCTACTGACCACCTCAGATAAGATCAAAGAAAAGCGAGCACCAAAACATATTAAGGAGAATATGATTTTCACCTTGCAGGCTAAACCCCAAGGGAATTAGGGTCCTAAATGTATCCTCCTCAATTCCTCATTGGTTCAGTCTCAGCTAGAAGATTCAAGATCTCATTTTTCCTTTCATGTTTCTAGGCAGTCCCTCAGATCTCAGGACATTCCCTTAAAGCAGTGTTTCTCCAACTGGAGGGAGCCCCAGAATTACCTGGAGGGCTTGTAAAAATGCCTTCCAGGACTCTATCCTTACAGTTTCAGATTCATGAGTTCTGGAGTGGGGCCTGGGAATGTGCATTTCCAACAATTCCCAGGGGATGCTGACACTGCTGGTGGGGGGGTCCACACTTTGAGAACCACTCTGCTAAGGTAATCTTCCCCCTAAATTAACCTATCTTCTTCCTTTTTGTTTGCCTCCTTCACTGCTCCTGTTCAGATTAGAAACAAACAAAAAACTAAGGCATACTCCCCACATAATTCTGGTTCCTTTTTGACTTTTCCTGAAGAACTTGATCCCTAGAGACAGAGTATTAGAATTTCAGGCTGCTTTAACTAAGAAGGTTAATTGCTTTCTTAACACTCCTGTTGACAATTTAACTGCATCACTTCTATACCTTGCTACAAGTAGATGGTATGTTATGTTTATAATAAGAGGGCTCATTCCTTTTTACTTTTTTTCTCTATTATAAGACCTACCATCTTTCCATGGGTGAACTCAGTATTTCGTCACAGTCTGATTTTGGTAATTAATAAAACTATGCATACTAAAGGCCCAACTGAGATTTCGAGTGGGATTGACCACGTTGGAAAAGCCATCTAAATTCAAGGCTGATCTCTCCTAGGAGGGTTTTTCAACCTTAGCACTATTGACATTTCGGGCCTGATAATTTTTTGGTGTGACTGTCCTGGGCACTGTACGTTATTTAACAGTACCCCTGGCCAGCACCCACTGGATCCCAGCAACACCCTCCCCCTTGTGGCTGTCAAATACATCTCCAGACATTGCCAAACGTTCCCTGGGGCCTCAGTCGCCCTTGTTTGAGAACACTCTTCTCCCATTTAGTCCTGTGGCTCCGTGGCCACTCAAAGCATCGTAAATGGAAAGGAATTTGGGCAGCCCATCTATGCGGCCCTCGTCGGCCTTTGCTCAAAGCTAAAACCCTCATGCTCTAGAGCTGCACTTCCCAAATTTCAAGGTGCCTGAAAATCATCCTGGGCATCTTGTTAAAATGCACATCCTGATTCAAGAGGTCAGGGGAGGGTCCTTCCTGGGTCCTCACAGTATGGTCCAACCCAGACTAAGTGAATCAGAATCTCCATTTCAACAAAATCCCCAGGTGATTCATAGGTATATTAAAGTTGGAGAAGCCTTGTCCTATAGAAACACACTAGATTTTAACTGAAGCTGAAGTCCTGGCTTGCAGACCAGGCTGAAGAAACAGAAAGTGCACTGAATCATTGTTCTGCCCCAGGGACTGCAGGACTTGCCTAGGGAAGTCTCTTTGCCCCACTGTATCCTTACCTCAACTATGCATGCTGCGTGAAGCTCCCATGACCGTAGGCATCTGCTGAAGGTCCCTGCTCTCTGTTGCACTGTGCTAAAGCCAAGTCCTTCTAGTTCAAGGCCAGGTTGAAGTAGCCTACTCATTAAGGCCTGCATGGCCCATGTTTTTGCGAAGTCCCTCCCAGTGAACCTATCTTTGTGTGATAAGATTGTCACTTGACACTCCACCTGTATGGAAACAGCAGCTTTCCTCAAACACCACTTGAAATTTGCTTTCCTCATTCTATTCCTTATCTATTTCTTAAATTCCTAGTTGATGTCAGATTTGGGTTTTGGAGGCAAGGTCATTAAATGATACTCTTTTCTCCTTTGCACATACTAGCTTTTGCAGTGAACTTTAAACTCTGTCTCTTATTAACTCAGATCCAAAGAACAACTTATCTCACCAGACTAATTTTTTTTTAAACATTTTAACACAAATACTATAGAACTGTATCTCTAGCTCTCCCATGCCACTAATCACTTTCCACTGAGTGTTAGTTATTTCTGCACCTCTTCATCTCTCTTTGGGACAACAAACTTGGAGAATAGGCTATTTTATTTGTCTTCTACCCAGACAAAACTGTGCACATAAACGATGCTCAAAAAACATTTGTTTAGCAAATGATCATGACTGCTTGTGCTATGCCCCTTGGTCTGTTTTATTTATGAATTAAATAATTCCCTGATGCCTTCTACGTGTGACACAAAGCCTATGTCTGCGGGTCAGCCCACCCTCACCAGATCACCTCCCACATACTGGAACTCTGAAACTATTCCTACCTTGCAGATTTTATGTCACGTTGTCCAATTTGCTGCTTGAGTTTTCCTTGTATAGTTCACTGCTGGCCTTAATGTTTGAAGTCACTTCATCTCGTTTGCTTTCATCTCTTCTTAAACCACCTTTTCTCCATTATCTCAGCAGCTAAGGATGTGATTAACAAATTATTTCTGATCTGAAATTTCTCTCTCACATCAAAATATAACAAGGTGACCTTGGGTAGGAAAATACTGGAAGCTATTTTAACTCCTGGTGAGGAAGAATGAGGAATGGACGAGCTTGAGCTTGGCTGTCGATAGCTCACACATGGTGTGATTGACCACTGAGTAAGGAAGACTTTGGCCCATTTGAAAGGCTGGAACTATACTGTCTTCAAGGCAAGGCTGAGCCTCAGATCTTTGTTGAGGTTTCCAACCACATCACCTGGGTGAGACCAAGGAACAACAATGGAATGTTCTTGGGGTGAAAGGGTTTATACCCAACTCTATTCCCACGGTGGCAGGTCAATCACTAGAATCCCATCCACTCAGAGCGAGTCTGCACACAGCAAGCCAGTCCCTGCCTCTGGGCCTCTCTGTCCCCTGCAGCCGTCTCAGTCTCTGTCCTCAGGGCTGCCACCACTCCAGCCTCTGCTCTCCTGCAGCCGTGCAGCCGTGCCACAGTGCCATCCAGAGCGCTGGGCGGAGCTCTTTATATAGCGTCAATAACAATGTATTGCCCAAACGTGTGTAGTGAGCTAGCCGACCACGGCCAGGTGAGAATCCTGGCCACAGGAACCTTCACTTTATCCACAAAGGGAAGACCCATAAATCAAAGTTAATGAAATATTGATAGGTCCAGTTTGGGTGCCTATACCTGGAAATACCCCTGGGGCCAAGAGAAAAGAAGGATGCACTTGGACATCTTCGGTCCAAGCCCACCTTTTAGTGGAAAGTACAGGGCATGACAGATGACCCTGCAGGATCACATGGACTGGAGGGGAGGAATGGTAAAAAATAGTTATTACCAACAAAAGGGAGAGAAGGTATTGATAAAAGTCCTTCTAACTACACCACATACACACACACTCACACTCACATTCCCATAAACACATATATGTCAAAGGATGCCCTGGACCAGGGTACACAATCTTCCCCTGCATTACCACCACCACTACATTCTTAGCAAAAAAAAATCAGAGGAGTTTTCTCTATTTCAACAAGCTCTCTGGGAATAATTTAGGACAACTAGTGTGGATTTCAGTGCCCAAGTTAAAAGAGCTCTTCATGCTGGCATAAAGGCTCTGTTTCCCTGTCCATTTATTTGAGAGCAGAACCCACTGAGTGACAAACCCTTCTCACATGCGAGCAGAACCCACTGAGTGACAAACCCTTCTCACATGCATGGAGATGCTTAGTGTCTTGTCTGTAAATATGAACAACCAAGGACCACCAGAAATGTGAAGAAACACTACAAAATAAAGAAGGCCAACATAATCAAACAAGGTGGGGTGAGGGGGTAGATGTCCAGAAGATACAGAGACAATTCAGGAACCAGGAGATAATACTTTTAAATCTTGAAGCATTGCCCTCAGAAAGATTCAGGAAAATAACACCAGGAAGTTATGTTAAAGTAGTAATGGGATAACAAGCAAGCACTCTTAGAAATTTTAAGAAAATATATGATTGCTGGAATTTTTAAAATCAAGGAAGGGTTGGAAGACAAAGTCAAAGCAATTCTCACAAACAGAACAAAAAGAGTTAAAATATATATAACAGAAAAGATAAGAGATTCAGAGAAACAATCCAGGAAGTCCAACTTATAGGAAACCCAAAAAGAGAAAGCAGAGCAAAATAAATTCTCAAAGAAACATCAGAATTTCCCAGAGCTGAAGCATAACCATCCTCAGACCCCACTGAGTGCTAGAAAATCAGTTCAGGAAGACACTCATGCCTCACTGCATCACCGTAAGTTTTTCAAAGGCTGAAGATGAAGAAAGTATCCTAAAACTTCAGAGAAAGTGGGGGAAATAAATAGATTATCTACAAAGGAACAAGAATCAGACTGAGAGCTGGATATGGTCTATGGGCCATAGTTTACCAATCCCTGGGCTCAAGTACTACATCCAGAAAGTATGAGCCAACCAAGACATCTTGGGGCACGAAAGGATTTGGAAGTTTGCCTCTTTTTCCTAGAAAATTATCTGAGGGTGCATTCCAACAAAATAAGAGGGTAAGCTAAAGTGAAGATATAAAGTTCAAAAAAAAAAGCCTCAAAAATCACAAAGGTAATACAAGGCTGTCCCAGAATGATGACAGCTGTGCCTGATGGAATTCTAACGCCAGTCTGAGTGTCCCTCTAATTGAGAAGGGCTATCCTGACAGGCTTCGAGACCCTAAGGAACCTCAGTGAAGTTGAGATTGCTGGAATGGCACCATCCTGTCACTCAGATGTGTCAATTACACAAATCAAACAAGACCTCAGGGGTGACTGGCCCATTTCACTTCTGGTGACACTCGCATGAATTGGCCCATATGGTGGGGTCTCATCACCTTGCCAACTGCCTGTCATGATGACGCTGCTCATTTTGGCCCTGGCGATTCCACCGCCTCCTGGCTGGCCCCTCCTGCACATCCCTCAGCACCCACTGAAGTCATCAACGGCACTGTTGGCCAAGAAAGAAAAGCCCAGGAAAGGACAAGCTTTTTTTTTTAATTATGGTGCACTCCCCTCCCCCCTCACCAATCTGGTTCTCAAAGTGAGAGAGACAGAGAAGGAATCTAGACCCCTCTCAGGAGGCTAGTGAGAGGGTGGGTGGGAGGCAGGATGGCCAGGATAGAAACAATCAGGAATTCACGTCTCCTCAACGCTGTTTCATTCCTCCCCCATGTTAAGACGACGAGTCTGGCTTTTCACGTCATGTGATAGGAACCAGCATTTGAATTCACAAACGCAGGCCACATTAGACACAATGCTGCTCAAATTAGCACATTGAATCGCTGAACCTTGGGCCAGAGCGCCCGTAGAAATACATCCAACCTGACCCAACATTTTGGAGGAATCTCAACATCTTTTCCTGCAATTGCTCCCCAGATTTTGGATAATATGAATTGGCAAATTCCTTCAGTTCTTTCTGGGATAGCCCTTCTGCTTTGTATTCTAGAAATCCTGAACTTGAGCCTGCTGTTTATTCACACATGCATTTTGCTCAATGAATATGTACATGCCTGCTATGTGCCAGGCATTGATCTAGGCACTGGGGATAGAACAGTGAGGAAGATAAAGTGCCTGCCCTCAAAGAACCCACATCCTATTAGGAACCAACAGAAGAAATATCCCCTTTAAACTGCTATATGTCAGCAACTCCCCAACCCCCCAAGCTTTGTCCTTGGTGAGCATGTGGCTCTTTAGCAACTGTGGGTGTCAAGGGCAGCAGCGTGCCAAGTCATGGTTCCACGGTCCCGGTGACCTATCCCAGATGCTCTACTTCCCTCAGGGCCAATACTTAGAATCTTCCTGGCACCCGTTTCCATACCAATGGAAGAGCTTTGTTTGCAAGCTACAGAAACTTATTCTGGCTAACCAAGGCCAAAAATGAATTTGGTTAAAGGAAGCTGGGTGTCTCATGAAACAGAAGGAAGAGGTAATCCAGCAGGCCTTGGGAGGGACAAAAGATAAAAAATCTCAGCAGCAAGACCTGACGAATCATCACTTTATGACAGTGATGACCAAATGGCTCTGCTGCATCTTAAGCTAGTGCATCGTTCTGCTGACGTTGAGTCCCAGGAGAGAGGCTGACTGGCTGGCCTTGTGGGGAGTGGGGCCTCATTGTGATTGGCAGTTCCACCAGGACCATATAGAATGAAGAAAAGGAAAAAAAAAAAAGGTGGGGAAGATAATGGTATCAAAGCAGGGGAGAACGGATTCTGAGCAGAAAAAAGCAAAGATGTCCACAGCACTTCTGAGTCCCTGAGCCTCTGTACCCAGGGCTCCTACTGGACTTCCATTTTGGGGCAATCATCAGCTCAGCCCTATTCACTTTTTGAGGCCCCAGCTCAGGTGACAGCTCCTCCTTGCAGCTCTCCTTGAGTGAGGGCCATCGGAGCGGAATGAATTGTCCCCTCCTCTGTTGCCACACTTCTGTTTCAGCCACTCACACATTTAAGTCTCTGTCCACTGGGATCAGCATGGAGTCTTTTCATCTTGGCAATCAACCGGGTGTTAGAATCCTAAATGTTTACTAAACTGAATGTGTTGAATTCTCTTCTCTCCTTGTAAGGACTTGGGAACCATTAATTTGCACCTATCTTGGAGCTTCTCCAGGCAGCTCTGGAGTGTTTGCCTTGCTCTGGCTTCTGGCAGCTCCTTTATTTGTGTTGTAAGACTTTCCGAGAGCATCAGAACAGCTTGGCTTTGTTTTTGAGATGTGCTCTTTGTTCTTGCATCTTATCTTGCTGGTTTTTCTTGCTCAGGTTGTCTTTTCTCTCTTAAGGAAATCCAATTATTCGTTTCATGTTTTGGCTGACAGGGAGGCACCCTGGGAAATTCTTAGTATGCTGACTTCCTGGACTTCACTTACCTGTCTCCAACAAATTATAACAACAAACTTCATATCCTTAGATTAACAACCTGGAGCTTAGAGCAAATATCCAGAATTGCTCAAATACAGCTGGGGTTCTTCTGGATTTTTCTCTAAGAATAGTTTCAGCTCCACAGTTTTATTGACTTGGCTTGGATTTGGTGTTTCTATGCACCCTCTCAATAGTGGGCCCATCTCCATACCTCATCTCCAATTAAATAGGCATTTCTGGATTTACAGCAAGTAGTTCTAGAAATGCCCTCATTTCTGGAAACAGAACCCAGCATTTCCTTTGGGAATCCGCCCCTTCCCTGTTGCATAGAAGCCATTCAATTGTGTTAAATATTCCCAACCCCAGATCCAAGGACAGGCCCAGAGGATAGATCAGTGAGCTTCCATCTCATCCCCTTTGCAGCAGAGATTGTCCTAGGTTAGTCTTACCAGAGCAAAGCTGAAGACTTTTGTGCTGTTCTTGTGGGAAGCTGTGTGTCCCCTTATTTTCCCAGTGCGAATGAGGGAGTATGAGGCCCTGGTTGTGTGCAGCCATCTTACAACCATGAGAGAAGCCAGCTGAAGAACAACGGTGACATTGGGAGACAGTGCGACAGAAAGAACTGCAAAGGATACAGAGCCAGAGCCATGATCCAACCAGGCCTGAAAGCTACCATGCCTCCAGAATCTTCCCTGACTTGAGCCAATAATCCACCTTATCATTTAATATGGAAAATTGGTTCTTTTGTTACTTGCAATGGAAAGCACCAATATGTAAATATATAGGGCTGTATAAAAAGTCACTTAACAAATACATAAGATATATATACATATATCTTCTTTCTTTTATTCATTCAATAATAAACTTTTGTTGAACACATTATATACTAAGCATTGAGGGTACAACGATGAATTTACTACTCTTGGAGCTTGATAGTCTGCAAAAGGAGAGAGTCAAATAGTCATGAAAAATTTGTAAGTGCTAATAAAATGTGATGAGTACTATGAGGGAAGGGAATAGGATGCCTTAAAAGCATGGAATAGACTTCTGTGGCAGAAACTCCAAAGATTCTGGCTCCCCTTCCTTGGCTGCTGGGAGATTATTACTGGAATAAGGGGAGCAGCCCAGTCAGGGACTACATTGCCCAGGTTCCTTTGCATCCGAGTGAGGTCATATGATTAGTTCTCACCAATGGAATGTAAGCAGTGATGGTTATCACTTCCGGGCTAAAACAGGTTAAGAAACGGGTGTGTCTTCCCCATCTTCCCTCTTCTCCTATCTGCTGGCTGAGGACAATGCTCAGGGCAACTTCAGAAGCCACATATCAAAGATGGAAAGCACTCCACTGCTTGACGCTTTGCCCCCTCATTCACTGATTCTTACAGAATGACAGGAAGAAACATTGTGATTTTTGCTTTGTGATGATTCTTTTTCAGTGTGATGGCCTCTCTAACATCCATTGAGACGAGAACTGAGGTACGCCAGCTAATGGCCAGCACCAACTACCAGACATGGGAGTGAGGCCACCTTGGACCTTCACCATTGTGTAGAGGGAGGGGATGAGACTGACCCTAGGTCCAGTCCCAAGGAGTAGGTTCTGACCGGTGTATACCATCAGGGTTTACCATCCTTTTGATGCCAGGGTTGTTCACGAAACCGAAGAATGAGCTTCACAAACACTCAGGGTAGGAGAGCAAGGTACAGGCTTTTATTTAGAGATAAAGTGAAAGGACAGAGCTCCTGGCTCAGGCCAGGAGGGGACAAGAGAGTCTGGGGTGGTGCATTGTCTAGGGAGTTTTATAGGCAGATGAGGATTTTTGGAAATTGACGGCTTAGGGTGTGGACTTGTACCACCTGCCCTGCCCTCAAGGTGGGCTGGGTTATTGTCTGTTTTCTAGGGCTGTCTACAGTGAAGTCACAGGTTATGCTGAGATACTCTTGCAGAACACTCAAAATATTCCAGGCAAAGTTGCTCCTGGCCTTTTGACTTTTAACTGATCTCACTGAAGATGTCTATATTCCTAGTCTGGTATCTTTACCGTAGAGTTAGTGTGACCTTGACTTTGCATAATGCTGAACACAGAGTTTCGATAGGGACTTTATGTTGTTACATTGCTCTGACTATAAATATCCTGCCTTGCTTTTTCCAGAGGCCCTCACCCTACTCTGTCTAAGCCCATGGTCCCTGTCTCCCTTTTAGCCTTAACCAAAATCTGAGCCAATCATCACTTGCCATTTTCCCAGGCACAAAGAATGGTTCGGTCAGTGCATGAACTGAGCTAGATCCATTAGGGCTCTTGTTGATATTTAAGGGAGAAGCCTCTCTCATGAATGAAAACAAGGAAGCAGGTAGCCCCAGGAAGCCACTGGCTGGTGCTCATATCACTTCCATGAGTCAAACCAGACTGAAAAGAAAGAGGACAGATCCAAAACATGGAAGAGAGAGGAGGCAAGTGGAGAATCATAGAGAAACCTAACCTGAGTCCTGACCTAGCCTTGCCTGAAGGAAGATGTGCCTGTGGAGTCTTTAGTTACTTGAGCCAAAACTCCAGAGAATGTTTAAGTCATTGTAACTCCAGGGGGAAAATCCTGGGGCAAAATACCTTTGAAACTGAAATCAGTCAAAGGGAGAAATAAAGTGGGAGAAACCCATTTATTTTTTACAAGCAGCTGACCCACGTCTCTCTCCACCCAGATGCAGAAGAGAGCCCCACCCAACCTCTCTGGTCCAGATAAGCCCTTGCTTGCCCTTGTAATTACCTATTGATATGGAGATGGACTACGTCTTTTTACCCCTTGGAAACACCTATTGATACAGAGATGCACTAAAGCCTGTGGAGAGAGTCTGAAAATACTGTGATTTTACCCACAGCCATTTTTTTCCTTTTCCTTACAATCAGTAGAATGTAAGTAAGCTCCAAGAAAGCAAGTGAACTATTTTGCTTACCCAGTACCTGGAACAGCACCTCACACATAGTAGGAGCTCAGTAATATTTACTGAATGAATAAATAAGCTGAAAGTAACTTGTCTAGCACGGTTAACAGTGTGAGCTCCTAAAGGAACTCATTGTGTCTAAAAACAGAGGCTACTTCTATGAAACGCTGTTCCGTCTTCGAGGTGCATCCAGGGTAGCTATTAACATGTGAGAGTCAAGGGGTGGCAAACTACAAACTGTGGTCCATGGGCCAAATCCAGTCTGGTGCCTGTTTCCATGAATAATTTTTTTGGGAACTCAGCCATGCCCTCTTGTTTGCATCTGTCTATGGCTGCTTTTGAGGTGTAAGGGCAAAACTGAGTAGTGCAACAGACTATATGATTTGTAAAGTTTAAAATATGTACTGTCTGATCCTTTACAGAAAAAGTTTGCCCATCCCTGGCATAAGTTTGTTTGAAGCTATCCCTGAGGATGGCACCTCTCTATCAGTCTGTGATAAATTATGTAATGGCCACTAATTCTTCCCATTCCCGTAGACAGGTTCTTCTGTAATGTGACTCTGCCACTCCACTCCTTCAGAAGTGGGATCTATTTCTCCACTCCTTGCATCCAGGCGGGCTTAGTGATTTGCTTTGGTCAACAGAATGTGGCAGAGGGGCAGTCATGGGCGGGCTCAGGGCCGGAACCTCAAGAGGGGCACCACTTCCACCTTTGCCCCCTTGGAACACCAAGACCCTCATGTAAGGAAGCCAGCCTAACCCAGCGGAGGATAAGTTGTCACATCTCTCATCCTGGTGGGGGACAAGAATTGAGGGACGCCAGCTAATGGCCAGCACCAACTACTAGACAGGGGAGTGAGGCCACCTTGGACCTTCACACACAGTGGACCCTCCAGCTCACAACTGGAGAAATTGTGAGAAATAGTAAATTGCTGTTGCTTTAAGCCATAGACCTTTTGCTAAGAATCCCACCAGGTCCATGGCCATGGCACGAGTGTGATTCAGAACTGCGAGAGCTCTGGCAGATTCACTTACATCATCTTCTCACAGGTCTCATAGAAAATAGAGGCCCAGGAGGGGCAGCAAGTTAGTGGCAGAGATGGAAGCCTGACCTCTTACTACCCTCTTTAGAATTCTTTCCTCCAGGCTGTATCTCAGGCTCCTTAAGTTCTAAAGGGGCAACACCTCTGAGTATCGGGGCATTGGTAATGTCAGATGATGGATTCCAGGAGAGAGGAAATTTGCAGTTTCAGGAAATCCAGGTCAGGAGCCAAAGAAGCCCTAAGGCTCAGCTTCTGGGCATCTGGGTAACTCTAGGGAGGGAAGAGCAACAGGCTCTGGAACACGGAAACACAAATGGTCAGCGGAGGCAGCTGAGGTCAGCTTCAGGCATTCTATGCAGCTAGACGCAACTTCCAGGACCCTGGACCTCTGGGGTGTCTGAGTGAGCAGACATCAGGCCTGCTCTTAAGTCACCACTGGGAGGTAGCATGGAGCAACACCAGGCTCCTCCAGCATCTGACACATCCTGTGAACTAGGTAGCTGTGCGGCCTTGGCTGGTTACTTCTTTGGCAGGATGTTGAGCCTGAGTTTCATCTGTAAAACAGAAAACAATAATACCCACTCCACAGGGTTGTGGTGAAGATTAAATGTAGAGCCTCTAGAACAACATAGGAGGTGCTGAATGGTTGGTGGCAATCTCTACAACCAGTACCACCCTGAGATTCAGGCAAAAGGCCCCTGCTCTGGGCCCCCGCCCTAGAGGACATCATATATCACCCAGACACACCTGGACACACACACTTACACACAGACATACACATGAACGCACACAGATGCACGTGTACACCCCCATCATATGCATGCATACATACACACAGATGCTCGTGCACAGAGATACACACACACACTGAACTTACTAAAAGGCCCATGTGTGCCTCTGTCTCTTGATGGGCACTCAGCATGGAAGTAGTACAATCCCCAACCATTCGTTCTCAGGCCATAGTGAAAAATTCCCTCACATTCTTGCCCTGTGTCTTCGAGACCAAAGGCAACTGCATCAAAGTAGGACAAAGGCTCTAGGCTGCACGGTTGCCGTATCAGCGACTGATGCTGCTTCAAAGGGAGGGTTGAGCAGCAGGGCACTTGAGGATGGATGAACTCGTCAGTTCCTTCCTCTCAGAGAGCATGAATGCACTAGTTCTTGCATAGTAAAATATCACTTTCCACTGATTCCAAACATCCATTTTCTTGTATCTGTTCTCTTCTAATTCACATGTCTGACAGGGTTCATGAACTAGTGAGGTATTCACTGGGTTACTAAGGAATATTTGGCAATATCAAACAATGCAGATTACTCATAAAATTATATAAATATAGATCTAAACATGTGTGTCATTATAGCAATTATTTATGTTGGCAACTAAATGACATTGAACACTAGAATGCAAATGGTTCTATTTTTATTAAAATATTTCACGGGACTTGATTATATTTCAACAAAAAAGCTTTTAAAACCCCACTTACATCTATGGACAGATCATCTAGAAAGAAAAATCAATATGGCAACATTGGCCTTAAACAACACATTGGACCAGATGGACATAGTGGGTACATACAGAACACTGCATCCAAACACTGAAGAATATACACTCTTTTCAAGTGCACATAGAACCATCTCCAGAATAGATCACGTTAAGCCACAAAACAAATCTTAATAAATTCAGGAGATTGAAATCATATCAAGCATCTGTTTCTGACCACAACAGTCTGAAACTAAAAATTAATTATACGAGGAATATTGGAAAAAAACCCCACAAACACATGGAAACAAAACGACCTATCAAACAACCAATGGGTCAATGAAGAAATGAAAGAGGAAATCAAAAAATACCTTGAGACAAATGAAAACAGAAACACAACTTTCAAAAAACAAATATGGGATGCAGCAAGAGCAGTTCTGACAAAGAAGTAGCAATAGAGGCCTACCACAGCAACAAGAAAAACCCCAAATAAACAATCTAACTTTACACACTTGAAAGGAGTTAGAAAAAGAAGAATAAACAAAGCCCAAAGTTAGTAGAAGAGAGGAAATTAAAAGATCAGAGTGGAAAAAAATGAAATAGAGACTAAAAAAGAAAAGATCAATGAGACCAAAAACTGGTTATTTGAAAAGATAAATAAAATCAATAAATGTCTAGCCAGACTCATCAAGAATAAAAGAGAGAAGACTCAAATAAATAAAATCAGAAATGAAAGAGAAGTTACAACTGACACCACAGAAATTCAAAGAAATATTTGTACCCCTTTGTTCACTGCAGCCTTATTTACAATAGCCAAAATATAGAAGCAACCTAAGTGCCCATCAATAGATGAATGAATAAAGAAGATGTGGCATGTATACACAATAGAATATTACTCTCCCATAAAAAAGAATGAGATCTTGCCATTTGCAAAAACGTGATGGATCTAGAGGGTTTATGCTAAGTGAAAGAATTTAGAGAAAGACAAATACCACATAACTTTACTTAGTAAAACAAAACAAACAAAACAAAACAGAAACAGACTCACAGATATAGGAAACAAACTTGGTTACCAGAGGTGGGTGAAGCAGGTGAAAGGGATTAAGAGTTGTAAACTTCCAGATATGAAATAAACAAGTCATGGGGATGTAATGTGCAGCATAGGGAACATTGCCAATAATCTTATAATAATTTGTATGGTGACAGATGGTAACTAGACTTATCATGGAGATCATTTCATAACATATAAAACTATCAAATCACTATGATGTACATCTGAAACTAGTAGGAGATTGTATATTAATTACACCTCAGTTAAAAATAAATAGATAAAAGCATTTAAAAAGTCAACTCTATTGAAATAATTTTATTTAAAATTTTTTATGTTCATTAGCTATAATTTATATTTTGCCTTTTAATTTTTATAGAGGTTTTGGAGCATTTTAGAAGAAAAATCCTTTTAAAATCATATTAAAATAATTTAGTGCTATCTCTTAAATTAATTTTAATTTATTAAAATTCATTAGATTTTATACATGTCAAATACAATTACATTTAAAAAACTTTTTAGATGATTACTGTCAAAGAAAGACAAATTGCATGAAATTTTATTATAATTGGGGATTTTGCTGAAATGAAAGCAAGAAAAACAAATTTTATAGAATAAATGTATAATAATTTATGAAGTATGTATGTCTATATTTTTATAAGTCATTCAAATATTGCTAGCCCATTAACAGAACACTCAGACGCATGCAATAATAAACTCAATCCAATTGAACATTATTTCTGACTTTCAGTTTTATTAGAACTGTGGCTTTCCATATATTCTCTACTTTGTTGTTAGGAAAGTATATTTAGATAGAAGGATAGAACATGCTTTATTCCCCACTTTGATAGTTTGATTGATAACTTTTGAATATTTAGACACATAGCATGAGGCCCCACATGCGCTCTTACCCCAGACCTCACAAACCCTAAAATGTTAGGGGTGAGCCTGGCATCACCAATAAGAACAGCTTCTTGAGGCCTGCAGGAAAGAGGGATGGCAGGCAGTTCCAGGCAGGAAAGGGGCTTTGTGTGGGGGGGGTCCTCAAACCTGTGTTTATTACTGCTACTAATAGCACCAATAGGCATAATTATTATACTGTGCAGTTTTCTCTTCTACGCGTTTTGTGTAACAATGTTAGGAGTTGGATACTATTACCATCACCATTGTACAGGAAAGAACTGAGACCCTGGGGAGTGAGGTCCTTTGCCCAAGACTACCCAGTGAGCCAGGGGTAACGCCAGGCAACTGATCCCAGAACCCAGAGCATCCTCCCAACCAGGACACAATACATTCTGGGGCAAAGGGGCCCTTCACAGTGGGCCAGGCCCCTCTGTCCCTCAGCATATACAGGAACTTACAGGTGCACTCAGCCCAGCAAAACACACAGGCACCTCCTGCACGGTGCCCTCCTGTGCCTGTGTGGGCATCCCTACTCCCCATCTCTCCCACCTCTACCTTCCTGAGTCAGCCTGGGGCAGGGAAGCTCCTGTGGGACAAGGGTCCTCTGTTTGCTCTCCCTCCCCACAAACCCTGCACCCATGAAGGCTGCTGGCCAAATGTACCCACACCCCTCCTCAGGCTCCACCACTCACCCAGTAGGGAGTCCCAGCTAACTGGCTTCTCGTCCTCGCTGGTGTCCCTCTCATTTGTTCTCCTCTCAGCAGCCCAAACCATCTTGCCAAACACAAATATGAGCAGGACACCTCCTTGTTTAAAACCCTTCATTGGCATTCCATTGTTCCCTGGACAAAGGCCAAAAAGGCCCAGCTGTGCCATTTTACAAGGACACTGGTGGACTTCATAAAAGAGGACAACAGGCCCATGCCCAGGATTCCTGTTCTTTACTCTCCAGCACAAATGGGAGACCCCAGATGTGAGACGACAGCTGTACAATGCCCCTTCTCCCTGGAGAGAAGAGGCTCCCGGTGCCCCTGGAGGCTCCCTATTGGGGTGGAAATACCACTGGCTCTTTCAGAGAGGTACCTCATTCTCCTGGGGGCCTCCTGGGCCCTCTCCAGCATTCTGCAAGCTCTAGAATGCCCACCCATCAGGCACAAGCAAAAGGCATACTGTGGGGTGATGTTAAGGTCCCAGGCTCAGCTTCCCAGGGAACCATGTCCTGCAAAGCCCACCCAACACCAGCCCAGCTACCCCATCCTCCTTTCAGCCCCTACTGGGTGCCATATCCCTCAGACCACCGGGCCTTTGCACAGGCTCCCCACTTCCCTCTTCACTCAATGAACTTCTTAAGATCCCTGCCAAATTATTTCTTTCACAGAAAAATCCCTCACTGACCCCCTGCCCAGGTCAGACACCCCCATTAAATGTTCACCTAGCCCATGGAACATTCTATCAAGCTACTTGTCCCTATTCATAAGTTACCATTCAGTATATAAGTCCTAATGTCAGAGTCCCTACTGGACTGTCAGCTCCATGACGGCAGGAATCACACCCAGCTTTGCTCTCCAGTATATCTGCAGTTCTTAATAAGTCTTTAATACAGTTTATTGACTGAACAGGCAATGAATCCTTCCAGGAATCAGGTTATCCAGGAAAGGTCTATAGGATTCTCACACGCTGAGGGAAGCCACAGGATTGAGGAGATAAACACACTAAGAGCTCTGAGCACAGTGCCTGCACCCATGTGGAGCTCTGCAAATGGCAGTTGTTTGGCCATGTTTAACGTGAGGATGGAAATGATGATGGCGACAATGACTTCTAAACTACAAGAGACAAGTTCACACCAAGAGAAAGAAGGCATTGCTGTGAGACTGGGCTCCCTCCACTCTGCTCCCTTCCACCCCAGCCCACTCCACCACAGAAGTTAAAATCCACCAAATGGGGACAATGATCCCACTGAAACGCTGGGGTCCTGGTCCAGCTGCACGCTGTACCCCGGTGGAGGTAAGTGCTTTGAGCTCGTGGGACAATACCCACCTCCTATGTGGCCAGGTAATGAGGGAGGGGAGGAGGGACCCAATATTTATGTGTTCCTCATATGGGCCTGGCATCCTGCAAAGAACATTACATATTTCATTTCCTTTTCCTCTGGTCCCAACCTCTGAAAGGTAGTTTTAATTATCCCCTTATTAAGGATAACAAAGCTGGGCTCAGAGAGGTGAAGGGACCGACCGAGGTCACACAGCCCCTAAGCAGCAATGTAGACACTCAAGCCCTAGTCTTGCTTGGTGCAAAGACCTGGCACATTGAACCACATTGTGCCACTGGTGTGAAAACTAAAACCAACTGTATTTCCTGAATACTTAAAACTCTCCTTCAAGTCTAAGTCGTCCCAACAATCCCATGTCAAACCTCAGCTGGGAACACCTCTGCCTGGAAGCCTGCTTGGATTTGCCTGCCTGGCTCTGGCTCTAGAGTCCTCTGTTTTCTGCTGCAGGTACACACTGGCAGGGACTTGCAGAGGCCCCATCCTGCCCAGGCCAGGATTTTAAATGGTTCACCAAAGGGATTATCTCGGAAAACCGGCCCTCCCCCAGAAACACCCTTATGCTGTGCAGGAAGGGTTCTGGGCCAAACCTCCCCAGGAATCAAAGCTAATTTTCAGTTGTTGAGGATGGAGCTCCTCAGTGACTCACTGTTTGGGCTCTCACGACCAAGGCTAGGAGCCAGGGGCTGCCAGGAGGTGCCCTCGTTAAAATCAAAAGGCAATGGTGAGCAAAGGGGAGCCCCTCTCTGGAGACCATGACTCACAGCTGCTGGGTGATCCTGGCCAGGAGGATTCATCCCCCTGGGTCCTCTTCCACGGAGTCTACTCTAAGTGGGCGAACAGAGCCCAGTATGAAAGAGGTTCCAGGAGGACTTAGTAACAGGAGAAGGGAGAGGCAGGAGGCAGGGCTACAGCCATGCAAGTCAGTATTTACGGGGCTTTACACCTGGGTCAAAGACCTTCAATCCCAAATTACAGCCAGGGATCCCTGCTACCCAGCCCTCTCTTCCCCACTCCAAGATGACACTTCCCCAGGGATAGGTGGGGCCAGGGAATTTGTGTAGGGAGTCTTTCCTGTTTGTGGTAGGAGACCCAGCCTCCTCCCTGGAAAGAAGGCCAAGGCCAGACCCAGATCAGCTCCTGAAGGGGCCATAGGCCTGGTGTTAAGCTCAGGGCAGCTGCATGGCCTCTCGTGTGGGCTCTGGGCACGTGGGCTTTCATGGGCCCTTTCCTCCATTAAAAAAGGAAAAAAGGAAAAACAGATGTTATGACCACATTGGTATGAAGACAAATATAATCCAGGCTGGATTATAGTCATTCTGATTTTAAAGAAATTAGAACATTTTGGGGAGCCCCTAAATGTATTTTGCGGGTGCCCAAAGGTATCATGGAGCTTAGGCCCCATGCCTCCTGTTGGCACGAGTTAAGCCCTTTGAACTGCCCGGGCTCAAGTTCCGGCTCACCACATACTTAGGCACGTTCCTCAGTTTGCCTCTCTGTAAAATGGGGATAATCAGAGCATCTGAGTCATGGGGTGTTTGAAAGCTCCATGACCTCTCGCTGGAGAAGGGCTTGGCACAGTCCTGGCGTGAGCAAGTACTGAGTGGGGCTAGCTGCCCAGCTGCACTGGCGCTTCCCAGCTTCCCAGTGGGTGAGGCAAGGGTGGGATGCTTTCTAACCCCATAATATAGACAGGAAAACTAAGGCCCAGGCCGGGGAAAGGACGTGCCCAAAGTCACATACAAAGCAGTGGAACCAGGACTTGAAGAGCACAGATCAAGCAGGTCACAGGCCCTGCACGTTGATGGAAGTGGCTGGTCAAGTTATCCCAGCCGCACACCAGGAACGGGGAGGGCAGAGGCAGGAGGAAGCTGCAGGCCAGGACAGAGGTGTCTTGAGTCCAGCTCCACCTGAGTGGACGGCAGCTAGCAAATGGAGCCGCTGTGAGTCTGTGACCAGTAGGGCTTTGAAATTTCTGACCACAACAGAGCCGGGCCTTCTCCTCCATCCCTCTGACCTCTGGCAGAGCTCTGACGCCTGGCCTCAATGTACTGACCTGACCATGGGGACAACAACTCTCCCTGGGGGACAGGCTGGGCCAGGGGACTACTGCCTCCCCAACCCAGCCCCTAAAATAACACCAAAAGGACGGAAGTTTCCAGTCCAGGCTGGAATGTGGGTTTTCAGGCTGACTCAGACAGAGCCTATTTCTATGGCAGCCAGGCTGTGCTACCGGACAGGAATTTGGGGAGATAGAAATCACATTTAGGGGCATTTTGTCAAACAAGCAGGAGTCTGCCCAGGAAAGAACAATAAAGAATAATCCCTAAACTCAACTGGTTGAGCTCCCGACCTTCAGTCCAAGTGTTCTTGGACACATGGCCGTCCCTGCCTCCGGTGTCTGGCCTGCCGTCTGGGTGCCCTGTGGTCGAGCTGCTGTCAGGCTGGGCGAGGGGCAGGGAGCAGAGGGCATGCTGAGGTAGCTAGTGGCACAGAGACGGCATAGCCTTGGCCACGTGAACTTAAGTTCATCAGCTTCTCTGGGCCTCAGTTGCTTCACCAGGAAAACGGGGATGAGGAGAAGATACCAAGAATGAAAAGCACTTGGCCGAGCCCCTGGCTCACAGCTGTCAGTGAGAGCGGACACCATGACTTTGGAAAGGGGTGGAGGATAGAAAGGGCAGTGAGGAGAAAGAGCCACAGACTGCCCCCTCCCCAGCCCCCAAACTGCCTGGAAGCAGAGCCATGGGGGGGCCCAGGCTAGCGCCTCCCCTGGGGACCTGGCCTGAGTGTCAGACCTGAAGGTATCATTGCATCACTGGGCCTTTGAGGGTTAATGATGGGGAGTGGACAGCGCCCAGATATTTAACTAATTAGGGAGGCGCCCTGGGATTAGAGGCATCCACTCACTTCCTTCTCCTGCAGCCCAACTCCTTGGCCACTGCTCACCTCCCCTCCCTCAGGATGAAGTCTCCCCTTCTTCTGGCCCCCCTTTGTCTCCTGGGTAAGTGACCTTTGTGACCTTCATCTTGCCCCTGCCCCAGCTAGGAACCCCGAGCTCCCTGGGGGGCCCTGTGTCTGGCCCTGGGGAGGGTGTGGTAGGTCATCCTGAGGCCAGTTCTGCCTGGGCTAAGCTCGCACCAGCCAGCAGAGAGAGGCAGGCGAAGAGGAGCCTGGGGGGCCGAGCGGCCTGGGCCGAGGGGCTGGCTGGCATCCCAGAGAGCACAACAGAGCACCTGCCACCTGCGCTCCGTCCCCCACTGCCGCGTCAGCAGGATCTGGAGGCGCTCAGGGATGCCCGGGCAGCAAGGAAGCCCACCCAGTGGCATCTGATGAGACTTGGTGGGGACAGAGTGCTTCCGCAGGGAGACGGAGGGTGGGGCTGACACGTGGGGACCTGCTGGGAGACATGTGAGGAGCAGAGGGGAACAAACGGGAGGAAGAGCAGGTGGTATTCTGGGAGCCAGGGGAATGCGGGAGGGCATGGGGTATGCGGGCGCCACGGAGGTGAGATTGAGGGGTCAAGGGGTGATGGGTGGCATGGGAATATGTTACTGATTGGCATCATTGCTGCTGGGGAGGGGAGGTTAACCGGCCAGTCGGAGAGATGGCTGGGATGGGATGTGAGGGGCTGTCATGGAAGCTGGCTGCGGGGCATGAGGCCCTTTTCAGGCTCTGCCCCTCACCTGTCTTCCCGCAGTGGCCCTGGCTGGTGGGAACCTGGTCCAGTTTGGGGTGATGATTGAAAGGCTGACGGGGAAGCTGGCACTGCAGTACAATGACTATGGCTGCTACTGTGGGGTCGGCGGCTCCCACTGGCCGGTGGACCAGACAGACTGGTGAGCGTGGCACAGTAGGGGGCCCTCCCTGGGGGTGGGGGAGCTGGGCGGGCATCCTGGGGGGTGGGGAGCTGGGGACACTAGAAAGTGTGCACTGATCTCTCCTTTGAGCCCCTGGGAGCCCTGGGCCCCCAAGCAGCCCCAGGTCCAGCCCAGCCTGGCTCACAGGACCCCCAGGTCAGCCAGGCCCCTTACAGGTGCTGCCATGCTCATGACTGCTGCTATGAACGTCTGGAGAAGCTGGGCTGTGAACCCAAACTGGAAAGATATGTTTTCTCTGCCAACGGGCACCACATCTTCTGCGGTAAGTGAGTAGCACAGGGCACCTCCGACAGCAGGGAGCGGATAGAGTGCCACCCAGGAAGCCCCTCCTGATGGTGGCCCTTGAGGCTCACCAGGGCCAGACCCTGGGCTAGACAGGTGGGGTCGGCCACCACCATGGAACGGTGGAGAGGCCCGCCCATCTGCCCAGATGTTCATGGGCGCCCTGTCTAGAGAGCCCCATGACCCATCGGCTCCTGCCATGGCCCCAGGCACTTCGCCCCCACCCAAAGGCCTCCCCAGCTCTGGCCTCCGGGCAGAGGAGCAAAGGGGGCAGAGCTGAGCCAGGCCCAGAGGAGCTGTCCTCATAGACCCTCCCCAGAGCCTGAGTGGCAGCTAAAGAAAAGCAAAGTCCCAAGCACGGAGCCCGGAGGTTCCAGGTACAGATTTGCAACAGCTGACCCCATTCCCAAAGGCCGACATTCCTGAGGTGAGCCCATTTGCTCAGCTTTCCCAAACCCAGTGCCCACTTGGACCAATTAGCTCTCCTCCGGTCCCCAGCCCAGGTCAGGGTGGAGCCATCCACGCAGCCGGGCCCAGTTCAGGGAGCCTCCATCAGAGAACCAAGCCTTCTTTCCAACTGCAAAACCAGGAACAGCCTGGAAGGAGGGCCAGGCCCAGGGGAAGGAGCTGAGAGGGTGAGAGACTCAGCTCAGACCTCTCACGTCTGTCCTGCGGAAGATTTAGCCCCCAGAGGCAGATTTAGCCCAGCTTCTGGATCCCGCAGTCGTCCACTCAGCAAGGCAACTTTGTAGGTAGTGAGCTCCCGTCCCTGGGGGCTCAGGCAAGGTGGGGACATGCCCCTGTCAGGGATGGCTGGGGGGATGTATCAGGTGAATGGGGTCATGGGCTCAAGGCTTCACGTGCCCCCTGCTGTGTGACTTTGGGCAAGTGATGTAAGTAACCCCTCAAAGCCTCAGCTTCCACATCTATAAAACGGAGACAGTCACACACTTCTCCGGCTTAGTCCAGCTCCCGGCAAGAACTACCCAAAAGGATTGTTACACCCCTTCCAACACTGGGTTTTGCCAAAATACCAGGCGTGGGGCAGAATCCCGATGAGGAATGAAGGCTGACCTCTGTCTGGGGGCATGAGGAACCCTGGTGTTCTGAGCTGTGAGATGTATTCATGGGGACGAAAAGGAGCCAGAGCCACTGGGGGCAGACAGAAGCGGTGGGGAGGGGAGGAGGCTCCAGGACACTGTCCGCCTGCTGTCGTCTCGTGGCTTTCCTCCCTGCTCCGTGGCTGTACTCCACCATGGACAATGCATCCCCCGGGGCTGGGGAAGATGAGTTAGTGAACCAGGTGGTCTTCCTGGGGGAGAGGGCTAAGGTAGGCGAGCTGGTTGGGAGGGGAGGGAAGAACAGCCAGGACAAGGCTGCAGGCCTCCCAGTGTCCTGGGCCCCCCAGGCCCTCTGCGCCTTGCCCTGCTTCCCCATCCTCTGGCGAGAATGGGCCTCCAGCAGAGCAGCGCTGAGGATGTGGACCCCAGAGCGGTCCCATGCATGTCTGAGAGCAGGAAGCCTGTGCTGCCGTCCCTGACTCTCCTGTCCCATCCAGCTGGCACGACCACCTGCCAGCAGCAGGCCTGTGAGTGTGACAAGAGGGCTGCGCTCTGCTTTCGCCACAACCTGGGCACCTACAACAGCAACTACGCCCATTACCCCAACAAGCTGTGCAAGGGACCCACTCCACCCTGCTAAGGTTGTGTCCTGGCTCCTCCCTGCGCCTGCGTCCTGCTGCTGCAGCCCCAGGCCTGGGAACATTGGCACCAGAGGCCCTCCCTCTGGAGAATTCCTGCAAGCCCATCCCTGCCCGAGAGTCCCAGACTGAGGTCTGGACCATCACTGGCCAATCAGGCCATGTTTTCCCCTTAGGAAGAGCTGTGCCCCAGGAGCCAAGGGGCACTTGAACACTCAGAGGATGCAAGAACCCACACCTGGGATCTCAGTCCCCTCCCCTGAATAAGTGAATAACGTTTTCCCATAATTCTAACATTGTCTGATTCTCAGATACTGTCACTGTAGGATTTAAGTCGTTTACAGTTTCATTCATTCATTCATTTTTTTGAGCACCTACCATGTGCCAGCAATGTGCTGAGCCCTTGCACACAGTGGGAACAAATCTGACATGGGTGGCCCCCGTGTGCAACTCCAGCATTCTCTCCTTTTAACTTCCCATTATAGTAAGTTTCTGTGATTCTCTTTTTCTAACATTCCACAATCTCGTCCAAGACCATAACAGCAATCTCTGGAAGGCGTATTTCTGGCCGTATAGTGCGATGTGAGCAGCATGAAAAACTTACCTAAAAATATTGTCCCCTGTGTGTCGTCAGGCCTCAAATCTTTCCCATTGTCAGACTGGCTAAGAGTGAAAAGAACTTCTAGTCATCTTAGCCAAACCCTTCCTTTGATACAATAGCAAATAGAGGAGTCAGAAAGGGGAAGTCCTACCTGACGGGGTGTCCCTACTTCCAGGCCAGTGTGTCTCCATTTCTTCACGAGTCAGTATCAGCCCGTGAAACTCTGCTATGGCCGTGTTACCAGCCCCTCTGGTTGTTATCTTGGAAAGCTCAGAGTGCCCAGGGAAGGTCAGCTCTGAGGGTGCCCAGGCTGGGTCCAGATCCTAACACAGGGAGCGGAAGAGGAAAGGTCTCAGCCTCCAGCATCACGGGGCTGACCCTGGAGCTATGAAGGATTTACTGCGCCGAAGGATTCCTACCAAGCGGAGTGCAGCCTATTCTGGAAGCAATGTACTACAACAGATTCTACTCCTGAATATAAATATAATATCTATAATCTATACTTACAATCTCTAATATGCAGATAAACTCTTCCAGGATTGAGATGATCCTATTCAATGAGAGAAAACATGTAATAAGGACTTGCATGGGGAAAAGCTCACAGCACATACAATAAATTCACTCCCTGGGTCTTTTTCCCGTCATCTGTATGACATTGAGGACTCCGAGGGCATGAAGAAGTCAAAGGGATCACCATCATAAAACTTAAAGGGTGAAGAAGTTCCGTGTTGACAAAGAAGGGCGGGTGCCCGTGTCTGGGCTTTGTTGCTGGGACTGAAGCTATTCCTCTGTAAAGAATCGCTAGGAAATCAGGTCTGAAAACTGGGTTGCCTGGGGAAGGGAGGCAGCTAGCCCTCGTTAGAAAAGTAGTCCCAAGGCGCCCTCTGGTGTCCATTTTGTTCAGGGTACAAGGAGGAAACCTGTATTGAACCTGGATTTTTCTTCATCAGAGGGGCAAAGCATGCTTCCAGGAGAGTCAAATCAATCCCTTCGTGTTTTCAATAATAAATACCCTGAGAAACAACCAATAAGTCCTTACAAACATCTTAGAATGACGGTGCCACTGCATAAATGAGAAACACAGGCAGAAGGAACTGGCTCAGGAGAGATGGAGACATGTTCTGAACGTGATGGATTTGAGGTAGCCATGGACCAGCACCTGTCATCTTGTTACAGTTGTGTGACCACCAGGAAGGTGCGAACTGGGGCTTCAGAACAAGACCCTCATGCAGCCTGTTTTCCCGGGATCAATAAATGTTTGGTGAATGAATCAATGTGTCTAAATTCTGTGTGTGCTTGTGAGTGTGTGTGAATGTGTGTGTCTATAGTACACACACTTGATTTCTAGCTGGGACTTGTGGACAGGACTGGAAAAAGGAAAGGAGAATGCTGAACTCGAAGTCAGCTTCCAGGTTAGAGACCTCTGCTCTGCCAGGTAGAACAGAGCAGGGCCTCTGCTCTAGATCCTGCAGCTCAGTGTAGCCCATGGGCAGCACCAGGGAGCTTGTTAGAAACACAGGGTCTTGGACCTGACCCCAAACCCACTGAGTCTCAATCTATAGGCTAGCAAGATCCCCAGGTGATTCTTGTGCACATAAAGTCCAAAGAACGTTGACATATGGTCACAGCCTCAGTTTTTCTACATTTTTGAAAATGCACAATGACATTTCCCTGGGTGGTTGGTTGTGGCAAGGTTTAAATATTTTAGCAGGGGTGAAAGTACACAAAATAATGCCCAGCATACAATAAGCATCCATATTCTATAAATGAAGGAATAAATAAATAACAATAATAGCTGACATTTATTAAGCATTTGGCATTTACTAGGCATTGTTGTGTTTTATGTTCCTTAATTCACTGAATGAATAAACGAACGAATGAATGAATGAATGAGGCACAGGGGCTACATCAAGGTGGGAGAAAGGACTTTGTTACCCCAGTGCTTCATAGCTTGCCTCTCCGAATCTGATGACAAGATTTGGATTGTTTTTGCCTTTGTTCCCACTTAACCCCTAACAAAAGCTATAAGCGAAGAATTCAGTTAAATCACTTGCTGAATAAAATTATTAGAATCAAGCCCCATTGGAATTCCTGAGTTGAGAGTCCAATTACGGTTTCATGGGCATTTGTCTGCTTCTTTGGGGTTCTCTGCAGTGTCACTGCTGAAGAACTGAATACTGTATTAAAGTCCATTCTTTCCTTTTATACTAACTATGCTCCTGGCCCCTTGCTGAAAATGCTAGAGGTAGAGATGAATCAGATGCGGCCAACTGGCAGAGCAACGCCACCGGCTTTCTTCACTAGTGCTTGAACAGGGCTGAGGTTGGAGTCAGAGCCAGAGGCTCTTCATCCATGTCCATCCTGTCCACCGAGGCCAGCTTCACCTTTCCAGGTTGATTTCCACCGTATCACTCCTCTGCTCCCGAACCATCCATAGCTCCCACTGTCCACCGACACCTGGCATTAAAGCTTAGTATCACCTGCTTTTCCAGCCTTATTATCCAGCCATATTATCTCTGTGCTCACCATTCCCAGAACATGGCCACTGCCTTCCCACCTTCACACCTCTGTGACAGCTTCCTTCAGCCAGAAGCTTCCTGAACACAGGTCCTCATCACCACGTTAAAGTCCATGCGCTTTTATGTCACCTCTTCTGTGATGCTTTTCCAACTGGAGCAGATTCCACCCTCCTCTAACCTGCCAAGCAACGTGTTGATACCTTTCCTGGGGTTACTTATATTTCAACCCCTGTTTTGGGCTCCCGTGTAGTGGAGGGAGATTGCCCACATTTCAGGTTCAAATCCTGCCTCTGCTACCAATCTGCAGGTCAGTGATTTATTCACTTTGTGTGTAAGATGGGCATAGAACCACCAACCTCACAGGACACTTTAAGGTTGAAGTTTCACAATGCATTCAAAGTGCCTGGAGCATTATTCAAGCTCCATTTATGCTAGGTCATTTTGCCTCTCATTTGCATCCATCACACAGTAGAGGCTAAGTAAATATCAGCTCAGTGGAACCCAAGAGTACCTGATAATTATAATTATTCTAGAGAAGGGGCATCATATAGATGATAAAAACTACAGTAGTTTACTTAAATAGTCCCTTGGCTTGCTACTCAGAGCGCTCATTTACCTTACGTGGATATGTGTTGAAATGACTAACCTTCAGTGCCCTGAGCTTAGGTCCAGGGTTAAACTGGCTGGGAAGACAGCATGCAGCACTTCTCTTGGAGGGCTGCCACCTGAGATGTGTCCCAAAGTCAAAGTGCACACACAGCCAACTCCTGACACTGTAAACCAGTCAGGATGGGCTAGGCATGCCTGCTCTCCGGGACTGGTTCAGCCAGCATGGCATTGGTCTTCCAGCTGCAAAAGACACATGGCAAATGTCTGAAGAAAGAAGTTGTGTTTCTCCAAATGAACTGTATATCTTTTATAAACTGTCCTAAACACATGGGGTTTCCCACTCTGGGGTTTTGCTTATGCTGGTCCTTCTGTCCAAAATACCTTGCCCCCCATTTCCACATCCCACCTCCGCTTTCATGCCTGGCCCAAATGTGCCTCCTCTGCCAAGCCTCCTTGATTGCCCTGAACTCACAGCCTCCTACTAGTACCTCCTTTTCACGTCATGTGTTCTCCTGGGTCATGGCTATGTGTCCATGTTCACTCCTGCACCGAAAGCTTTTCAAGGACAAGGTCCAGGTCTGCTTCAATGCCCAGAAATAAGGACCCACACACAGTCCAGTTTCAGTAAATATTGGATGGATTATTGGATGTTTGGATGGAAGAAAAAATTGAAAAAAAAAACAGAAGTATCTTGGGATATCTAAGTCCCTCTTCCCCAGCAGCCCCTTGACCCCAGTTGAACCACTGCAGGGACCAAACAAAGGTGGCCAGGAAAGTGATCCAACCGGGGCAGGGGGCACCTGTACCAGGACGTCACTTTGGCCCCAGCAGGAGCCTTCACAAAGATTCTCAGCTGGGCTAACAGGGTCCAGAATCTGGGCCTCATGGCTCAGAAACCGTGCAGCATTCATGCACCCAGAGATGCGTCACGGACTGAGGCGAAGGTCACAGGACAGTGACTGAAGGAGAACATCCTTGTTGGTAGCCCGGATATTCTTTTGCTTCATCCAGGATGGTACTGGATGCCTTGTGGTATCACAGAACTGAAAGCCAATTCAAAGGCTGCCTGATGAGCACAAAATTACAAGAGACTAGGGGTGTTGGGGCCAAAATCACAAGGACATGGCAAGACCTGATGAGGCTGCCCCAGTCTTGACCTCACAACTGACCAGAGCCCTCGTGTGGGTTGCTCTCTTGTACATGCTGCAGGACCCCTGTCCCTCTGGTTTTCTGAGTGTCTGGGACAGTGTGTAAAATGGGGTCTAACCACCCTCAGGATCCTAGAGAACACCAAAGGTGGTGGCCAGCCGACAGCCGCTCCCTACCCAGACAACTGCTCATCATCAGAGGCCATCTCAGCGGTCAGGCAGAACTCGACACTGTCCAGTCCTTAAGGATGCCTCTGCTCTGCCTCTGCGTCATGGTCCGTACCCCCCTGGACTAGAGCTATAGTCAGCTGCTTTAAACTAGTGAAATCCCAACCGCCTATGCACTGGAACGGCACACACCTGCCACGCAAAGGTGCTGGCACGCTCAAAGTCTTATGCACTCAAACGGAGGTCACAGAGTGACAAAAGCAACGTGAAACTTTGTCTTTAAACTAGAATTTATTGGTATACAAAACTCTATTTTATAGATAAAGTGGCACATCTTTGCAGCTTCTATTGCACCAAGTATTGAAGATTAAAAACAAAAAAAGAAGAAACATTTGGTTTTCAAAACACTGCAAATAGCCAAGTACAGTACTTTGGTAAATTAAAAAAGTAATAATAATAAGATTCAGATTAACACAACCTGTGGAAAGAAACAACCTAGAGGAAATGAACTAGGGGCATCAGACAATGGTCACATTTCTCCCCGCTGAGCTCCACAGGTAAGGCAAGTGTGCTAAGTCTATGGGTCATGACCCCATGGAGGTCTTGAGTATCTCCAGACTGAAGCTAGAACACATATAGTGCAACCAGATAAAAGAGAAGGTTCCAGAGCCTGTGGAGGTCCATGTTCTCCAGACTCACTCACCCTCTTTCACAAAGGGGGTTAATATCCACCAGCACTTCTACTTCCGCAAGAAAACCGTAGTTTGGAAGTGTGACTCCTGCCTCTTCCCTTCTTCTCCCTGCGCTCAGTGCTGGTGGAGGATGCAGGAAGGTGGCCAGGGAGCCGTGGGCCCTTCCTGCCATGAAAATGAACAATGAGGGGGGAAGATGTGAAGTGCCCCACAGCAGCATTCCTCAAGTTTTGGTCGAGGGACCTGCCAGGGGATCAAACCACAGGCTGGGGTCTCTGACTGAGCTCAAATGATGGTCACAGGCAGCTGCCAAGTGACCTGCTTGGATGCTGACACGCAAAGCACCAGGGCCAGACCATGGAGGTTTCATCCAGAGGTCATTTCCTTCCCTGACCACCAGCACAGTGAATGGAAGCAGCTCTCCATCATGGGTATGGCCTGCTTAAAACAGTCACCATGCAGAAGTTCGTGCTTTTACAGAAATACATTTTTTACTGGTACCAGCCCCTTCTCAGGTAATTTGCAAGGATGCTAAACATTTTAACTGAGCTACAAAGTAGCCCTAACTAGGACAGACAGATTCCAGAGAGTAACCCCTTAGAAGAGATGGTTAAGAGCCTGAGGTTTTTACAGGGCATTTTATCTTGGGACAGAACAGAACCAGGTGGTCCACAAGGCCCAGCTCTTCCCTGGGGTCCAGGCGCCGTGGCCACGAGGAGAGCTCCACGCTGTACCAGCACTGGGTGACGGGTGCTGTCTCCCCTGCAGACCAATTACCCGTCTCCTCCTCTAATATGAGATGGTAGAAGATTTGCTATAATTTAAATATGCCATCTAGATCTTCAATTCAACATTGTCAGTGGAAAAATACAATTGCTTTAGAGTCACAAACACACACCATGTAAAAAGTGCCATTATTAAGTCACCTCAGAACAACTGTCGGAAGGCCCCAGAGTTTTAGCAACACCTGTTCTGAAAGATGAGATGAATGAAATGGTGAATAATGAAAATGGCAAAATAGAAAAACTGCATCAGACTCTGAGTGTAAAGGCTTGCTACAGACAGAGCCTTGAGGTAAAAAGGTAAAGAGCTATGTGTCTACCCAGAACAGGAGCCAGAGAGGGCCACAGATATGACACAGTGACACAAAGAAGCTACATTTTCATCCCATCCACAAAGACCTTTTTGATCTGTGTGACTGCTGGTCACTCTGACCAGGAATCCAGGTTTCCTTTAACCAACTACATACTCGAGTTGAACATCTCAGAGAGTTAAACTGATAGCATCCTTTGCTGACCCAGTAAAACCCAGGCAGACTCTAGAGTTTCTCAGAATGAGAGAAATTGCACATTGACCACAGGGATTCACTATTAGTACAGTTCAATGCCAAAATCCATCTGATATCTGCCTACTTAATATGTGAGCAACTCTCCCCCACTTAACATGGCCCTCCTCCCTCCCCTTAGGAGCATATTCATTCACATTGTAAAAGTTTCCCAGGAAAGCAGGGCATTGTAAGTCACCTAGACAAAGGTTCCCTCCAAGCCCAGCTCTAGCTGCCCAAAGGGGGGGGCCCACTTCATAAGCCCTCAGAATCAAAATGGGTTTGGAAGTGCTTCCAGAGCTTATGAAAGAAACTATAGACAACCTCAGCCAAGATTTAAGATTCTTCTTTCTGCCACAATTCCTCAACCAGACCTTGCTCCTAAAAGCATATGTTTGTTTATATTACTGAAAAATTAAATATACATTCTATCTCTCTAATATCTCCTGATGGCAACTATATTTAGAAATTGTGGTTCTACATTATGTCAATACATCTACCTCTCTAGTGTAAAGTTGTTGCCACTAAAATTTTATTTCTTATTTTGACTTTTAAAAAATCTTTTTCTTAAATCCATAAAACCTTTATATACAGTTCATACGACTAGTAAGCAGCTATGCACCACTGCCCCATCCTTCTCTCCTGACCTCACTTAAAGCTACCAACATAATCACACAAACATAAACCTTTAACAGCCAAGATGTAACAGAGGAGAAAGATTCACTTTCTAAAATGGAGCGCACAGGAGTAACTGTAATGGTAACAGTTACTGACAACAGGCATCCCAGGACTAAGACAGTGAAGTCTAAATTCACACCCTTAGCTAGAAGATATCACTAAAGTTGGAAGCATGTACTCCATTCCTAATAACCAACATACCAGTTATAACAGGAAAACTGTGAAATGGTAATCAAAGAAAATTGCTGAAGCCACTTAGTTTTTTAAAACCTCTGTTATTCTACCACAGAAATATGAAAGCCTATTACCAGAATTATGTAATTATAAATGTGTACAATATTCTTTAGTAACTTTTTAGAGCAGCTTCTAAAACCCAATAGGGCCCAAGCCCACCTTCATTAACCAAGTAAATAAAGCAATTTTACCACTTCTGACGATGGGTCTCCCTTAAGCTATTTCTGACTCCTAATTCTGCCAAATTTCTGGTACACAACCTTGATCTTTTCTGAGAGGGTCTGGTCTCCTGCGCTCTTTACAGTGCAAAGCAGAAAAGCAAGACTGTTCACTCAGTAAAACCTAGGCACAGTCAGGAACGCGCCCAGAGCTGAAAGCTGAGAGAACAGTGAAGCAAGGGACCCTAGAGCGTACCCTTGGAAACAGTAAGGCAATGGAGTCCCTTCTGAGTACTAGAGCCTCAAACACAGGCTTCCCCAATGCCCAGGGAAGAAACGCTGAGCAGTTTGTAAATCTGCTAAAGATTAAAGATTACAATGTAGCATATCAGAAAGGAGCCCAAACACAACGTCCTGAGAGTGATTCCAGAATACTATTGATGCTCCAACCACAAAAAGTCACCAAAGTCAAACATAAAAAATTCAGATACATCATCCAAACCAAAGAAAGCATATCACCTCCTGATAAAGACAATTCAGTGAATGCAGGGCCAGCCCAGACAATAATGACGCTTCTATACACGTCCAAACTTTTGTATAGTTTCCCCTTAGCCTCAGAACTTCTATAATTACAAAATCCGAGGTTGGGAGACGGAAGTAATAATTTACCTTTTGATCCAGCATTATTATTTGTCCAAATATTAGGTCCCCAAAAGGCAAAGGCTATCTAAGACTGGCCACTTCATACATTAGTTTTAAAAGTTCATATCCTCCTAACTCAGTTTTAGGAATGACATCTCTCCACTGCCCCTATCCATGTACTTTAGAAGACCTCAGCCAAAGTTCTCTGCCCGGTGACCTGACCTAAGTTACTGACACCTTCCGGCAGGTTCTAGAGGGTTTTCCAACACCAAGATCCCAAACAGGGCTCAAGTAAAAAGAAATAAATGTGGCCTTTTATGGGATTTCATTTTAACAATACTAAGAAAATTTAGCAACAAGTTCCCTTTTATTTCTCGTAAGGCATATTCCTAAGTCTAAATGAATAGGGAAGAAAATACAGTTATTTAAAATATGACTATGAAAGCCATTAGATATTCTTCCAGGCATTCTCCCATACACAACCAAGTAACTCTTTAGAATCTTCCCAGGCAAAAACTCAGGAATCTCTTGATTTCTCCCTTTCCAACCATGGATTCTGCTTTCCATACTATCAGAATTGCAGATTTTTATCATACACAGTAACACGCCATCTTCTCATTGCCAAGAAACAAGTACCAAGAACTCAACAACACTATCAAATTTCCACAAAGCCCAGGCCTAACTAACAGTCAGGTGTATTTTTCACTACGGCTTGAGTGCACGTGAGTTAGCGGCATCTGCACCTCGTCTGAAACAGTATCAGAAGCAGGAAGGAGAGAAATTGAGCTGTTTCATAGTCACCCTGACTACAGGCCACAACCCTCATATCATATTACTTTGGGAAAACACTTCCTGAATTATTTTCTGATTAACTTGGATTAGAAGAAAATTAAATCCAAACATGTTCCTGAGTTGGAGATCATTTATAAACTACCTTGTATATTAATATCTGTTTGAAAATGAAAGAGAAACAAAGGAAACTTGTCATTCTGAATTTCTAGAAATTAATCTAAACTACTTCATGAACAATTACAGCAAAACACACACTAACCATTAAGAAAGATCCCAGGGTCACCAAACTCTAATTTTCAGGGCAAATAAAACCACACCTTAAAGGTCTTCCCTGACCTAACTATCCACCCCTAAAACTCAGTATTTTAACTACAGAACATAAATGGCTTCACTGCACGTCCATGAAATAAAACACATCACTAACAAAACTCTGAAGGACAAAAAGGCAGCTTGACAAGACACTCAGTGTGTGAGCTAACGTGTGGATCTGTGGGTTGTTTCGTTTTATAAAAGGACGGCCTCACTGGAACCCTGGCGCACAGGGCACTCCATTTTCTGTTTGCTCCTTACAACTCCCAGGAGGCCAGAGTCAGATACTGAGAGCAGCAAAGGTCTTCACTAAGGTGACCTGTGCACCCGCATCGGCTTCACTCCTGTTGCTGTCCCTCTGGCCACTCCTGCTCTCCAGGGCCTTGTGCCGGTGCCTCTCCTCCTGTCGTTTCTTCTTCTCCAGTCGCTGCTGCTCTCTCCTCTGCTTGTTGGTGACCTGAAAGAGAAGACTACTGGGTGAGCTGCCAGCACGGCTGACTCAGGCTGCCGCCTGCTCAAGGGAGATGCGTGGCTGACAGAGGCAAAGGGCACAGACTGCCTTTTGCTGAGAACAGACAAAAACCCACTGAAGACCAAAACTGATTTGTTTTCCATTCCCACTCAAATTTACATTTAAACTGATATCCCCTTGCTGAGATAGCTAACAAAATCAGTTTCATTCTCCTCATAAGCCAAATCAAAATGACCCAGGAAACACTAACCCCAGTCCAGCAAGAGATAACACTCAAATATGCCACAAGACACCTTTCCCTACATAATTTAATGCCCCAGGTAATCCTAACAAAATCCTCAGAAGCTTATTTCATCTTTGCCTCTGCCTCTGGATTTTTACATTATGCTGCATTTTAAGCTCAGAACTTCTTGGTGAGTCTTTAAAATGAATTCCAAATTCAGTAAAATGAATGGTGCCATACACTACTTATGGGCGTGGCGGGAGGGAACTGAGATACATGGCCTTTCTGGAAATCATCTGACAATGTACTGAAAAGCCTTTAAAAGACTTAAATATCCATGCCCTTTAACCTGACCTCTTCTGAGATTTGAGCCAAGAAAATAATGTAAAATACAAAGATTTATACATCAAAATTTTTCACTGGAGATGATGGCATGTATTAAAAAATAGGATTTTAAAATACTGATTAACATGGAAAGCACTCAGGCATGCAGTAACTTTGGATGGGAAAAAGAGGCTATGCATGTGCACACAGAGGACAATTTCAGGGTATACTTCCTTCCAATCACCAAACAGGACAAGCATGGTCTTTATTTTGCTTCTTGATATTCTTTTATGCACTCCCCCTTCTGTCTACAATAACTAGTTTTATATAGCAAAAGAAAATCATGCACAAAAATGAGCTGAAGTTCCCACCACTGCCACAGAATTACCGCCGCCCACCAGGTGCCCTTGCCATCCCAGCTTTCATACCTTTGGAAGTCGGTTTTTATTTGCTTTGTTTTCTTCACTAGCGTTGGCCCGTGTCTTGTTGTTTCCAGTCTTGCCTTCGTTTAAGCCCTGATTTCCAAAGATTCTGATTCCACTGCTACCCTCCTCCCACAAAGGGCCGCACTGCTTTAGCTCTCGGCCACTGGACTCAAGGTTCTCCTCCGCAACTTCCAAGAAAAAATATCTTATTACAATTGAGAACCTAAGATAGTTGCACAATGTGGTTATTGTTAAATGGCTCCAAAATCACCCAGGGCCCTAAATCGCTGTCATCTGGAAAGCAAGTTTCCTTGAAGCAAAATTCTAATATCAATATAGTGGGGAACACAGCAAAAAAAACAACTGATAAAATTTGGAGGATAAATTTAAAAGTAACCTGGTGACCAGCCTTATCATCAGCTTCCCACCAACAGTGTTTTATTAGATTAAAACACTTTATAACATAAATTTTTAGGGGAAAAATCTTTCATTTGCACTCCAAAACCAGAAAAGAAACAGGTTGTAAAGCTGTACTTTTCCATACAGTAGTCACAAGCCACCTATGACTATTTAAATTAAAACTGAAGTTAAATAAAATTTAAAATTTAGTTTCTCAGTCTTACTTAGCCACCAGTCGAAGACACACCACACAGGACAGCATAGATGCCAGACAGTGTGCTGCTTTAAAGTCGCAAAGACCAAGTTATTTACAGCTTTCTAAGAAGGTACAGCAAATATATAAAGAGTAATACAATACTCGATCACACAGAAAACTAATGCCAGGGACAGTTATATATCTGTTGCACATAAAATCTGGCAGTAAGTACTGAAATCAGTTTAAATAAATACCTTGGGAAAAATAGTAAGAAGTAGTATCTTTTTTCCTTCCTCTGAGTCACAGAATTAAACTCAGTTCAAGTAAAACAATTATCAATTATTGCCAGTTGACAGATTGTTGCAATCTAAATATTTCCATTAGAAAAATAAGGTATTTTTCTCTCCATTCTATTGCAGTTATCATTTTGGTTCAGTAAAGGAATCTTACTTCTAAAAGACAAAGTCTTCTCTGACAACCTCCATCTCTCCAAAACTGGGTTAGGTGGCCTTTCCAGGCATTTCTCTAGCACCCAGTACCAACTCCATTATGTTTTATATCAGTTCACTCATGTGTCTCCAACACACCTCTTTCTACCCCTAGACTATACTCTCTCTGATGTAGGGCCAGTAAAAAAATGCCTGCATATTGTACAGCATGGAGAAGACAAGTAATGACTTGATACCATCTTACTAGGCTGACAGACAGTGACTGCAATGGGGGCAGTAAGGACTTGATAATATGGGCGAATGTTGAAACCACAATGTTACTCATGTGAAACCTTCATAAGATTGTATATCAATGATACCATAATAAAAAAAAAGCCTGCATATAGAAAGTACTCAATAAACAATTGTTGAACAAATAAATGACAGGATAATTACTACGTATGACTTGATTAAAAATAAATATTTGGAAAATCACCAAGACAATCATTTTGAAAGCATATTATGAATATCAATTATACACTTACTATTTCTCTTCCCCTGGTTCATCTGAAGCATGGCAATTACCGCAGACTCAATATTGTAATTTTCAGCTTCCAGGTTCTGGACTATCAAATTAAAATCCTATCCAAGAAACAAAGGAATACTTCAAGACTCTGAGTAGTCTTCTACCTCCCTCTACTTCAACAATTTGGTTAAACAAAAGGATGTAATAGTGAGAACTGAGGTATGGTTTCAAGACCTCTTCCAATTATAAAATATCTTAATTTTCAATAAGGTTGGTCATCTGAAATAACCATTTAATATAAGTGAACTCCTTTTATAAAGCTGTACTTTTACTAGTGCAAACACTAGTCAGAAAAAAGTAAATCCACAGAGACTTCCGGGAAGATGGCGGTGTGAGCAGGGCGGCAGAAATCTCCTCCCAACACTATATTTATCTACGAAAACACAGAAAATACATCGATTCCTAAAAGAGAGACGAGAATACACAGGAAAGCGCACAGCGTGCAGCTACACCCGAGAGGACTCGGCACCCCAAGAGGCGGGTAAGATACGGAGCCGCGACCCGGCGGGACCCGAGCCCTCCCCCACCCCAGCGCACCGGCGGGAGGAGAGGATTCAGAGCCGGGAGGGAGTGGAAGTGCACCCCGCGAAGTAGCCAGCCCCGGTGATCTGCGCGGGGAGCGCTGACCCACATTGCGCAGTGCAGCGGAGATTGGAGAGACAGAGGGGCAGGATCTGAGCGGGGAACGCGCCAGGGGGCTTGCAGCCGGCTCCGGGAAGGAAAAAAAAAGTGCGCGCTTTCCTCAGCGGTCTTAAAGAGACAGGAGCCCAGCGGAGGAGCCGGATCGCCCCAGCACACTCAGCCCAGCAGGCTGGGAGTCCTGGGGAGTTTCAGACGCCTTAGCTGGCGACTGAGGAAGCGCAGCCATACTTACACTTCTCACTGAGATCAACAGCCTCCTATTCGTTCCCACCCCTGCCAGAGCGATAAAGGGCCCTGCGGAGCGGCACAGTCACAGCTGTGGAATAGTGGGACAATAGCGCCACCTAGAGCATTCCCACAGAATCTACATCCGGTGGGCATTTTGTTTTGTTTTTTTGTTCTGTTTTGTTTTTTGTTTTGTTTTTGTTTTTTTCTTTTCTTTCTTTTTTCTTTTTTCTTTCTTTTTTTCTCTTTTTTTTTCTTCTCTTTTTAAAGTCTTAAAGAGCCCAGCTGACATACGTGGCAACTATCAGTGACCAATTATATAGCCATGAAAAGACAGAGGAATATGGTTCAGACCAAAATCAACCAGACAACCCCAGAGAGGGAGTCTGAAGGGATGGAAATGCACAGCCTCCCTGAAAAAGAATTCAGAATAAAAGTCATAACCATGCTGATGGACCTACAGAGAAATGTGCAAGAGCTGAGGGAGGAAGTGAGGGAACTGAGGAAAGACAATACAGAAATTAGACAAGCGATCGACGGGCTTAACAGCAGAATGGATGAGATGCAAGAGACTGTTAATCGAATAGAAAACAGAGAACAGGAGTACAGAGCAGCTGAGGCAGAGAGAGATAAAAGGATTTCTAGGAATGAAAGAATATTAAGAGAACTGTGTGACCAATCCAAACGGAACAATATTCGCATTATAGGAGTACCAGAGGAAGAAGAGAGAGAAAAAGGGATAGAAAGTGTCTTTGAAGAAATAATTGCTGAAAACTTTCCCTCGCTGGGGAAGGAAGTAGTCTCGCAGTCCACCGAAGCTCATAGATCTCCCAACACAAGGGACCCAAGGAAGACAACACCAAGACACATAATAATTAAGATGGCAAAGATCAAAGATAAAGACAGGGTATTAAAGGCAGCTAGAGAGAGAAAAAAGATCACCTACAAAGGAAAACCCACCAGACTATCATCAGACTTCTCAACAGAAACCTTACAGGCCAGAAGAGAATGGCATGATATATTTAACGTTATGAAACAGAAGGGCCTCGAACCAAGAATATTGTATCCAGCACGATTATCATTTAAATATGATGGAGGGATTAAACAATTTCCAGATAAACGAAAGTTGAGAGAGTTTGCCTCTCATAAACCACCACTATAGGATATCTTAAATGGACTGCTCTAGATGGAAGCACATCTAAGGCTAAAAAGATGTCACCAGAGAAAATAAAATCATAGCAAAGAAAGCAGACCACCCAAATACTAACTAAAGGCAAAGAATAAAACACCTATTATAGAAAGAATGGAGGAGGAGGAATAAGAAGGGAGAGAAAGAAAGAAACATCAGACTGTGTTTACAATAACTTAACAAGAAAGTTAAGTTAGATTGTTAGATAGTAAAGAAGCAACCCTTGAACCCTTGGTAACCACGAATCTAAAGCCAGCAATGGCAATAAGTACATATCTTTCGATAATCACCCTAAACGTAAATGGACTGAATGCACCAATCAAAATACACAGAGTAACAGAATGGATAAAAAAGCAAGACCCATCTATATGCTGCCTACAAGAAACTCACCTCAAATCCAAAAATATACACAGACTAAAAGTAAAGGGATGGAAAAAGAAATTTCATGCAAACAACAAAGAGAAAAAAGCAGGTGTTGCAGTACTTGTATCAGACAAAATAGACTTCAAAACGAAGAAAGTAGCAAGAGATAAAGAAGGACATTACATAATGATAAAGGGGTCAGTCCAACAAGAAGATACAACCATTATAAATATATATGCACCCAACACAGGAGCGCCAGCATATGTGAGACAAATACTAACAGAATTAAAGGAGGAAATAGACAGCAATGCATTCATCTTAGGAGACTTCAACACACCACTCACTCCAGAGGACAGATCAACCAGACAGAAAATAAGTAAAGACACAGAGGCACTGAACAACACACTAGAACAGATGGACATAACAGACATCTACAGAACTCTACACCCAAAAGCGACAGGATACACATTCTTCTCAAGTGCACATGGAACATTTTCCAGAATAGACCACATACTGGGCCACAAAAAGAACCTCAGTAATTTCAAAAATATCGAAATCCTACCAACCAACTTCTCAGATCACCAAGGTATAAAACTAGAAATAAATTTTAGAAAGAAATCAAAAAGGCTCACAAATACATGGAGACTTAACAACACTCTCCTAATTAATCAATGGGTTAACGACCAAATCAAAACAGAAATCAAAGAATATATGGAGACTAATGACAACAACAACACAAAGCCACAACTTCTGTGGGACGCAGCAAAGGCAGTTCTAAGAGGAAAGTATATTGCAATCCAGGCCTATTTAAAGAAGGAAGAACATTCCCAAATGAATAGTCTAAAGACACAATTACTGAAATTGGAAAAAGAAGAACAAATGAGGCCCAAAGTCACCAGAAGGAGGGACATAATAAAGATCAGAGAAGAAATAAAGAAAATTGAGAAGAATAAAACAACAGAAAAAATCAATGAAACCAAGAGCTGGTTCTTTGAAAAAATAAACAAAATAGATAAACCCCTATAGCCAGACTCATTAAGAGAAAAAGAGAATCTACACACATAAACACAATCAGAAACGAGAAAGGAAAAATCACGACAGACCCCACAGAAATACAAAGAATTATAAGAGAATATTATGAGAATCTATATGCTAGCAAGCTGGAAAATCTAGAAGAAATGGCCAACTTCTTAGAAAAATACAACCTCCCAAGACAGACCAAACAAGAAACAGAAAAACTAAACAGACCAATCACCAGCAACGAAATTGAATTGGAAATCAAAAAACTACCCAAGAACAAAAGCCCCGGACCAGATGGATTCGCCTCTGAATTCTACCAGACATATAGAGAAGAAATAACACCCATTCTCCTTAAAGTTTTCCAAAAAATAGAAGAGGAGGGAATACTTCCAAACTCATTCTATGAAGCCAGCATCACTCTAATACCAAAACCTGGCAAAGACCTCACCAAAAAAGAAAATTACAGACCAATATCCCTGATGAACGTAGATGCAAAAATACTCAACAAAATATTAGCAAACCGAATTCAAAAATACATCAAGAGGATCATACACCATGATCAAGTGGGATTCATCCCAGGGATGCAAGGATGGTACAACATTCGAAAATCCATCAACATCATCCACCACATCAACAAAAAGAAGAACAAAAACCACATGATCATCTCCATAGATGCTGAAAAAGCATTTGACAAAATTCAGCATCCATTCCTGATTAAAACTCTCAACAAAATGGGTATAGACGGCAAGTACCTCAACATCATAAAGGCCATATATGACAAACCCACAGCTAACATCATACTTAACGGCGAGAAGCTGAAAGCTTTTCATCTAAGATCGGGAACAAGACAGGGATGCCCACTCTCTCCACTGTTATTCAACATAGTACTGGAGGTCCTAGCCACAGCAATAAGACAAAACAAAGACATACAAGGCATCCAGATTGGTAAAGAAGAAGTCAAATTGTCACTATTTGCAGATGACATGATACTGTACATAAAAAACCCTAAAGACTCCATTCCAAAACTACTAGAACTAATATCTGAATTCAGCAAAGTTGCAGGATACAAAATTAACACACAGAAATATGTTGCTTTCCTATACACTAATGATGAACTAACAGAAAGAGAAATCAGAAAAACAATTCCATTCACAATTGCATCAAAAAGAATAAAATACCTAGGAATAAACCTAACGAAGGAAGTGAAAGACCTGTACTCTGAAAACTACAAGACACTCCTAAGAGAAATTAAAGAGGACACTAACAAATGGAAATGCATCCCATGCTCTTGGCTAGGAAGAATAAATATTGTCAAAATGGCTATACTACCTAAAGCAATCTACAGATTCAATGCAATCCCTATCAAACTACCAACAGCTTTCTTCAATGAACTGGAACAAATAATTCTAAAATTCATATGGAACCACAAAAGACCCCGAATAGCCAAAGCAATCCTGAGAAGGAGGAATAAAACAGGGGGAATTACACTCCCTGACTTCAAGCTCTACTACAAAGCCACAGTAATCAAGACAATTTGGTATTGGCACAAAAACAGACCCACAGACCAGTGGAACAGAATAGAAAATCCAAACATTAACCCAAACATATACAGTCAATTAATATTTGATAAAGGAGCCTTGGATATACAATGGGAGATGACAGCCTCTTCAGCAGCTGGTGTTGGAAAAACTGGACAGCTACATGTAAGAGAATGAAACTGGACTACTGTCTAGCCCCATACACAAAGGTAAACTCAAGGTGGATCAAAGACCTGAATGTAAGTCATGAAACCATAAAACTCTTAGAAAAAAACATAGGCAAAAATCTCTTGGACATAAACATGAGCAACTTCTTCATGAACATATCTCCCCGGGCAAGGGAAACAAAAGCAAAAATGAACAAGTGGGACTATATCAAGCTGAAAAGCTTCTGTACAGCAAAGGACACCATCAGTAGAACAAAAAGACATCCTACAGTATGGGAGAATATATTCATAAAAAACGTATCTGATAAAGGGTTGACATCCAAAATATATAAAGAACTCATGCACCTTAACAAACAGAAAGCAAATAATCCAATTAAGAAATGGGCAGAGGACATGAATAGACACTTCTCCAAAGAAGAAATTCAGATGGCCAACAGGCACATGAAAAGATGCTCCACATCGCTAATCATCAGAGAAATGCAGATTAAAACCACAATGAGATATCACCTCACACCAGTGAGGATGGCCAACATCCAAAACACAAACAACAACAAATGTTGGCGAGGATGTGGAGAAAAGGGAACCCTCCTACACTGCTGGTGGGACTGAAAATTAGTTCAACCATTGTGGAAAGCAGTATGGAGGTTCCTCAAAAAACTCAAAATAGAAATACCATTTGACCCAGGAATTCCACTCCTAGGAATTTACCCTAAGAATGCAGCAGCCCAATTTGAAAAGGACAGATGCACCCCTATGTTTATTGCAGCACTATTTACAATAGCCAAGAAATGGAAGCAACCTGAGTGTCCATCAGTAGATGAATGGATAAAGAAGATGTGGTACATATACACAATGGAATATTATTCAGCCATAAGAAGAAAACAAATCCTACCATTTGCAACAACATGGATGGAGCTAGAGGGTATTATGCTCAGTGAAATAAGCCAAGCCGAAAAAGACAAGTATCAAATGATTTCACTCATATGTGGAGTATAAGAACAAAGAAAAAATACTGAAGGAACAAAACAGCAGCAGACTCACAGAACCCAAGAACGGACTAATAGTTACCAAAGGGAAAGGGACTGGGGAAAATGGGCGGGAAGGGAGGGATAAGAGGGAAAAAGGGGCATTACGATTAGCAGATGTAATGTTGGGGGGGCACGGGGAGGGCAGTACAACTCAGGGAAGACAAGTAGTGATTCTATAGCATCTCACTACGCTGATGGACAGTGACTGTAATGGGGTTGGTGGGGGGGACCTGATGAAGGGGTAGTTTAATAATCGTAATATTGCACATGTAATTGTAAAGTAATGATTATATTAAAAAAAAAAGTAAATCCACATACTTCCTTAGGATTTTGAGCTGTATTGGGTGAAGTCCAGCAAACAACGAGGGAAATGAAAACAGTTCTCATTAAGTCTTATCACAACCTAATCAAACTATAAGTACCGTGAACCTACTTTGGCATGCTAGACTGGTGGTAGAGAACAGGCAGGTAAACTAGGCATAGCAATGCCTGTTTATAAATCATAATTACTCCCAACAGAAATACTAACTGAACATCCAGTCGCACTGCAAACTTTCTGGACAGCATTTTCCACGTCATCTGTCAGGTCCTCTTCTAAGTCGGCTCCCTTTGTCTTGATCTTTTCTCTTTTATTTGGCTCATCCTGATGAAGCATCTGAAACTAAAGGAAATATAAAGAGTAATAATCATGAAACTCAAGCAAACTATGTTCAAAATCTTCAGCATAGGAAGACACTCTAATCTCAAACACATTCAAATGTATGGGGAAAAGATTCCAGGAACAGTCTTAAGGGAATAGCAATGACCAGGCTAAATTTCATGCAGACTTTGAGATTCTAGGCCACAGAAGTATTAAAAAAAAAAGAAAGATAAACTATTCAGTAAGAATGGCTTTAGAACTCCTGTAGTTTCCAGATACCAACACTTGGCAATGACTGCTGATTCCGACAACACACATTTATCTCAGCTGATTTCCAGAGCTGCGACCTTAATAAAAGAAGAGATCCTCTGCACTAGTACCTGATGGGCTTTTGCAGCAGGACAACTTGTCTTAAATACACATACGACTCTCATCTGGTTTCCCAGGCCCTATATGACCACCAACATGCTTTGGTGTGAAGTTCCCATCCCAGCCGGACAATCACAGCTGAGCATGACTCCATTAACCTCATGTGCACACCACCACACTCGAGGGAACCTGGCAATCCAAAGCCTAAAAACACAAAGAGCAGTTCACTTGGTAGCTATGATGCCTTTCTGGCCTAAGGCTATTTCACAAAAGCCAAAATCATCCTTCCATGGCTGTCCAGTCACCTTCTCCCTCTGCCTCCTATTAACACAGGGAGAGGGCAAATATGCAAGGACATTGTTACTTTTTGCCTGTGAAGGTGCAAGTGGAACCCAGCAATGTGCACTATATTCCTTAGAATGTTAATGAAAAGCAACCTATCATAGAATTATATATCTTTACAATTTGGCAATGTATATCAAGAGTTTTTGAAACTTATCCAAAGGAAGTAACATTAAGCATAGAAAAGATTTCTGTAAAAGTGAGCCTCACAGGTTTCATAGTGTGGGTATAGTTAAATAACCACAGTAAAAGAATGATGCTTCATTCCCATTAAAGTTAGGAACACAATGAGGATTTTCTCTACTACCGTGAGTATTTAACAATGTTTGGAGGTAAGAGCCAATGCAATTAGACAAAAAAAAAAAAAAAAAAAAAACTAGAAATAAAATTGAAAAGAGAGGTTATCACTATTTGTAGAGGATGTAATTCCATACCTAAAAAAAAAAAGAGCAAATCAACCAAAAAACTACTACAAACAAAAAGAATTCCGGTAAATCACATATTTTTAAAAATCCAGTATCCAGAATATAAAAAGAACTCTTATCACTCAACAAGTGCACAAATATCCCAATTAAAACATGGGCAAACGACTTGAATAGACATTTTTCACCAAAAATATACAAATGGCCAACAAACACATGAAAAGATGCTACCATCATTAGTTATCAGAGAAGTACAAACCAAAACCACAAGATAGCACTTCACACCTAGTAGGATGGCCATAATTTTAAAAATAAAGAAAAATAGGGGAAGATGGCGGTGTGAGCAGGGTGGCAGAAATCTCCTCCCAACACTATATTTATCTACAAAAACACAGCAAATACATCTATTCCTAAAAGAGAGACGAGAATACACAGGAAAGCACACAGCGTGCAGCTACACCCGAGAGCACTCAGCACCCCAAGAGGCGGGTAAGATACGGAGCCGTGACCTGGCGGGACCCGAGCCCTCCCCCACCCCAGCGGACTGGCGGGAGGACAGGATTCAGAGCCGGGAGGGAGTGGAAGTACACCCCGTGAAGTAGCCAGCCCCGGTGATCTGCGCGGGGAGCGCTGACCCACATTGCGCAGTGCAGCGGAGATTGGAGAGACAGAGGGGCAGGATCTGAGCGAGGAACACGCCAAGGTGCTTGCAGCCAGCTGCTGGGAAGGAAAAAAAAAAAAGCGCGCGCTTTCTTCAGCGGTCTTAAACAGAGAGGAGCCCAGCGGAGGAGCCGGATCACCCCAGCACACTCAGCCCAGCAGGCTGGGAGTCCTGGGGAGTTTCAGACGCCTTAGCTGGCAACTGAGGAAGTGTAGCCATACTTACACTTCTCACTGAGATCAACAGCCTCCTATTCGTTCCCACCCCTGCCAGAGTGATAAAGGGCCCTGCGGAGTGGTACAGCCACAGCTGTGGAATGGTGGGGCAATAGCGCCACCTACAGCATTCCCACAGAATCTACGTCCAGTGGGCATTTTGTTTTGTTTCGTTTATTGCTTTGTTTTTGTTTTTTCTTTTCTTTCTTTTTCTTTTTTTCTTTTTTTCTCTTTTTTTTTCTTCTCTTTTTAAAGTCTTAAAGAGCCCAGCTGACATACGTGGCAACTATCAGTGACCAATTATATAGCCATGAAAAGACAGAGGAATATGGTTCAGACCAAAATCAACCAGACAACCCCAGAGAGGGAGTCTGAAGGGATGGAAATGCACAGTCTTCCTGAAAAAGAATTCAGAATAAAAGTCATAACCATGCTGATGGACCTACAGAGAAATGTGCAAGAGCTGAGGGAGGAAGTGAGGGAACTGAGGAAAGACAATGCAGAAATCAGACAAGCGATCGACGGGCTTAACAGCAGAATGGATGAGATGCAAGAGACTGTTAATGGAATAGAAAACAGAGAACAGGAGTACAGAGCAGCTGAGGCAGAGAGAGATAAAAGGATTTCTAGGAATGAAAGAATATTAAGAGAACTGTGTGACCAATCCAAACGGAACAATATTCGCATTATAGGAGTACCAGAGGAAGAAGAGAGGGAAAAAGGGATAGAAAGTGTCTTTGAAGAAATAATTGCTGAAAACTTTCCCTCGCTGGGGAAGGAAGTAGTCTCGAAGTCCACCGAAGCTCATAGATCTCCCAACACAAGGGACCCAAGGAAGACAACACCAAGACACATAATAATTAAGATGGCAAAGATCAAAGATAAAGACAGGGTATTAAAGGCAGCTAGAGAGAGAAAAAGATCACCTACAAAGGAAAACCCATCAGACTATCATCAGACTTCTCAACAGAAACCTTACAGGCCAGAAGAGAATGGCATGATATATTTAATGTTATGAAACAGAAGGGCCTCGAGCCAAGAATATTGTATCCAGCACGATTATCATTTAAATATGATGGAGGGATTAAACAATTTCCAGATAAACGAAAGTTGAGAGAGTTTGTCTCTCATAAACCACCACTACAGGATATCTTAAATGGACTGCTCTAGATGGAGGCACACCTAAGGCTAAAAAGATGTCACCAGAGAAAATAAAATCATAGCAAAGAAAGCAGACCACCCAAATACTAACTAAAGGCAAAGAATAAAACACCTAGTATATAAAGAATGGAGGAGGAAGAATAAGAAGGGAGAGAAATAAAGAAACATCAGACTGTTTACAATAACTTAACAAGAAAGTTAAGTTAGATTGTTAGATAGTAAAGAAGCAACCCTTGAACCCTTGGTAACCACGAATCTAAAGCCAGCAATGGCAATAAGTACATATCTTTCGATAATCACCCTAAACGTAAATGGACTGAATGCACCAATCAAAATACACAGAGTAACAGAATGGATAAAAAAGCAAGACCCATCTATATGCTGCCTACAAGAAACTCACCTCAAATCCAAAGATATACACAGACTAAAAGTGAAGGGATGGAAAAAGATATTTCATGCAAACAACAAAGAGAAAAAAGCAGGTGTTGCAGTACTTGTATCAGACAAAATAGACTTCAAAACGAAGAAAGTAGCAAAAGATAAAGAAGGACATTACATAATGATAAAGGGGTCAGTCCAACAAGAAGATACAACCATTATAAATATATATGCACCCAACACAGGAGCGCCAGCATATGTGAGACAAATACTAACAGAATTAAAGGAGGAAATAGACAGCAATGCATTCATTTAGGAGACTTCAACACACCACTCACTCCAGAGGACAGATCAACCAGACAGAAAATAAGTAAAGACACAGAGGCACTGAACAACACACTAGAACAGATGGACATAACAGACATCTACAGAACTCTACACCCAAAAGCGACAGGATACACATTCTTCTCAAGTGCACATGGAACATTTTCCAGAATAGACCACATACTAGGCCACAAAAAGAACCTCAGTAATTTCAAAAATATTGAAATCCTACCAACCAACTTCTCAGATCACCAAGGTATAAAACTAGAAATAAATTTTAGAAAGAAATCAAAACGGCTCACAAATACATGGAGACTTAACAACACTCTCCTAATTAATCAATGGGTTAACGACCAAATCAAAACAGAAATCAAAGAATATATGGAGACTAATGACAACAACAACACAAAGCCACAACTTCTGTGGGACGCAGCAAAGGCAGTTCTAAGAGGAAAGTATATTGCAATCCAGGCCTATTTAAAGAAAGGAAGAACATTCCCAAATGAATAGTCTAAAGACACAATTACTGAAATTGGAAAAAGAAGAACAAATGAGGCCCAAAGTCACCAGAAGGAGGGACATAATAAAGATTAGAGAAGAAATAAATAAAATTGAGAAGAACAAAACAATAGAAAAAATCAATAAAACCAAGAGCTGGTTCTTTGAAAAAATAAACAAAATAGATAAACCCCTAGCCAGACTCATTAAGAGAAAAAGAGAATCTACACACATAAACACAATCAGAAATGAGAAAGGAAAAATCACGACGGACCCCACAGAAATACAAAGAATCATAAGAGAATATTATGAGAATCTATATGCTAACAAGCTGGAAAACATAGAAGAAATGGACAACTTCTTAGAAAAACACAACCTTCCAAGACTGACCAAGCAAGAAACAGAAAAACTAAACAGACCAATCACCAGCGACGAAATCGAAGTGGTAATCAAAAAACTACCCAAGAACAAAACCCTGGGCCTGATGGATTCACCTCTGAATTCTACCAGACATATAGAGAAGAAATAACACCGATTCTCCTTAAAGTTTTCCAAAAAATAGAAGAGGAGGGAATACTTCCAAACTCATTCTATGAAGCCAGCATCACTCTAATACCAAAACCGGGCAAAGACCTCACCAAAAAGAAAATTACAGACCAATATCCCTGATGAACGTAGATGCAAAAATACTCAACAAAATATTAGCAAACCGAATTCAAAAATACATCAAGAGGATCATACACCATGATCAAGTGGGATTCATCCAGGGATGCAAGGATGGTACAACATTCGAAAATCCATCAACATCATCCACCACATCAACAAAAAGAAGAACAAAACCACATGATCATCTCCATAGATGCTGAAAAAGCATTTGACAAAATTCAGCATCCATTCCTGATTAAAACTCTCAACAAAATGGGTATAGACGGCAAGTACCTCAACATCATAAAGGCTATATATGACAAACCCACAGCTAACATCATACTTAACGGCGAGACGCTGAAAGCTTTTCATCTAAGATCGGGAACAAGACAAGGATGCCCACTCTCTCCACTGTTATTCAACATAGTACTGGAGGTCCTAGCCACAGCAATAAGACAAAACAAAGACATACAAGGCATCCAGATTGGTAAAGAAGAAGTCAAATTGTCACTATTTGCAGATGACATGATACTGTACATAAAAAACCCTAAAGACTCCATTCCAAAACTACTAGAACTAATATCTGAATTCAGCAAAGTTGCAGGATACAAAATTAACACACAGAAATATGTTGCTTTCCTATACACTAATGACGAACTAACAGAAAAAAGAATAAAATACCTAGGAATAAACCTAACGAAGGAAGTGAAAGACCTGTACTCTGAAAACTACAAGACACTCCTAAGAGAAATTAAAGAGGACACTAACAAATGGAAATGCATCCCATGCTCTTGGCTAGGAAGAATAAATATTGTCAAAATGGTTATACTACCTAAAGTAATCTACAGATTCAACGCAATCCCTATCAAACTACCAACAGCTTTCTTCAATGAACTGGAACAAATAATTCTAAAATTCATATGGAACCACAAAGACCCCGAATAGCCAAAGCAATCCTGAGAAGGAGGAATAAAACGGGGAATTACGCTCCCTGACTTCAAGCTCTACTACAAAGCCACAGTAATCAAGACAATTTGGTATTGGCACAAAAACAGACCCACAGACCAGTGGAACAGAATAGAAAATCCAAACATTAACCCAAACATATACAGTCAATTAATATTTGATAAAAGTGCCTTGGATATACAATGGGGAGATGACAGCTCTTCAGCAGCTGGTGTTGGAAAAACTGGACAGCTACATGTAAGAGAATGAAACTGGACTACTGTCTAGCCCCATACACAAAGGTAAACTCAAGGTGGATCAAAGACTTGAATGTAAGTCATGAAACCATAAACTCTTAGAAAAAAACATAGGCAAAAATCTCCTGGACATAAACATGAGCAACTTCTTCATGAACATATCTCCCCGGGCAAGGGAAACAAAAGCAAAAATGAATAAGTGGGACTATATCAAGCAGAAAAGCTTCTGTACAGCAAAGGACACCATCAGTAGAACAAAAAGACATCCTACAGTATGGGAGAATATATTCATAAAAAACGTATCTGATAAAGGGTTGACATCCAAAATATATAAAGAACTCATGCACCTTAACAAACAGAAAGCAAATAATCCAATTAAGAAATGGGCAGAGGACATGAATAGACACTTCTCCAAAGAAGAAATTCAGATGGCCAACAGGCACATGAAAAGATGCTCCACATCGCTAATCATCAGAGAAATGCAGATTAAAACCACAATGAGATATCACCTCACACCAGTGAGGATGGCCAACATCCAAAACACAAAACAACAACAAATGTTGGCGAGGATGTGGAGAAAAGGGAACCCTCCTACACTGCTGGTGGGACTGCAAATTAGTTCAACCATTGTGGAAAGCAGTATGGAGGTTCCTCAAAAAACTCAAAATAGAAATACCATTTGACCCAGGAATTCCACTCCTAGGAATTTACCCTAAGAATGCAGCAGCCCAATTTGAAAAGGACAGATGCACCCCTATGTTTATTGCAGCACTATTTACAATAGCCAAGAAATGGAAGCAACCTAAGTGTCCATCAGTAGATGAATGGATAAAGAAGAGGTGGTACATATACACAATGGAATATTATTCAGCCATAAGAAGAAAACAAATCCTACCATTTGCAACAACATGGATGGAGCTAGAGGGTATTATGCTCAGTGAAATAAGCCAAGCCGAAAAAGACAAGTATCAAATGATTTCACTCATATGTGGAGTATAAGAACAAAGAAAAATACTGAAGGAACAAAACAGCAGCAGACTCACAGAACCCAAGAACGGACTAATAGTTACCAAAGGGAAAGGGACTGGGGAAAATGGGCGGGAAGGGAGGGATAAGAGGGAAAAAGGGGCATTACGATTAGCAGATGTAATGTTGGGGGGGCACGGGGAGGGCAGTACAACTCAGAGAATACAAGTAGTGATTCTATAGCATCTCACTACGCTGATGGACAGTGACTGTAATGGGGTTGGTGGGGGGGACCTGATGAAGGGGTAGTTTAATAACCGTAATATTACACATGTAATTGTAGATTAATGATAATAAAATAAATTATATTAAAAAAAAAAGAAAAATAACAAGTGTTGGTGAGAATGTGGAGAAAGTTTAACCCTCAATACACTGCTGGTGGGAATGTAAAATGGTTCAGGTACTGTGGAAAACTGTGTGGTGGTCCCTCAAAAAGTTAAGCATACACTTACCATATAACCCAGCAACTCTACTCCTAGGTATGTATCCAAAAGATTGAAAACAGATCCTCAAATACTGTACACCAATGTTCACAGCAGCACTATTCACAGTAGCCAAAAAGTGGAAATTAACCCAAATGCCCATCAGCAGATGAATGGATAAATGACATGTAGTCTGTAGTGTGTGTATGGTTAAATAACCACGGTAAATCCATGGAATCCATAGGTAAGACCTATATGAAAAGTTCCTGCAGGTCACCAAAAAAGTCAATTAAACCAATAAAAAAGCTTATCACGTTCTTGGCTACATTTAACATCATAAAGATGATAATTTTTCCTTAAGTTATTATCTATTAATTCATCTGTTAACTTAATGAGATCCCAATAAAAACAAATATCAACTGGACTTCTTTGTACTGAGGCAAATTTAAACCAACATTCATCTATAAAACAAAAAAGCAGGAATATATAGGAAATTATAAAAAAGGGAAGTAATGATGAGTGACAAATTCTACTAGACTTTCAATTATACTCTTATTTCATTAAAACAACACATTCACACATAAGTAGAGAAAACAATGGAATAAAACCAATGTCTAGAAATAGAGCCAACTACATATGGGAATTTATGAGAAAAGTGGCATTTTAAATCAGTGAAGAAAAGCTGTATGATTAATAAATGGTTTGAGTACTATGAGGTAACCACAAGGAAAAATACAAAGTTGGATCCATACCCTCATACCTTTATAGACATATAAATTCTAAATAAAGATATAATTTTCTTTAAAAAAATGAAACCATAAAAGTTTAAAAATAAACTGTGGGAGAATTCTTTTTAACCTTGGAGTGGGAAAGACTTCCCTAATTATGACCCAAAACCCAGAAGACCTGTGAGAAAACTTCATAAATTTAACCACATAAAAATCGAAAATTCCTTCACAGCAGACTGTAAGGGAAAGAATAAAAAGACAAATGACAGACTGTGAAAAGACATCTGTAACTCTTACCACAGACAGGGACTAATTTGGGGATAGTCTCCCAAAAATCACTAAGAACACTTAGGGAAAAAAACAGGCCAAGGAAATGAAAACAGTTCACAAGAAAGGAAATACAAAAAGGTTTTAAACACATGAAAAGATGCATAAACCCACTAGTAAGAGAAATACAAATTAGAACAATGTTAAGAATACAATTTTCTCCATAACACTGACAGAGATTAGAAAATTTGTTAACACACTGCACTGGCAAATGAAGAGACACATAGTGCAAGTGGAGTGTAAACTGCTAAGAACTCTATAGAGAGCATTTTGGCGATACCTATCAAATTATAAATGTACATATCTTTTGATGCAGTAAGGACCACCTAGGAGTTTATCCCACAGATAAACTCACACGTGTGAAAAGATGTATATAAGGCACCGCATGTTGGTTGTAAAAGCAAAAGTTTGAAAGCCACCTAAAAGCCATCAAAGGGACATACCTTACAATGCATCCATACAACTGAATACTGGGCAGCCATTTTAAAAGATTCAGGAAGGTCTTCCAAACTGCTACAAATTAAACTCCAAGATATGCTCCATTTGAAAAGCACAGTGCAGAACTGCATGTGTAGGATGCTATAATCGGGGGCCAGGACAGTGCAAGAACAGCCAAAGCCAAAGTGGAATACATACCCACAGACAGACGTTCGCTTTATATGTAAGACACCTCTGGATTTGATATGCTGATAACAGGTTGCATCCACAGGGGAAACAGGTGGGGAGAGTGACTTTTACTTTATTTGTTTTAATTACACAGAAAGTACGTAATAATGTGAGAATAGGCTTATAAAATAATGCTAACTGAAAAAAACAGGAAACAAAGCTACATAAATACCAAAACAATAACAAAAATTGTGTCCAGGCAGTTGATTTGGTATATGTTCTATTTTCTTCACTTTTTCTAGCTCCAAACTTTACATAAGAAGCATGGATTAATTTTAAAGCATAAAAGTAATTTTAGCATTTTACATAAATTATATCCATGTGATCGTAGCTATTAGGGAAAGCAAAGGAATGACAGCAATTTTGTCTGTGGGCTTTCACCTGAGCTAAAAAACTTAAAAATCAAGCCCACAGAATCTTAAAAGGCAACTCTGTATGAAAACATCACTGGTTTTTATCTCCAGGGCACACAAGCTCTTGTCCAGTTTCCTTCACAGAAGAACACAGGGGCGTCACTCACATCAGTCTGGAGATGTGCTGGTGCCTCCGAGTTGTCATTGATCCTCCGAACACTGTCATAGTGCTCTCCATACCGGTACGCAATGTGTAACTCCCGCACGTTGCTTTTATCTGTACCACGAATCTGCAGGCCAAAGGAGGGGAGATGATAGCAAGGATTTGGACGGTATCAACTTCGGGAGAGAAATGCCACCTGGGTTGCCCAGGAAGCTCAGTCAACAGGCTTTACACCATGTGAATTGGGAGTATGACTGGGACGTGCCAGAGGGGTGGGTTGGAAGACTAAGTATCTGAAAATTATCTGTTGCACCAAGAGATTTGGTGCTACATGCCTGGACTCAGAGGCCTATGTTTCTAGCCTCTGATTTAGTTTGTGGAAAAAAAAAAAAAGTCTCCTTAAAATAATTGCTTAGGCAATTTCTGAATTATTTTTCTCCCACTCATGTGTGTATGCTTTGTGTGCTTAACATGTAACTATATGGAAACAAATCCATATAAAAACATATTCAAAAACCAAGGACAGATGTACAACAAAGGTAAATAAGCTTAAGTTCAGGGACATTAGTACCTCTCAGCCGCTCAAATGCACAGGCCCCTTCCAAGACAGAAGGCCCAGGGCAGATGCAGATTTGTTGGGCTTGAAGCTCAAACAATTTGGGGCCTTTTTGAGAAAAAGAATAAAAATTACAAATACAAAATTGCTAGAACCCCTCCCAAAACCCTGAAATGGGGCCATAAAAATGTGGGACCTGACACTTACATTTCATTTGCTTCACAGTAAATCCACCCATTGTTAAATCAAAAATGGCAATTATGCTGAAAAACATTAACAACAAACTCAAAAATCTCCCACTTATATCCATTTCAAAACAAAATTATATACAGTCAAGCAGTACAACTGCAATGCACAACCCTGCAGGCACCACTCAAGGTATCCTCTGTGCACAGTACCCCCGGGGCACAACCTGACAGAATGGTGCTCCCTATAAATAGCAGGTTCAGTCTGGGTATACCCTCAAAATACCACCACCTCCACAGAAACACTAAAGTAATTCTGAATCTGTCCCCTAGGAAGTCCAGTAACTATCTATTTGTTAAATAGTAAGATCCTACTATTAATTATTTAAACCACCATCTGTGGTCTAAAAACACAGCAAAAGCCATGGAACACACAGGAACCACACAGGTCTAGAAGTCAGAACCACGGGAATTTTCTCCAGGTGTAATATCTGGGCCTCACAGTGCAGAGTCTGGTTTTGACACATAAAAAATAAGAGCACCATTTATCTCCCCCAAAAATACCGAGAAAGTAAACTAGTTGATTAGAATCTTTGAGTGAAATAATCCCTAGAGAACTTACATATTTAAGTAACAATACCATATACACATGAATAGAAAAAATAACTGGACAGAAAAATCACCAAATTGTTAACTGTGACATTCACAGGAGGCAGATTACAGAGAACTCTTTCTGTCACCCATGTCTATATTGTTCGCAGAAGCATATATTCTGTTTGCAACCAGGAAAAAAATGTAGATTTCGGTATCTCTGGGTTGTGAGAATAATTCTACTCATTATTAATGCAAGAGCCCTTACCCATGACAGTACCAACCAATGGAGTTTCAATTCTTGAATTTTATAAGATTGCTTCACTGGGGTGGGGGAAGTAAGGAGGGAACCAGGGGATAATTCCATTACACAGCAATGCATTTATTTTTAAAACATACTTTCAATGTTTAGCAATCCATGAAAGAGACCACTGAGAAGTTTGAAAAAAAATTTTCTAATCATGCATAATTATCTTCCAAAAGTACCTAGATAATAAAGAAACTAAAAAAAAAAAAAGTTATCAACAGAGGAAAAGTCAGCCTATGGTTACTAAGTTGACACCGAGTATTTTCATTCATGAACAGGGTCATGTAGTCTTCAAATGATTCTGATGACTTCTGCTAAACAATAAAAATTTAATAATAAAAAAATGAGACAAAGAAGAAGGTGACCAGTACTCTGTATTCTTGGCTCAAAGACCCTCCTTAGAAAGAGAAAGCCTCACTAAAAATATGATCCCTCTCCCTGGTATCAGTAATCTGACGACACTCCCCCAAAGAACAACACACACAGATATTGTTTCCCCCCTGCTCACTGTTTCCCTGTAAGGTAAAATTCCCCACCAACCCATGGAGTATCTAATTTACTTTGTTGTAGTGTGATTTTGTTAAAAGGACATTATGTCAGACACAAAACACTACTTCCATTTATACAACATTCTGGAAAGGCAGAACTGTAAGAAATAAATCAGATTAGTGGTTACAAGAAGCTGGGGATGGATGCAGGGGACTAGTGGACTGCAAAGGGGCATGAAGTGATTTTGAGGTAGTGAGAACATTCTCTATGTTGATAGTGGTGGTAGTCACATGACTATGTTTGTCAAAACACACAGTTCTATATACCAGAGAAGGGTGGATTTTGCTCTATGTAAATTATATCTCTATAAAGTTGACTTTATTTTTAATGTGCAAAGGCTACAAATAAGCAATTTATGAAGGAATACATACATGCAAGTAGTAAATGAAAAACATGAGGAAATGGCCATTGAGGCCTTCATTATTATAACACATAGGAATATTATGTGTGTATATATACATGGATGTGTTTATACATGTGTAGATATGCTTAAAAGGTAAAGAAAGGTGAGAAGAGTTGAATGGACAGCCACTTTACAGTGTAGGGGGTCACGGGCCCTAAATGACTCAACAATGTGCTCTCTGCCGCCCTACAGCACAAACTTAACACTGGTTGTAAAATCTTATTTTGTAAAAAACAAAACACTTGGAACAATTACGTATAGCTGAGCAACAAAGAAACAGGACCTGATATGGTTGGTCATGAAATAAAATTTTGTTGTTCAAAACATACTCCTTAGCAATTAACCATTACAGTGAATTTGGTCTGTTTCTCTCTACCTACAAAACAAAAACATACACATGGAACAGGCATATTTCAAACTAAAATGTGTATGCTCTAATTCTTTCAACTCTCGCTCATGTATTTTTACCAAGTTGAAGTATTTCCACATTAGGCTCTCTGCCCCCAAATTACCCAATTAACTGACTGCTGAATATTTCTGGAATTTTAAAGATTTTTGAATTATACTTCAGACTCCATTTGCACATAGCCAGGGTTTAATTCCAAGCTGCCACAGGCCTCCCGTCTCTGGTGAGGCTCACAGTCCAAGTTTCCCCACATAGCTGAGCATCACAGATCAAGTCCCATCATCCTAGGACATCCCCAAAGCTAATTTATAAATAAAAGCTTAAAATAAAGTCCTGAATAGGTGACCTACCTGCCACAAAGGGGCATTAAGTTGATGTATCACCACATTCAATTGATGATTTCTTGCAAAGGCTACAATTGCATCATTGCCAGCAAATGTACCAGGCTTTGCCAAACTGGCCACTGCATGGAAATAGGAGAAAATAAAAACGAAATATTTATACTGGAAAAATCCAAAAGCAAACAGGCTTTGGTATTTATTTCATCCCAAATAATGAGAAATGAGGGTGTACATCTGCCAAGTCAATAAGCTTTGTCAGAGTCGAAAAATTTAGCTGGTTGAACAGTATGTGGTAGACTGCTACTCAGGAGGACACCTGTCACTCATGATGAGTGGATTTATTTATTCCTTCAGTACATATTCACTGAATGCTTCCTATATGCCTAACTCTGTAAAAGACACGAGAAATGTTAACAATAACCACAGCAGTAACAGTTTGCATTAATGAATGCTTATTATGTTTCAAGCACTGTTCACTCACTTCTCATTGAGCATCACTTATAATCCTCAAAACAACCCTCTGAAAGACACAGAGTAGTTTACAACTGTGCCCAGGTCGCAGAGCCAGTCTACAGCAGAGTTTTCATCCCAAGCAGCCTGACTGCAAGACCCTGGCTCTTGGCCACTCCATTACCCAGCCCGTCACGGTTTGTCCTCAACGAGTTCACAACCAGTGGACAGCAAACAAGAAAAAGACACCACTGATGCATCAGTGCTGCAGGAAAGGGGTTTGCAAATAAAGAATTTGGCCTTAACTAAAGAGAAGTCTGGACTTTGTCCCTGGCTCCAAGAAGATAACCTCTAAAACCTTGGGATTTCCCAAGTGACTGTCTTTGTTATTTATGTGGCCTATTGGCCACACCTGATAGCTCATGCTAATGAAGTGACCCCTAGTGGGCCTCTCTGACCATAGATATTAGAGAGACCTGGGGGATTGGGGAGCTGGAGACTGAGTTCAACCACTTAGACAATCAATCAATAATGTCTATATAGTGAAGCCCCAGTAATCTGGACAAGGAAGTTTGGGTGAGCTTCCCTAGTTGACAATACTCTTTGTGTATTGTGTAACCTTCCCAGCCTCCTCACTTTGGCTAATTTGGGGCTGTATCCTTTCCTTGTAGCAAACTGTAACTATAAGTATGACAGCCTTCAGTGAGCTGAGTCCTTCTAGCAAATTATCAAATCTGAGAGTGGTTTTGGGGAACTCCAGATTTGCAACTGGTATCAGAAGGGAAGAAAGGCTTGTGGAAGACTGTGCCCTCAACCATGCTGATTCCCAGAGGACAAAGAGGCAACCAGTGGAATGGATGATGTTCCAAGCTGAGGGGAGAAGAGAAGGATGAGTTTGTAGACTATACAGGATGGCAGGAACTTAGAATGCTGAGATGCAGGGTTGGGGAACCAGAAAATACAGAGGGAAATGGCAAGCGATGAGTGTAGAGAAACAGGAAAATCACAGATCATGAAGGCCTAAAGAGTTTGGACTTTATTCAAGGTCAACAGGGAGTTGCTGGCAGGTTTTAGATACAAAAAAGACATATTAGATGTACATTTAGATTACTACTCTGGCTGCAATGTGGAAAACAAACTGAAGGGGTCAAGAGGCAAGGAGACCAGTCCAAAGACTACTGAAGGAATCTAGGTGAATGGCCACAGAGGCCTGATTTTATGAGGCAGAAGCAGTGACAGAAAAAACAATATGGTAGAAGTGACAAGGCTTAATGAATGACTGGGTATGAGGAGGGAGGGAGAGAAGGCATTAAGAACATTCAGGTCTCTGATCTGAGTATTTGTATAGTTGGGGAAAAGCTTGTTGCTAATTTTCTCCAAAGCCACTGTTGCGAGGAAAGAAACAATTCTAAAAGATGCAGCCAGATACAAGAATAACCAAGTCCTGAAGAGTTAAGTACTAATTTATTCATTCAGCAAGTATTTTATAAGTGCCTACCATATGCAGGCATTGCCACACTGGGGAACACAGTCCCTGCCCTCAAGAACCTCAGTTTACCAGTAGAGACCAACATTAAAAACAGAGAACTAAAAGATAAGTGTAGTAGGTCTAGTCTCCAGCTGACCCCCAAACAGTGTGGAGATTTTTAAGTTTCTTTTCATTTCTGCTATGGCAGTCAGAGGCACTTCTCACTTCTTTGAAGCTCAAATTCTCATAGCACCAACCAACACAGGCATGCACAATAACATTTCAAGAAGAGACCTTCCTATTGTACATCTAAAGTGACTACCACATTGACGACTAAAGGTCTGAGCTCCTGGTCCACCAAACCCCTCAATCTACCACATGACCTTCACTGAAGATGCTCAATGTAGAATTTCAAGTCACAAACTAAAAACTCACTTCAGCCAAAATGGTATTTCAACTGAACCAATGACACACTTTACACAGCACTAAACTACAAAACGTGCCCCATGTACCTACATTTAATTTGTAAATTGCTGACCATCTGGAAAACTGGTACTTATGTGCTAGATAAAAAAGTGATCCAGGGAGAGGAAACCATCGGAACTCAGTGACCAGTATAAACCACTCATAGGACGTTTTGCCACTTGGTGCCCAACGAATGAGTTCTTTCCTAGTGAGGAATGAGAAAGGCTTTGAGATCATGAACAGCTTCCCTCCAAAATGTCTTCCTCCTGCGGCACTCTATCTTACTAACAGAACAGCTATCTAGCCATTCCCCAAGCAGAAACTGCAGCTTCCCCCTTGTGTCTCTCCTCTTCCCCACCTCCAGTGAGTCCTGTCAATTAATTAAACTGCCAGCTGTGCCCTGGTGCAGACCCTACTCGTCTCGGGGGAGATTCCCTTTGTCTTTCATGTGGCCCGTGTGGAGAGCCCTCTAACTTGTCTCCCTTCTCAGTCTCTCTCCCCATCCATTCTTGACATGGTTTCCAGAGTCAGCTCTCTAAAACACAGGACATTCTCTTGCCTGATAAGAGACAGATAAGACTGTGAGGCCTGTGATGAAAATGTTATTTTTAAAAATATATTAGCACCTTGTACAGTAGAGCCACAGTAAATATTTGTCAAAATTAAAAGTTTAAAAGCTCATATGTATTTTCTTACTAAATTTGAGCCTATTAAGAAACTAAGTCACTGACTTGCTTCAAAAATAATAGGTTGTGTTTGAGGTTTTAGTGAAAATTAAAATGATCTTTTTGATTTTTCTGGTTATAAAGTAATACATGATCATTTAAAATCAGCAAAATCTACAGAAGATAATATAAAATACTCATTGTCCCACCATCCCCAGATGGCTTACACTTATTAAGAACTTATTTAATGATATCATCTAATTAAATCTTTACCAAAAAAAAACCCTATAAATTAGGCACTATTATTATCTCTTCTTAATAGAAATTGTTAAGAGTGGTTTCTGAAAAATAAGGGGGCCAAGAATTAACAAACATAAAATGTCAGTATCTTTCCAGACTTTTCCTAGTGTTTTTGTATGTACCTTTTAAAAATGGAACCAATCTAGACACACTACCTTACAGTCTGCTTTTCTCCCCTCTTAATAAGAAGTCATAAATAGCTCTTCAGGTCAATTAACATGATCATTTTTATTAAGGGCATATACAACTAAACCTATTGATTCCCAACTGCCTAGCATGAAGCCTATTACAGAGCAGACAAACAAGTATTTGTTGAATAAAAGAATGCCATAATTTATTCAATCAAACCCCTGGCTGGGAAGGTGGGGGACGACAATGGATTTAATTACCCAATGCATTACTCTTAGAGTACCCAACATCCTACAGTGAACCTACCATGTTTCTCAAAAGGAATGTCATCTTCTACAAAGGGTTCAAAATCTTCCCGCTGCTTTATCATATAGCCCACTGTCTCTTGTCGGTGCTTGAGATGATTCCGTGAGTGTCCCTCCAGCTGGTCACCAAGAGCTCTGAACAGGCAATTGCTATCAAAATAAAAATGTTGGTCAAGACCTTTTAAAAATGAACTTAGGTCATTTAAACACTGATATTTCATGCTAGGCCATCTGTGGAGATCTTCCACACAGAGAAGAGAGAAATCCTCTTGTAGGATTCTTCCCAGACACTGGGGCAGGGCACTAGGGCAGATGTTCAACCATCTTACCTTCCTGAGAGGCAACAAACAAGGATCTTATTCCCCACTTATCAGCTGGGGACTCAGAAAAGCCATTAAACTTCTCAGGGCCTTAGCTACTTCAAGTGGAGTTGGTGATACACTAACTGCCTGAAGACAGGGTCCAGACAGCAGAGGCCATTCCACACCTAATGGCTATGATTCTCAGATCCCCTTTCAAATGATAAATCCTCTTTTCTGAAACAACTGCTCAACTGTACTTTCATTACAACTGCTCAAGTAACTCATCATTCATCTGCCAAAAGATAGCAATTTGTCCCAGTAAAAACCACTGAATTCAGCATGGTATTTCAGTCCTAAGCGGTGGGAAAAGCCATGAAAAGCAAAGCACTTGGACAACACACAGCTGTACTACACAAGGACGCTCTGCTCTCTCCTCGGCTGCCCACCTCTTACCAGGAAGCCACGATACTGCCGTTACTTTTGCCAAATGAAAACTTTAAACACCATTTTTTGTTTTGTTTCTAAAATTAAAATGCTGGTAATAAACTTTATGAGTTCTCTTCACTTTCAAGCTCCTCAAAGGATTCTAAAATTCCAAACTATATCACACAAGAGCCCAGTTACAGAGACTGAAACAAGACAAACATTGTCGGGCTTCCTTAAAAGTAAGGACTCTAGTCAAACAGTGACCCAATTTCATTCCAATTCACTCTTCCAAGTGAAAATCTATCATATTCTGATTCTAAAATATAAACTCATCACTTCCAGAAGGACTTCATGTGTAAGAAAAAGAGGTTTTTTGCTTTTCAACTCAGAAAAGTAAGCTTTCAACAGAAACTTATAGAAAGGCAGGAATCTTCAGAAACTTACGGAGGGGCAGGAATCTTTTCAAACATAAGGATTTATACTTTTTTTTTCCAGAGGATGAATGGAGATTTTAAAGAAAATTCTATAAACTAGAAACCAAGAACCCATCAAATCTTGATTCTAGAAGGGGTTGGAATATAGCAGTTCTATATACAAGGCTGAGGTGTCTGTTGTTAACAATAGCAGTTTTTTCAACCATAAGAAAAAAGTAAGCTAATTGATAAAACATTTTCAATTTTAAGCTTTTCTCTCAAACTTTCAAACTTTTAGTGTCTGCCAGCACTAGTCTATTACTGAATCTAGTTTAAGAGGAGGTGTGATTCAGTACACAATTACACATTTACTTATTTTATATTTAATGTATCAAAATTTATGGTGTTCTACAAAAAGTAACACACTTTCTAAGAACTTTTAATAATGTGGGCACATTTTCCGTATAAATGAATAAAGTGGGGATAAAACTACACTCCATGAGCTTAACCATGTTCACCTGCACACTATATACATACACAGAAAAACACCAGTTTGTGCAAAGAAAAACACCATCACTTAAACAGCTCTCACAATGTGCCAGGGACTGTTCTAAATAGTTTGTATGTATTTATATGTATACCTGTGTGTATGTATTAGTCCTCACAAATCTACAAGACAGGTACTATTAATATCCCCCTAGGGTAACTTGCCGAAGATCATAAAACTAGGCATTCAAAACAGAAACCAAAATGTTAGCTGTACTTATCCCTAGGTAGTACAATCAGGATTAACTGTTAAACTGATATAACTTTCTCTATTTACCAAACTTTCCTTCCGCTCACTAAAAATAAGTAGTCAAAATGAAAAATCAAGTTGGACATAACACTTCCTTTTCTGACTAGTTACAATGTAGTGACACAGGAAATGTGAACAAACACTACAGGTGACCTGGGTTCCCTTAGGGAGCCCAGCAAGAACACCCATGACACTCATGAGAACAAGGCAACCAGTACCCAAAGGCCCTCTAGGAGATCACAGCTGTTTCCGGAGTCCAAACCCTCACCCGTTACACTACAATAGGGCTTCTCAACCCCCAAGCTACTGACACTCTGGGCTAACTTTTTGTCATGGGAGCTGTCCTGCACACTACAGGATGTTTTAGAGCACATTTGGCCTCTATACCCTAGACACCAGGGGCACCATCACTACCTCCTTCCAGTCAGCTGTGACAAATGTCCCCAGACATTGCCAAATGTCCCCTGGGAGGCAAAATCATCCCCACTTGAGAACTACTGCACTGTAGGGATTTATGTAAGGTCTTGCATTTGAGTTCACAAAAATAACCAATTATGGAAATAGCATATAAGAGTCTGGGGAGCTCATAGATGTTTAAAAAATGAGTGGGCTCCTTGGCTGCAGTAATAGTAGTAAATGTGCAGAAAAGTGGGGGTGGGGGGTGGAATGGAGAGCGGGGAGCAGGTCTTATTCTATTCTCTAAGGTCAGACCACAGCTAGAATACTGGATACAATTCTGGTTATATTTTTAAAAAGACATGAGGATGTGGCTTTGAACTACACAACATGAAGAACATAAACAGCTGGTGACATTTAGCCTAAAGAAGGCTCAGGAGGACATGATACCTACCTCCAACTGTTTGTCATGGACAAAGAGATATTATACTTACACAATAAAACTACAACTTGAGAGCTACAGAGATACAGACTTTGGAAAATAAAAAGAAATTTTATCTTATCTCTAGGAAGTAGTCCATAGGCTGTATAAAGATTTTATAAACTTCTATTGTTTGACAATCCTCAGGAATTTGCTCCATGTGCTCTATGACACAGTAGCCACTAGAACCTGAAATATGGTTAATCCAAACTAAGCTGTGCTGTAAGTGTAACATACTGGACTTTTAATAACATTTTTTAAATGCAGGAGGACCCTGATTTAAAAATTTTATATTGATTATATGTTGAAATCATATTTTAGATTTAGTGGCTTAAAAATATATATAGTAAAATTAGTTTCACCTGTTTACTTTTTAAGGCGACTACTAGAAAAAAATTTAAATTACCTATGTGACTCTCATTTAATTTCTATTGGATAGTGCTGGTCTAGATCACTGCTTCTCAAGGTGTGATCCCTGACTTTCAATACCAGCATCACTTGAAAACCTGTTCAGAATGAAAGTTCTGAGGCTCCACCCCAGGCCTATTGAGTCAGACTCTGAGGTTGGAGCCCAGCAATCTAGTCCATCCCAGACTTTAACAAGCCCTCTGGAAGATTCTGTTGCATACTTAAGTTTGAGAAACAGTAGTCTAAAATCTAGATCTAAATTTAGAGCCAAGATCTAAATCAGTGGCTCTCAAATCTGGCTGCACATTACAACCACCTGTGGGCATTTTTTTTAATTATCAATAACCAGATCCCACTGCCTAAGATACTAGTGTAGCTGTAACTGATCTTGGGAAGAGCCCAGACACTGTATTTTTTCCAAAGTTCCCCAAGTGAATCTACTGTACCACCAGGGTTGAAAATCACTGGGTTAGACACAAAAGATGGGGCTGCTGCACAGGTGATGCAGCTACTAATGGATAATTAGACAAGATGATGTAAGTACCCTTCCATCACTAAGATCCTACAACATTAAAACAAAATTAAAATTAAAAATAAAACAACGTATTTGGGACAGAGGTAAATAGCTAAAATGAGTGATTATTTAATGTTTTAATTTTAGAAGACTACTAATTAGTAATGTAATTTAGGGTTACATTTAGTAAGATACAACTGGATATAGTTTTGAGAGATGCTGATACTATACTACCTAATCCAATTATAGAGATTCTTTTCATGCTACAGCCAATCATGTTTTTAAGGACAGTATCAAGGTTAAAATATTTATTTCTTGTGTTGAAATTAAATCCAATTTATGTGGGTCTACCCTCCAAACAACAGGACTAGCTTTTTATGCTACTATACTTTACATTTCACCAAGAGTACTCAAATATTAAAAGAATCTGCTGATAACTGCTTACCCATCACACACACAGGAAACACCATTCACTGCAGTGATAGAACCTGTCATCACCCTATCCAAAAGTGCCACAATACTAAAGGAGAGGAGAACCACAGTCCATCTCATGGTGCCCACGGGAAGAATTTGTGAACTGGAGTTAGCTTCATGGAGCCCACCCAGGTGGAATTACCATTATCATTTTATCTAACATTGTCCAAAGAATAGGGACCTCAGAAGTAAGAGACATGCGCATTCCAGTCAAGCTGGCTTCTGGTCTCTACAGCCTCAATAGCCCTGACTTCTACCCTTGTACCCTATACTCCTGTCATCCCAAATAACTTGCATATCTCTCAAAAACAATGTGCTCCTATGCCTTTACATATGTGATTTCTCATCTTGGAAAATTGTCCAGGCATATTTCTATTGGTTCTTCATGACCTAGTCTGAGTATGACCTCCTCTGAGAGGCATTCAGCACAGAGAAAGTTTTGAAATATTTCCTTCTCAATAGCACCACTATAATCAGTCACCATTAAGAATGTATCAAACTATATTTTAATTATTTGTGAGATCCATTCTCAAAGTGTGGCCCAGTTTGGGGGGTAGGGAGGAATGGGGGTGTCTCTGAGATCCTTTCAGGGTATCTGTGAGTTCAAAACTATTTATCTTTTTCACTTTCATTCTCTCACAAGTGTACAGTGGAGTTTTCCAAAGGCTACCTGGTCTATATGAGGCTATCACTCTGATAGCTAATGGAATGTTTGTGTATACTTGTGTTTTTCATTTTTTACTTTCTAACAGGGAAAACATTGATAGCTATAATCCACAAAGACAAAAGCTCTTTGGAATCCTCAGTAACTGTTAAGAGTATAAGGGTTTGTCCTAAGACCAAAATGTTCTGAGACCCACTGTTACGTTTCTCTTACTAGATTATCGGCTCCTTCAGCATCTCAGTCATCAACATATTCTCAGAACCTTGATCAACCAATGTTTGCTTAATTAACTAAAGTATGTACTCTTGGGGGAGGGAGGGTAAGTGACTAAAGAAGTACATTCTCTTTGGGGGTGGGGGTGTTTAGAAGTTATACTCCCAAAGTTTCCCATAGCATATATGAAAACCCCAAGATTTTACAACTCCCTGTGCTGTGATTCCTGCTCATAACCAACCTTCTGTTGAGTACTTTGGTTTTCTGGACACTCTGACACTCAGAATACCATGTATAGCAGACACAAGCAATCCAACCACTGCAAGGATCAGCCCCACCCCAATCCCACTGTATTCAATTGGTATTTCGGTTTATATAGCAGTGTCTTGTGCTTGTGAGTTCGATTAGGATAAGTTAAGACCCTAAATATTTAATAAACTTTATTTGACAAAATCAAGGTACTAGGCTAAAAGCAAGCCTTTTTCTTACAAGGCCATTAAGAGGCCCTGATGAGGATTTAGTTGGCATCTCTCTATATTGTTATCATTCATTCATTCAACAAAAATGCACTGAATGCCTATGTACTAGGTACTTGCTAGGTGGTGGTGAATGAAATGCAATCAAGCTCTAAATCCAATGTGCCCAACGCACTGAACATACATAAGAAAGGTGGAAAAGGTAAATTAGAGCCAGTTCATAAATGGTCCTGATGAATAAGCTGCAATGTAATATGAAATCCAGAAAACACTTTCCTCCCTTTTTCCACACTTAGCTGCTAAGGCAATTCTGTAGGGACTCTGGCTTCATCTTACTCCTTCCTCTGCCCTATCCGAGCCCTCAAATGAAGGGAGGAGAAACAACAGCCAGGCTGTTATTAATACTGTCTCCTCCTGAGTGACACATCCTGGCAACCAGACTCCCCTGTACCTATCGTGCAACAACGGGGATGCTAACTCCCTTCTCCCCTACCCTTTTCTTCTTCCATCTATGCTCCTGGATCCTTATCCTTTTTCCTGAGGCCATTTTTCCTTTCCTTTTCCTATTCTCTCCCTCCCACTTATCCAGTGTCCCCTAAAAGAGCTGGACCTAGATTCCAATCTAGCACCAAGTTAAGTCTGGGTAAGCATCTTTGCTAACAGGAGAAACTGAGGCCCGTGGAAGTAAGAATTAGAGAAGGTGCCTTCAGACGAGTAAACAACAGGCGCTCACAGACCTAATTTCCCAAGTGTAAAAGGAGGGCTGTACCCAACAATAAGAATTCAGAGGCAAGGCGTTGCATCAAGCATCGCTTACGCGTCCATTTGTCTTATTGTCATTATGAGTGCTCTATGCGCCGTCTTGCTCTTCGAGTGGCTGGCTCCATCTCATTCCTTCAGGTCTCAGCTTACATGTCCCCTTTAGAGGGACCTTCCGGGGCACCGATCTAAATAACGGAGACCCGGTCCATTACTCTTTCCGTCTTTACAGTGCCCCTGTGGCCTCTGCTACCATTAGGGCAACTTGGGATTCGAGCGGAGGGGCCTCGCCGCCTAGCCCGCCGCCGGACCTCCTGCACCGCGAAACGGCTGGTTCCCGGGGCCGCCTGAATGAATGGGTGGACGAGAGCGGGCGACGGTCGCCATGCCCGGCGCGTCCCCGGCGCCGCCTCCCGCGCTCCCGGGCCCGCCTCACCCGTCCCCCGGCACCTCCCGCAGCTTCAGCCCCAGGGCCTGCAGCTGGTTAGCGAAGCTGACGAACTCCTCCTCGCCGCCGGACTCCGGCCGGTTCCGCCGCTCCCTGGCCAGGGCCCGGCGCGCTGCCCGCTCGTCCCGCTTGCGCTCGACCTCGGCTTTCCGGTTGCCGCTGCCCGGCCGGCTCTTCGCCGCCTGCTTTCGGGACATGGCCTTGGCCCCGCGGCCCGCGGCGGCAGGGGGGGAAAGCCGCAGGACCGCCGGGCAGCCGACTCTGTCGCGAAGATAGAGAAGCGGTGCGGGCGACGCAGCCCGGCGACAACGACGCGACCACCACGCCTGCGCCCGTGCGGGGTTTTGGGGGAGGGGGGCGGAAACGGACCCGGTCACGTGACAGAGTCCACACCCGCACACACACGCACACACGCACACCCCCTCCTCCCCGCCTCCGCGCGCTCAGCTCGGTGGGCAGGGAACATAGAGAGCTCGCCTGGGAGAGCCAGAGGGGCACGCGTCTTTGCCTGTTCGGCTCTTCCCCCTAGCGGTGGGTGGTACTCTAAGCAGGGAGCAGGTGGGACCCGGAAACAAAGCAAGGAAAGAAAGGTCAAGGAGAGGGATGGAGGATGACAGGAAAGTGAGACGCGACCAGCGGCAAAAGTGGGGAAAGCAAGAAAACTAAAAAATCACAACTCCAGCTGTAAACCTACAGTTGGGATAGGCGCTTTCACATGGCCCATTCTTGTTTAATTATCCCAAATTACAGGAATCTCAATCTGAGAGGTTAAGCAATTTCAAGATCACCCACCAAATAAGCAGACTTTTCCGTGGTTCCAAAGCCCATAGTCTTGATTTCCTCCAGCCCTCCTCTACCTCTCTACCATCCCTCATAACTCAAGGGAGAGGTAGCCCTTGTCCAAAGCTTTTGGCTCCTCTGGTAATCTGGATTACGCCTTAGAGTGACCAACCTCGGTTGCCTGAAATAAGGGTTTTCTGAGAAGTAGGGACAGACCCAGGCAAACCAGGATAGTTGGCCACTCTCATCCACACCTACCTATTTAGGAACCAAATTCCATTAGTTATCCCCTCTCTCCTGCAATAAAAGGCAAACTGAAGCACATTAACATTTTCAAGAGTTTGAGCATACATCAGCTGGAATCAGGCAGTTCCAAACCATCGGTGAAAAGTTTCTCCAGAGAGGACACAGAAGCGAAGCAAGGACATTATTTGATTGGCTATAGCTTAAGACACTGCCTTACTTGGGAAAACGTCATTGGCTGTGTTGCTTGCTCTTAAATTCCATTTTCTCTGACTGGAGCTCATGGACTCTGGCTTAGGGTCTGGGTCTCCTTATGCAGGTGTTGATGTATTAGAGCCACCTTGGCCTAATGACCTCCTTGTTTAGTTACTTTAACAGCCTCTTCTCCCTCATCCCAGCTCCTCTTTCTTAACTCTCTCTCTTCCCATCATGATGCTACCATCTTCTTCTCTTGGGCCTCTAACCAACCTCTTTCACCACCCCTGGGAATGTCTCTAATACTTCTGCCCTTAATAATCATCTTCTCACTCTACCTACAAGTCCTTCTTTGGCAATAGCCTCCACTTCCTCAGTTTGAACCAGCATCTGTTGTCTTAGATCTGTGCCTCTCCTTTCAGGCCCTGTGCTAGATGCCAGTCATAACACTGAACTAAAGAGACATGGTGACTGCCCTCCAGGAGCCCAGATCCCAGTGGGACATACAGGCAAGGACACAGCAGTTGCAAGACTGCATGATACTTGTTACCAAAAAGGAGGTACAGAGCCTTGCAGAGCAGAAAGTGAAGTGCCACATAAAAAAAGGCTTCCCGGAATTGCTGAGTTCTAAGCTGAAACTTAAAGGATGAGTAGGATTTAGCCAGACTAAAAGAGTTTCAGAAAGGGGAATTGTGTGTCCAACACCAGAGTTCAGTTTTGAGGAACTGAAGGATGCCAGGTAGGAGGCTTCTATAGATGTCCCAAGACAGATGATTGCAATGCTGCTGCTGGGGCTGGAATGGAGGGGAAGAGAAGTAGAGTGGAAAGATGGATGTGCGTGCTAGTAAAAGTTCATCAAATGGAAGTGGACTGAACTGGTGTGGAATGTTTCACATGCTTCACTGAAGTTCCTGAGATTCTTTCTGTACAGATCCGTCTTCTGTTTTCAGGAAGAAAGAGCCTGAATTGTGCCTGGCCTCACCATTTCTTGCACAGGCATTCTGAGGCTTGCAATGAGCCCTGTGCTCCTATTTAGTAAGGTTGGGAGGCAGTGCCAGTAGTGGACTGGACAGGATGGCAGAGACCCAGGCTCTGGTTCAGATCTATCACTGACTGACTTCATGATCGTGGGTTAGTTGCTTAACCTAACCTCCCAGGTTTCCTTTCCCTCACTTGTAAATAGGCAATAATAACAGTGAAGACTAAATGCAATAGAAATGGCCATAATGACACACTTTTATGGTGTTTACTGAACTCAGGCACCATTCTAATTACCTTACAAATACTATTTTATTTAATCATTACAACAATCCATGCAATGTGTGCTATTTTTAATTCCTACTTTATAGATGAGAAAACTAAGGCACAGAGAGGCTAAGTGCCTTGCCCAAAGTCACAAAGCAGCAGAGCCAGGATTTGAAGCCAAGCCATCTTGCTCCAGAATATATGCTCTAACTGCTATATTATACTATGCATATAATTTTCATATTTTTAAATGAAAATGACCACTTTAACATAAGAATGGGAGGGAGAATTGCAAAGATTAAATAAAAACATAAAGACCCAGACACACAGTACGAATCAGCATAATGACATTGAATTATTGCTCTCTGGAAACTTGTGGCCTCAGAGACAAAGACTGGCACTGAAACTTCAGAAACCAGAGAAGAGGGTTTGTCACTACAAATCATATGGAAATGAAGAACATGTGGAAATACTGACAGAAATGCCAACACTTGCCCTTTTTGTAAAAATCGTTTCTTGCATAAGCCCTTGGCCTTTGAGCCCATGCCTAGAATTCTGCATGAGCTAGTTTCTCCTCTCTCAGCAGAGACCTGTGTTAGACGTTGTTTCCCTTTGAGTGCAAATCAATACTGCTTATAAATTATATCTAAAGGCCAAAGGGAAGAAATACTTGTGAATCAAATGGATGCTGTACCACCTTCACCAGAGTTAACTAAAAGAATCATCAAAACTTATTAGGCAGCATTTAATACAAATTAGTAAAAAAAATGTAACTAGTAGAATTTTATTAAAGAAATGGAGTTTAGGACTTACAAAAACATATCATGAAGAGCGTGCAGAAACAACTCTCTCACACTGCTGTTGGGAGGTAAACTAGTCTTGCCACTTTGGAGGGCAATTTGGGCAGCGTCTGATAATATTCTAAAAGCCTGATGACCCAGGAAAAGCACATCCGATTATAGCCTAAGACAAATCTTGCACACATGCATGTTGAAGACATAATAGTGTTTAGAAGCAACGTAAATATCCATTAACAGGAAAACGGCTTCTTAAATAAACAGCCATATATTCAAACTCAGCAACAATTTAAAGGGATGAGGTGGAGGGAATATGAAGTTGGTCTCCATGAACTCACATGGATCTTTCTCCTAGACATGTGGTCAAATGAAAAAGCAAAGCATATGGCAAAGTAATACCTTCCATGTAGCCTTTAGGTAAAACACAATAACGACGACATAAAACAAAATGCAAGAACTGTATGTTTTCCACAGGCATATACGTGTACTTAAATATGTAATAAATGGCCTGGAAAGATAAATATCAAATTGGTAAGAGTGAAGAAGCAGGAACAAGAGTGAAAATGACCTTATCTTTATATGTATTTTTTTTAATTAGAGCAATGTCATTGTGTACTCTGTGTATAGTTAAATTAATAAAATTATTTTTCCTAGAATAACAAAGTATAGTCTTTCCTTCAAATTGAAGCCCTGTAGAGTTTTTCCAGGGACCTGCTTTATCAGCTAATACAAATTTGTAATAAGCATATAGCTTTTCCTAAGAAAAGTATTTCTGGTCTTTCAGAGGCCCTGGCACCTTGCCCTCTTGCTTCTCTCACCATTTCACCCTCGGATCAATCTTGTTTTGCTGCCAATTTGCTCTTCCTGTAAAGACAGGGCTTTCTATGCCAAACTTAAATATCGACTCAGCTATGTCCAAACTATCGCAGATTATGTAGTACTAGAATTTGAGTTAATGATATGTCATGTTATTTGATGAACACAGAGGACAAACACAGACATCAAGGACTCAAGGCAAAGAGCGTTGCCTCACCCCCACCACTCAGACCCATTCCACAAGTGAACGTGGCCAGGATAGGTGCTCTGTGCGGCCGATTGAGTGGCAGAGTCTCTGAGAAGGACCAGTTCAGGCTGGGGAGTCTCTGGTACCAAGGCGGAGGCATTAATTGCATCTTTTGTACCTACTGTTGTGAAGGTGCATCACGGTTTGATTATCCTCTGTGAAAGTCCTGGGGTAGGCGGCCAGGAAAAATGTTATTCAACAGCTGTCCTTCTTTTCTCTCTGCCAGGCCTTGTTTCTGCATCTTTTATTGTTGTTATGGTTGTTGTTCTGTGTGTGTGTGTGTTTGCACATGTGCTGTGTGCATATGAGCATATGGAGCTATGTCAACCCTTCGTGGCTCCTTGTCTTGGGGGTGGTGGGCCGCAGTGTGTGCCTCTGTCTGTCCCATTTTCCCTTTCTGCCTTCGTCCTCTTCTCTGGATGTCCAGTGCCCCTTTTGTCTCACCTGTCTGGCATGTAGTGGACCAGAAAGAAAGAAGTTTCGGAGGGATCAGATTGAAGTAAATCCAAATCCAAATCCCATTTCTGTTGCTTACAGCCCATGGGACCAGCAATATTTTCCATAATCTTTCCAAGCTTATGTTCCCTCATCTAGAAAATGAGAGCAGTTATAGCTTCTTCTCAGAGTTGTGTGGTACTCAGCGCATGTTCCTAACAAAGTACCTAATCCAATAAATATTAGTGTCCTCCCTCCTCTCCCTTACTCCTCTTTTTTCTACTCACCAGTGCTCATTCTCTCCATTCTTCCTTAAATGGCTGTAAAACTGGACTATATTACCTATGCTAAGTTATTTACATATGTAAAGTGAATAGTTGACTCTCCTCCGTTATTATGTTTTTTTCTAACGACTAATAGAACATTTTACGCTGCTTTTAAATAGAATAAATAACATCAGGTTTGTTTTCCTGTAGCCCTCACTTGATTTCTCCATTTCATCAATGGCCCTTAAAGGGGAAAAAAGGTCATGGGATGTGGGAAGGGGAGCTTCTATCCCTGGGCTAGATTTTAGAGGCTCATATTCGTTCAATGACTTTGCTAGTCCTTGAGCCGCAGGATAATCTTTGCAGCTCCGTAACAACGACTTCGTTTGTTGTTTCTGTGCCAAGGATCCTAATCGCCCGCAGTGTCTGTTGTTATATAATCATCCTGCGTGAACTCCCAGCACCTGCGCCATCAGCACCTGCACCAGGCCCCGCCCTGCAGCCCAGGTTAACTAACTGGCAGGTGGAGGAAGGGAAGCCCTGTGCTGCAGCCACACAAGAGGGCAGCAGAAAGCTTGCTCTAGAGCTTTCTCAGACAATACACCTGGACATTTCTGATATAAAAAGGGTAACATGTTCATCAAAAGGATAAAATGTTAAGACATTAAAGAACTAAAAAGAAAAAACATCATCCATAATCCCCCTCTAAGAGACAGCAAATGTCAACGTTTGGTGTATTAGGTTGAACATAAGATTGCTGGTAAGTGACCATTTTTAACCTGCAAAAATGACAATTTCGTGTGCTTTAACCTTGTATTTTCTCCCATCTTTTCTCTACAACAAACATAAATGCATTTTCAAGTAAAAAATCGAAATGGGACTCTATGTATGTATGTATGTATTTGCGTCTATCTTTAAAGCCTGCCTTTTTAAATGAAATTTTTTTTATAATTTATTTTGGTATCATTAATCTACAATTACATGTGCAATATTATGGTTATTAAACTACCCCCTTCATCAGGTCCCCCCCACCAACCCCATTACAGTCACTGTCCATCAGCGTAGTGAGATGCTATAGAATCACTACTTATCTTCTCTGAGTTGTACTGCCCTCCCCGTGCCCCCCCAACATTACATCTGCTAATCGTAATGCCCCTTTTTCCCTCTTATCCCTCCCTTCCCGCCCATTTTCCCCAGTCCCTTTCCCTTTGGTAACTATTAGTCCGTTCTTGGGTTCTGTGAGTCTGCTGCTGTTTTGTTCCTTCAGTATTTTTTCTTTGTTCTTATACTCCACATATGAGTGAAATCATTTGATACTTGTCTTTTTCGGCTTGGCTTATTTCACTGAGCATAATACCCTCTAGCTCCATCCATGTTGTTGCAAATGGTAGGATTTGTTTTCTTCTTATGGCTGAATCATATTCCATTTAAATGAAATATTAAAGAGGACAAATGTCTATAGAGAATAACACAATGTAACTAGCATGCCTAACACTGCTTCCGTGAGAAATAAAATGTCACACAAACAACTGAAGAGCCACATGTGCTCTTCCCCAATGGTCACCCCCCTCCCCATCTCCTCGAGGTGAACATTCTCATAAATTTGGTGTTTATCATACATAGGCTTGTATCACCTCACAATGTGAGGGGATTGTTCAGTATTTTTAACCAAAAATAAAGGATAACACAGTGGATATGTCATTCAGCAACCTTTCTTGCTTATTAAACATTCTATTTTTCAATATTTTTAATTAAAAAAATTTTTAAACCCATGTTGATACAGGTTGCTCTTATTCATATATTTTCAGTTCTTTGCTATTCAATATTCAGATTTGCTTTCTGTACTCTCTCCACTAGTTTGGGCTCCCCCATGCTGTGATTCTGGCTTAGTTACCTGGGGCTTGAGACACCTCCTAAGTGGGTGTTGAATGGAATGGATGGATGTAGGAAGTGAAAGAGTGAGAACTACTGAGCTAGAAAATCAAGCCCAGACTCCTTTGTTAGGGACCCAAGGCAGAGAGCATGGGTGACCAGAGGCTGTCATGTCTGGAAGAGGCAGACATCAAAGCTGAACATTTCATAATGATGTCAACTCTCTGGTGCCAGGCATGCCACTTGTGACATTATCTAAGCATGTTCATTTGCATCAGGAATGGGGTAGCTGCCATACTCATTGGCTTGCCTTGCCAAAAAAGAACATTGGAAAGCAGGAACTCAGATTTAAGAAAAACAGGGAGTACTTCTCCTTTGGGACACTCATGTCTACAGCTGTAACATTGACATTGCTGTGGCCTTAGGGATTCGAGATGGCCTGGCCATCATGTAGATGGCAGGGTCATTTTATTTATAGGCTGAAGAAAGCTGCCTGCCCTTTGCTATAAACCTAAAATCTGCCCCTGGTCCCCTTGAAGTGAGACAGAAGGGACAAACCCACCTTACCCCATTGTGAGTCCATCTCTACTGTATATTATTTGTATGGTTCTGGAGCTTTGCAGTCATGAAGTGATAGCCAGGCTGGTCTCCTTGCTGAACAATGGTTAGAAAACCATTGGGAGCTTAGAAAACCATTAGGAGCAATGCATTTGGTCAGATGTCAAGTAAGATACAAAAGAATCCAAAAAGTAATATGACACCCCTACCACAAATCACAATTAAATACCCCCTCTACTACCACCACCTACAGTAAGTAGCTTTCCAGGGCTTCACAGTCTACTCTCAGACCAAGGACTATCATCTCTCCAACCTCAGATCAGACCCTGGCATTTGAAAAAGAGTCTGTGAATGAATGAATAACCTTGTAAGTGAATGAATGGGAGAATGAATAAATAAATGCATCTAATCCAACAACACTGTAGATTTGCCTACTCATTCATTTCACAAAATTTATTGAGGATTTGCTGTGTGCCAGACTCTGTGATGGACACTGGGATAGAAAGTGAGAAAGACAGACAAGCCCCCTGAAAGCAGGGGGCTTATATCCTAGTCAGAGAGATAGTCAACCCACAAGGAAACAAATATGTACCTGATTTCAGGTGGCGATAGCATTACAAAGAAAACACACAAGATTATATGAAATGGAGTGCCTGTGGGTACAGGGTAGTTAGAAGATAAGGGGAGCAAGGAAGTCTCCTCCAAGAAGGTGGCATTTGAGCTCTGCCTGTGGATGACTGTGAAAGTACTTGTTCTCAAGTGCTTATTTAGCTTATCTAAAGTGCTTTATTCTTGAAGATAATATTCCAAGGACACATCTGACATCACCTTTTTCTTGACTGGGAGGCTACATCTTATTCATCATGTGAGCCAGCAGGATACACTGGCAAGCACATGAGATTTACAAACTACAACCTGAGTTCAAATTCTGCTTCCGCCATCTACTAGCCACAGACCTCAGGTGAGTTACTTAAACACTGAAGACTCAGTTTCCCCATCTAAAAATGGAGGTGATGGTGATGATGATGATACTTTTACAAAAGACATAAATAGCGGCCCACCAGAAATCCATGATTCTTCTCCCATAGTATTAACTTGCTGCTAAAAGGCAGCTGCCCAAACATTTTCCAGACCCTCTTGCACCCAGATATAATCAAAGATGAATTTTTGCTCCTGAGATACGAATAGAAGTGATGGTGTCACATCCAGGCCTGGGTCCTTGAGTCACCCTATAGAGATAAACCACCCCTTGACCAGGGGCATCCTCACTGGACTGTTAAGAGAGGGAAAAACAAACTGATGGTTTCAACCTCTAAAATTGTAGGGTATATTTGCTGTAGCAACTAGTTTTGTTATACTAACTAATACAACCTTAAAGTGTTGTGAAAATTGCATGAGTGTGTCATACAGTGCCTACTCGAAGTGGTTGCTGGCTGAGCATAACTGCATACAAGGCTTTGAAACCTCTTAAATCAGCCTTGTGAGATTTTTGACCCTTTGTTCCTTCTCTCCTTTATAGAAGAGTTTTTACTATACTGAATATTTATTTCTGGGAAGATTAGTGACTATATGAAGAGAAATATTAGGCCTCAAGGATCTTGCAGACTTGTGTAACCAACAAAATATTTGAGGATGCAGGAGGATTGAATCTTGCACAACAAAGTAACCTCTCTTCTCCTTGAGCTCAGAGTTTACAATGAAGCTTGAAAATCAAGAACTTCTCCAGGATATAAAACACCTTTTCTCCTTTTCTTTCTTCTTCCTCCAGGATGGTTCTTCTGTGATGAGACCCCTGCATGTTTTTAGTTCTCTGGCATCTAAGGGAAGAAAACTATATGCCTCATGTTTTCAGCACTTTAAAATGAGATAATGAATATAAAGCTCCTAGCACAGCAAATGGCACATAAGAATTTGACAAATGGGCTTAGTTTCACTTAACTCCTGTTAGTTCACTGTCAACTCTGACATGATTGACAGCTTGTCTTTCCCATAGTAAAAGTGATCTAACGGGTATTACTAATTGCTCATTGGACAAATATATAGCATTATTTGCATTGATAGATGTCTGGTACATGTTTTATCCAATTTAATTTTCACAACCATCAGCAGAATACATGAGACTGGTATTATTTCACCATTTTCCAGATGAGAAAACCAAGGTTCAAAGAATTTAGGCAACTTTCATTCTTTAACAGACTTTTCTGCATACCAGGTTCTGTGCTGAGGTACCCGGGTCAACAAGAAGCAACACAGGTACATTCCTAGCTTTTACAAAGATGCTACACCTAACTCATAACTGAGGAAAGGAGGGACAGGAAGCATTTAATTTACATTAGATGTATTGTATAAGATGCAATTTGTGGTTTTAACCAGAATGGGCACTGTGGGAAGAATGTTCCAGGAATAGGGAACCACGGGGCAGTTCCACAAAGAGGTATCCGGATTTCTACTTATTCTGTCTGGGAATTGCCGGGCTTCTTGTGCCTACGCAGAAATGTGTCCTCATCTCTGGACATTTCTCTGACATTTTCTTTAAATATAACCTGTGTTCCATTCTGTTTTTCCTTCAGGAACTCTAATTAATCCTAAATTAGATGTTCTGTGTCATTACCTCTCTTCTGTAGTTCTCACCTTTTCGGCTCCCCATCCTTTATTCCAGAGATTTTCTTTCTTACAGTTCACTGCTGTTAATTCTTTCTTTAGCTGTGTCTAATCTGAGGTTAAAACCATCCATTGCATGCTTAGTTTTGTTTCTTATATTTTTCAGTTCAAAAATTCTATTTGGTTCTTTTTCAAATCTGCTATGTCACTTTGATCACTTCCTGATCCTGACAAGATTTTCCAGCTTAGTTTCTAATCTCCTTGAACATAAGTGTATTTGTTTTATTGGTGGCTTCTAATCATTCTAACAACAGTGATCCCTATGAATCTGTTTCTGTTATTTCTGTTGACTCTTGCATATGGTGTCTTGTCTTTTAGTGTGATGAACTATCTTTAATTACTTGTTGGCTATTGTATTTTTAAATGTACTTGCTAAAATAACTTGAGGCCTAAGATGATGTTACGTTCTTCCAAAGATGATTTTCATTAGCATCTATCAAACACCTGAGGGTACTGTCCAAGACAATTTAATCAGATTGGAAAGACTGAGATTTTTCAAGGCTACGCTGTTGACTCAAAGACTGGCTACAGTCTGAGCTAGAACTGGTTTACTTCCATTTCACCTGTTTTCCTAGGGAATAGCCCTTTTGAAGATCAGCTAAAAATGGAAATGGTTTACCAGGATCCCTACCCTTGATGGAATTCAAAATCTTACTTTAGTTCCTCTAGCTCTGAGAGGCTGCCAAAATTGCAGTTCAATCATTCAGCTGCCCATTCGATATCAACAACTGTTCCTAAGCAAAAGTGGCCCTGAGGGTAGGGCTCACCTCTGGGATCCTATCTGTTCCCAGATTTTATAGTAAACCTCACTATCTTTTAGCTCTTTGATACTTTTAAGGTGTTTTTGTGTAGCTCGTTTAAGTATCTTCAGCTTTCAACCATTACTGAATACAGAAACTTAAGAACAGTGTGTGACTAGAGATCACAAAACTTCTCAGTAGTACAGGCAGGACTGGAATAGGTGGATCTGTTTCACATTCTAGATTCTTTCTTCTACATTGTACTGCTCAGTCCAGATGATGATGCTAGAGATAGAGATAGAGAGGAGATGATAGATAGGTAGACAGATAGATATAGATTGATAGATAGATAGATAGATAGATAGATAGATAGATAGGTAGATAGATAGATGATAGATAGATAGGTAGATAGATAGGTAGATAGATAGATGATAGATAGATAGATAGATAGATAGATAGATAGATAGATAGATAGATAGAAATAGATGATAGATAGAGATATAGATGATAGATAGATAGATAGATAGATAGATAGATACAGTAGATAAAAGCCAATACTGATCAAGCCCCTATTCTGTCATGCAGTCTATTCTAAAAATTTTAGATTTCTTAACTCATTCAATCTTCACAACAATCCTAGGAGTTAAGTAGTATCATTATTCCTATTTTACAGATGAGGAAACAGGCACAGAGAGATTATGTAAACTAGCTCTAAGTCATACAGCTATCAAGAGATGAACAGGGATTCAGACCCAAGACTCCAACTCCAGAGCCTGTGATCCTAACCACAAGGTTTTAAACAAAACTCTGCTGTTACCAATAGTCTGAGAATCATTTATCCTACCACATGGATTCAGGCACAAATACCCTAGGACTATTGGTTCTCCAAGACTAAGCCCCATACTATTTCTACCTACACCTGCCTGAGCCCGGATTGGATGAAGTCTTCAGTTCCAGGTATCAGGAAAGGCTGCCTTGAAAACAAATCTTCAGTTCTGTAAACAGCAACCATCCTCATCGTTTCCATCAGATGTTATTCTCCAAGGGAGACAAGAACAGTTTACAGGCTTAGTCAAGTGCTCCCGCCAGCCTCATAAATTGGGAGACAAGGGAGGGGCAATGAAAGGGGAAACTTTATTGTTCCCATTTTGCAAAGGCAGGTTCCAAGCCAAAGCAGGTGAGTCATCCACAGAGATCAGAATCGAACACCCAGTCTGTTCCACCCCTCTGAATTCCCTCCTGCAGTGGGGGACTTTACCCCACAGAGAAAGCCACTTCTCTTCTAAGACATATACAAAGTAGCCCCTGGGCCACCAAGGAGAAGATGTAGGGAGACAAGTGCATGCTGGGTCCATGAGTCTCCCTAAGGATTTGGTGATCCCATATCTTGAATTTTCAGGTTGCTAATCATACAAGTTACTATTAATTGAGCATTCACCATTGTGCTAAAGCACCTTCATGTATTATTTTATTCCATCTCCACCCAACTGCCTAATGAAGACTCTATCACTGTCCTCACTCTCAGATTAGGAAACATTATGAAAAGAGGTTAAGATGCTTGCCATGCCCAGCTAGATAGGAAGCAGCAGGCCTTTGGTTTGACACTCTGAAGTCAGTGGTCTTTTTTATGCCTTTCCTTCCCCACTTACAGGCATGTTTCTATTTACTGAGAGACAGAGCGCAGACAGAGGTCTTCCCTGGGGCCTGGGCTCATTCCAAGTCATGGTCAGGGAAGCTGAATCCCAGAGCAAAGGACACCAGGAAGAGGAGAGGGTTTCTCTGAAAAGAGCAGGGTGGGTGCCAACTGACGTGCCTGTAGACATGACAACCTGGACACACCTGCAAATACCTGCTCCACCACCCAGGTGGCCATTAATGGGGCAAGTGCCACTGGGTCATGCTTTCTTAGTTAATATTCTCTTCTCATTTCCTTGGAGTTGTACAAAGGTCAAGTCCCATCAAGGGGGCTCCCAAGGATGCCTGTCTCCACCTTACCTTAGGGTGAAGCTGGGGGTTGTTTTGCCACTGAGGCCCACCCACTGGGGAGGCCACTGTCAGGACAAGGAAGGGGCTGCATCAAGGGCATGAGTTGAGTGGCTCTGGAAGGGTATCATCCCCGCCTCCACATAGATCTCCTATCTTGACATGTTACACCATTGTGTGAACTTCCACCATCAGAGCTGTCCTTTTTGGGTAAAAGGAAGTGAAACCTCTTTCAAAATGTAAAAATTCCCAGAAAAAGTCCTGAATTTTTGTCAATCTTAATTTTTTCTCACATAAAGGTGCATTTTCCAGGCTTTTGGAACTTACTACCATTTGCTGGAAGTCTAACTACCCAAGTAAATAGGTAGTAGCCTGTTTACTTTGAAAACTCAAAGAAAGCCCTGCTTCATCCAATCTCTCTTTTTTTTTAATGGATTTGAACACATAACATAGTGGTATTAATTTGTTCTTTGGGGGAGTACATATAAGTTTTATAATGTTCCACAAAGAGCACTATGACAAAAGGTACCTTTCCACCTGAACAATTTTAAAAACCACTGGATTCTCCAGTGTTAGCATTCATTCATACTTTAGAATAAACTACGGCTGAACCTTGAACAACACAGACGTTAGGGGCACTGACCCCCTGTGCAGTTGGAAATCCACATATAACTTTTGACTCCCCCCAGATTTAACTACTAATAGCCTACTGTTGAAGCCTTATCAATAACACAGCAGATTAACACATATTTTGTACATTGTATGTATTATATACTGTATTCTTACAATAAAGTAAGCTAGAGAAAAGGAAATGTTTTTTCAAATTGCTGCAAATCTATAGAAAATTTTTCAGTATATTTATTGAAATAAATCCATGTATAATAAGTGGACCCATACAGTTCAAACCCGTGTTATTCAAAGGTTAACCACAGTTTGTGAAACTGTCTTTCTTCAAACCTCCTCCTGGGTGTGGTGTCAGTGAGAAAGCAGGTTGAAAGGCCTCAGCACAGAGCCTGGCACACAGTAAGCCCAAGATGTATTGCAGCTGGTATTTTTGGTATTTGGGGACTTGAACTTGGAGGCTTTTAACATTTGGTCTCGTGTAGTTTAATACCAGCCAGTTCCATCTCTTAAAGAGCAAGAACACTGATGGAGAGGTAATAAACACTTCCTTCCCTTTGGAGCTCCCTGTAGCCTGAAGGCACAGAGCACACAGCAAGAATGCAAAAGGAACAACGTCAACCAGAAACCTCTCCCACACCACAAGCTCACCAAGACTGTGTACAATTAGAAGTAAAGTGGAAGTGGAGTAGCTGGGGAAGAAAGGAAAAGAGAGCAGAAGAAATGGAAAAGAAGGTAGGAGAGGAAAGAAACCACAGGTTGGTTGCTCTACCTGTAAAACTGATGGGCGGTGTGAAATGACTTTTAAGGCCCCTTTCTAGTACTCTATGGTGGGGAGTAGTAAAGAGAAAAGAAGTAGGATATGTGATGGTAAGGAGTGATACAAATGCCTAAAGGAAGATGCTGAGCTCCTGGGGGCTATGTTGCTCATCTCATGTATTGTACCTAGTCTACAGATCATGCAACACAAAGAGTGGGTGAGAGAACAGCAACAATAAAGATACCATCCTGTCATCTCATCCTGGATTTCCTACTACAACCTCGTCATCTTGGCATCTATGCCAAGCAACCAACACAATGCCCAAGACATGGTAGGTACATATGTTTGTTGGTTCAAACATAATTCCTCTTTCATTTCAGATAATATGGGAAAAACACCAAAAAGTATAAAGAAAGAATAATCATCATTTATGAGTCCATCACAAAGAAATAGTAATGCAAAATGATAACTAACATTTATTGAGTGATCATCATGTGCTTAGCATATATAGGATCTATCTCATTTAATCACTTACTTAACCACTGTCAATATTTCATATTTCATTCCAGGTGTTTTTTTCTATACATGATACATAAATATTTTCAATAATTATGCTAAGTCCTTACACATGATTACCATCCCTCTCACTATTTTTAATAATAATCCACACAACAAACTTGTGGGGTATCTGTTTTTCTCCTACTTAACAGATGAAATTACTGAGGCTCAGCAGGTAAGTTAACTAAGGTCACAGATCAAACAAATGGCTGGGATTTGAATCAAGGTTGGACAGCAACACCCATGATTTCATTCACAGATGTAATTATGCTCTCTCTCAGAGAGAGACCTACTTTCTCTCTCTCAGCTTCCCTGGTGTTCTTCACTATAGGATGTGAATGGTGAATTGGGCTTAACATTCCCAGAGGGTCCTAAAGACATACCTTTAGAAGTTAACCTTGAACCTTTAGTAACCACGAATCTAAAGCCTGCAATGCCAATAAGTACATACCTATCGATAATCACCCTAAATGTAAATGGACTGAATGCACCAATCAAAAGACATAGAGTCACTGAATGGATAAAAAAACAAGACCCATCTATATGCTGCCTACAAGAGACTCACTTTAAACCCAAAGACATACATAGACTAAAATTGAAGGGATGGAAAAAGATATTTCATGCAATTAATAGGGAGAAAAAAACAGGAGTTGCAGTACTTGTATCAGAAAAAATAGACTTCAAAACAAAGAAAGTCACAAGAGACATTACATAATGATAAAAGGGTCAATTCAACAAGAAGATATAACCATTATAAATATCTATGTGCCTAACACAGGAGCACCTACATATGTGAAACAAATACTAACAGAATTAAAAGGAGAAATAGAGTGCAATGCATTCATTCTAGGAGACTTCAACACTCCACTCACTCTGAAGGACAGATCAACAAGACAGAAAATAAGTAAGGAGACAGAGACACTGAACAACACAATAGAACAGATGGACCTAACAGACAGAACTCTACACCCAAAAACAACAGAATACACATTCTTCTCAAGTGCACATGAAACATTTTCAAGAGTAGATCATACACTAGGCCACAAAAAGAGCCTCGGTAAATTCAAAAAGATTGAAATTGTACAAACCAGTTTCTCAGACCACAAAGGTATGAAACTAGAAACAAATTACTCGAAGAAAATGAAAAAGCCCACAAACACATGGAGGCTTCACAACATGCTCCTAAATAACCAATGGATCAATGACCAAATAAAAACAGAGATCAAGCAATATATGGAGACAAATGACAACAATAATTCAACACCACAAAATCTGTGGGATGCAGCAAAGGCCGTGTTAAGAGGAAAGTATATTGCAATACAGGGCTACCTCACGAAAGAAGAACAATCCCATATAAGCAATCTAAACTCACAATTAACAAAACTAGAAAAAGAAGAACAAATGAGGTCCAAAGTCAGTAGAAGGAGGGACATAATAAAGATTAGAGCAGAAATAAAAAAAATTGAAAAGAATAAAACAAAAGAAAGAATCAATGAAAGCAGAAGCTGGTTCTCCAAGAAAATAGGCAAAATAGATAAACCCCTAGCCAAACTTATAAAGAAAAAAGAGAGTCTACTCATATAAATAGAATCAGAAATGAGAAAAGGAAAATCACTACAGACATCACAGAAATACAAAGAATTATGAGAGAATACTTTGAAAAATTATATGGTAACAAACTGGATGACCTATAAGAAATGGACAACTTTCTAGAAAAATACAACCTTCCAAGGCAGACCCAGAAAGAAACAGAAAATCTGAACAGACCAATTATCAGCAATGAAATTGAACTGGTAATCAAAAAACCTACCTAAGAACAAAACTGGACCAGATGGCTTCACCACTGAATTTTATCAAACATTTAGTGAAGACCTAATACCCATCCTCCTTAAAGTTTTCCAAGGAGTAGAAGAAGAGGGAATACTTCCAAACTCATTCTATGAGGCCAGCATCACTCTAATACCAAAACCAGGCAAAGACACCCCCAAAAAAGAAAATTACAGACCAATATCCCTGATGAACACAGATGCAAAAACACTCAACAAAATATTAGCAAACCAAATTCAAAAATACATCAAAAAGATCATCCATCATAATCAAGTAGTATTTATTCCAGGGATGCAAGGATGGTACAACATTCGAAAATCCATCAACATCATCCACTACATCAACAAAAAGAAGGACAAAAACCACCTGATCATCTCCATAGATGCTGGAAAAGCATTGGACAAAATTCAACATCCATTCATGATAAAAACTCTCAACAAAATGGGTATAGAGGCAAGTACCTCAACATAATAAAGGCCATATATGACAAACCCACAGCCAACATTATACTTAACAGTGAGAAGCTGAAAGCTTTTCCTTTATGATCGGGAACAAGACAAGGATGCCCACCCTCCCCACTTCTATTCAACAAAGTATTGGAGGTCCTTGCCACAGCAATCAGACAACACAAAGAAATAAAAGGCATCCAGATTGGTAAGGAAAAAGTCAAACTGTCCCTGTTATAAGATGACATGATATTGTACATAAAAAACCCTAAAGAATCCACTCCAAAACTATTAGATCTAATATCTGACTTCAGCAAAGTTGCGGGATACAAAATTAATACGCAGAAATCTGTGGCATTCCTATACACTAACAGTGAACTAGCAGAGAAAGAAATCAGGAAAATAACTCCATTCCCAGCTGCATCAAAAGAATAAAATACCTAGGAATAAACCTAACAAAAGAAGTGAAAGACCTATACTCTGAAAACTACAAGACACTCATGAGAGAAATTAAAGAAGATACCAATAAATGGAAACACATGCCGTGCTCATGGATAGGAAGAATTAATATTGTCAAAATGCCCATCCTGCCTAAAGCAATCTACAGATTCAATGCAATCCCTATCAAAATTCCAACAGCATTCTTCAATGAAGTAGAGCAAATAGTTCTAAAATTCATATGGAATCACAAAAGACTCCGAATGGCCAAAGCAATCCAGAGAAGGAAGAATAAAGCTGGGGGGATTATGCTCCCCAACTTCAAGCTTTACTACGAAGCCACAGTACGCAAGACAATTTGATACTGGCACAAGAACAGACCCATAGACCAGTGGAACAGACTAGAGAGGCCTGATATAAACCCAACCATATATGGTCAATTAATATATGATAAAGGAGCCACGGACATACAATGGGAAAATGACAGCCTCTTCAACAGCTGGTGTGGGCAAAACTAGACAGCTACATGCAAGAGAATGAAGCTGGATTATTGTTTAACCCCATACACAAAAGTAAACTCGTAATGGATCAAGGACCTGAATGTAAGTCATGAAACCATAAAACTCTTAGAAGACAACATAGGCAAAAATCTCCTGAATATAAGCATGAGCGACTTCTTCCTGAACGCATCTCTTTGAGCAAGGGAAACAAAAGCAAAAATGAACTCATGGGACTACATCAAACTAAAGTTTCTGTACGGCAAAGGACATCATCAACAAAACAAAAAGGCATCCTACAGTATGGGAGAAAATATTTGTAAGTGACTATCCAACAAGGGGTTAACATCCAAAATAAATAAAGAACTTACACACCTCAACACCCAAAAAGCAAATAACCCGATTAAAAAATGGGTAAAGGATGTGAAGAGAGAGTTCTCCAAAGAAGAAATTCAGATGGCCAACAGACACATGAAAAGCTGCTCCACATCACTAATCATCAGGGAAATGCAAATTAAAACCACAATGAGATATCACCTCACACCAGTAAGGATGGCCAGCAACCGAAAGACTAAGAACAACAAATGCTGGTGAGGATGCAGAGAAAGGGGAACCCTCCTACACTGCCAGTGGGAATGTAAGCTAGTTCAACCATTGTGGAAAACAATATAGAGTTTCCTCAAAAAACTAAAAATACAAATACCATTTGACCCGGGAATCCCACTCCTTGGAATCTACCCAAAGAATACAACTTCTCACATTCAAAAAGACGTATGCACCCCTATGTTTTTCGCAGCACTTTTTACAATAGCCAAGATACAGAAGCAACCTAAGTGTCCATCAGTAGATGAATGGATAAAGAAGAGGTGGTACATATACACAATGGAATAATATTCAGCCGTAAGAAGGAAACAAATCCTGCCATTTGCAACAACATGGATGGAGCTGGAGGATATTATGCTCAGTGAAATAAGCCAGGCAGAGAAAGACAAGTGCCAAACGATTTCCCTCATTTGTGGAGTATAACAACGCAGCAAAACTGAAGGAACAAAATAGCAGCAGACTCAGAGACTCCAAGAAGGAACTAGTGGTTACCAAAGGGGAAGGGTGTGGGAGGGGGCAGGTGGGGAGGGTGGGAAAAGGGATTGTGGGTTATTACGTTTAGTACAAATGGTGTGGGGGATCACGGGGAAAACAGTGTAGCACAGAGAAGGCAAACAGTGAATCTGTGACATCTTACTACACCGATGGACAGTGACTGCATTGAGGTATGGGTGGGGACTTGATAATATGGGTATGTAGTAACCACATTGTTTTTTCATGTGAAACCTTCATAAGAGTGTATATCAATAACACCTTAATAAAAAAAAAGACATGCCTTTAACACAGTACAAGGGTTAAATACGTGTAAGGTGTGGTAATTCCTGTAAATGGCCAAAGAGACCCTTGATTCATACCACCCTTCTGCCGAGGAGCTAGCCTTGTGATATCCAGGAACCCAATCAGAAAGGTGTGGGAAGTGCCAGGGTCCATCCAGGGCTGCCACTGTGAGATGCAGGAACTGAGTTTCCAAGAACTCTAATCTGATGAACATCATTTTTATGACCATCCGGCCAGTTCAGCCAGGTAGAGGAGAGAACTTGCCAAATTCTGAGTGCCAGATAAAGTCAAGGATATCCAGTTAAATTTGCATTTATCCATTTATTTAACCACTGTCAACATGATAGATATACTTTTTTTGCCATTATTAATGTACAATTACATGAGCAATATTATGGTTACTAGACTCTCCCTATTATCAAGTTCCCACGACATACCCCCTTACAGTCACTGTCCATCAGCGTAGTAAGATGCGAAAGAATCACTACTTGTCTTTTCTGTGTTATACTGCCTTCCCCGTATGGCCCCTGTCCCCTGCTACATTATGTCTGCTAATCGTAATGCCCCTTTTTCCCCCTTATCCCTTCCTTCCCACCCATCTTCCCCAGTCCCTTTCCCTTTGGTAACTGTTAGTACATTCTTGGGTTCTGTGAGTCTGCTGCTGTTTTGTTCCTTCAGTTTTTGCTTTGTTCTTATACTCCACAGATGAGTGAAATCATTTGATACTTGTCTTCTCTGCCTGGCTTATTTCACTGAGCATAATACCCTCTAGCTCTGTCCATGTTGTTGCAAATGATAGGATTTGTTTTCTTCTTATGGCTGAATAATATTCCATTGTGTATATGTACCACATCTTCTTTATCCATTCATCTACTGATGGACACTTAGGTTGCTTCCATTTCTTGGCTATTGTAAATAGTGCTGCGATAAACATAGGGGTGCATCTGTCTTTTTCAAACTGGGCTGCTGCATTCTTAGGGTAAATTCCTAGGAGTGGAAATCCTGGGTCAAATGGTATTTCTATTTTGAGTTTTTTGAGGAACCTCCATACTGATTTCCACAATGGTTGAACTAATTTACATTCTCACCAGCAGTGTAGGAGGGTTCCCCCTTTCTCCACATCCTCACCAACATTTGTTGTTGTTTGTCTTTTGGATGGCGGTCATCCTAACCGGTGTAAGGTGATATCTCATTATGGTTTTAATTTGCATTTCTCTGATGATTAGCAATGTGGAACATCCTTTCATGTGCCTGTTGGCCATCTGAATTTCTTCTTTGGAGAAGTTTCTGTTCAGCTCCTCTGCCCATTTTTTAATTGGGTTATTTGCTTTTCGTTTGTTGAGGTGTGTGAGCTCTTTGTATAATTTGGATGTCAACCCCTTATCGGATATGTCATTTATGAATATATTCCCCCATACTGTAGGATGTCTTTTTGTTCTACTGATGGTGTCCTTTGCTGTACAGAAGCTTTTCAGCTTGATAAAGTCCCACTTGTTCATTTTTGCTTTTGTTTCCCTTGCCCATGGAGATATGTTCATGAAGAAGTTGCTCAGGTTTATGTCCAAGAGATTTTTGCCTATATTTTTTTCTAAGAGTTTTATGGTTTCATGACTCACATTCAGGTTTTTGATCGATTTTGAGTTTACTTTTGTGTATGGGGTTAGACAATAATCCAGTTTCATTCTCTTACATGCAGCTGTCCAGTTTTGCCAACACCAGTTGTTGAAGAGGCTGTCATTTTCCCATTGTATATCCATGGCTCCTTTATCGTACATTAATTGACCACATATGCTTGGGTTTATATCTGGGCTCTCTTGTCTGTTCCATTGGTCTATGGGTCTGTTCTTGTGCCAGTACCAAATTGTCTTGAGTACTGTGGCTTTGTAGTAGAGCTTGAAGTCAGGGAGCGTAATTCCCCCCACTTTATTCTTCCTTCTCAGGATTGCTTTGGCTATTCGGGGTCTTTTGTGGTTCCATATGAATTTTAGAACTATTTGCTCTACTTCATTGAAGAATGCTGTTGGTATTTTGACAGGGATTGCATTGAATTTGTAGATTGCTTTAGGCAGTGTGGCCATTTTGACAATATTAATTCTTCCTATCCATGAGCACGGCATGTGTTTCCATTTATTGGTATCTTCTTTAATTTCTCTCATGAGTGTCTTGTAGTTTTCAGAGTAGAAGTCCTTAACTTCCTTGGTTAGGTTGTTTCTTAGGTATTTTATTCTTTTGGATGCAATTGTGAATGGAATTGTTTTCCTGATTTCTCTTTCTGCTAGTTCACCGTTAGTGTATAAGAATGCAACAGATTTCTGTGTATTAATTTTGTATCCCGCAACCTTGCTGAAGTCAGATATTAGATCTAGTAGTTTTGGAGTGGATTCTTTAGGGTTTTTATGTACAATATCATGTCATCTGCAAACAGGGACAGTTTGACTTCCTCCTTACCAATCTGGATGCCTTTTATTTCTTTGTGTTGTCTGATTGCCATGGCTAGAACCTCCAGTACTATGTTGAATAAAAATGGGGAGAGTGGGAATCCCTGTCTTGTTCCCGATCTTAAAGGAAAAGCTTTCAGCCTCTCGCTGTTAAGTATAATGTTGGCTGTGGGTTTGTCATATATGGCCTTTATTATGTTGAGGTACTTGTCCTCTATACCCATTCTGTTGAGAGTTTTTATCATGAATGGATGTTGAATTTTGTTGTATGCTTTTCAGCATCTATGGAGATGATCATGTGGTTTTTGTCCTTTTTGTTGATGTAGTGAATGATGTTGATGGATTTTCGAATGTTGTACCATCCTTGCAAACCTGGGATGCATCCCACTTGATCATGATGGATGATATTTTACATGTGTTTTTGAATTTGGTTTGCTAATATTTTGTTGAGTATTTTTGCATCTATGTTCATCAGGGATATTGGTCTGTAATTTTCTTTTTTGGGGGTGTCTTTGCCTGGTTTTGGTATTAGAGTGATGTTGGCCTCGTAGAATGAGTTTGGGAGTATTCCCTCGTCTTCTACTTTTGGAAAACTTTATGGAGGATGGGTATTCAGTTTTCACTAAATGTTTGATAAAATTCAGCAGTGAAACCATCTTGTCCAGGCATTTTGTTCTTTGGTAGTCTTTTGACTACCAATTCAATTTCCTTGCTGTTCATTGGTCTATTCAGATTTTCTGTTTCTTCCTGGGTCAGCCTTTTTCTAGAAAGTTGTCCATTTCTTATGGGGTATCCAGTTTGTTAGCATATAATTTTTCATAGTATTCTCTCATAGTTCTTTGTATTTCTGTGGTGTCCATAGTGATTTTTCCTTTCTCAAATATGATTCTGTTTATGTCTGTAGACTCTCTTTTTTTCTTGATCAGTCTGCCTAGGGGTTTATCTATTTTGCCTATTTTCTTGAAGAACCAGCTTCTGCTTTCATTGATTCTTTCTTTTGTTTTATTCTTTTCAATTTTATTTATTTCTGCTCTAATCTTTATTATGTCCCTCCTTCTACTGACTTTGGACCTCATTTGTTCTTCCTTTTCTAGTTTCATTAATTGTCAGTTTATAGACTGTTCATTTGTGATTGTTCTTCTTTCCTGAGGGAGGCCTGTACTGCAATATATTTCCCTTTTAGCACAGCCTTCACTGCATCCCACAGATTTTGTGGTGTTGAATTATTGTTGTCATTTGTCTCCACATATTTCTTGATCTCTGTTTTTATTTGGTCATTGATCCATTGATTATTTAGGAGCATGTTATTAAGCCTCCATGTGTTTGTGGGCTTTTTCATTTTCTTTGAGTAATTTATTTCTAGTTTCATAACTTTGTGATCTGAGAAGCTGGTTGGTACATTTTCAATCTTTTTTAATTTACTGAGGTTCTTTTTGTGGCCTAGTATATTATCTACACTTGAAAATGTTCCATGTGCACTTGAGAAGAATGTATATCCTGTTGCTTTTGGATGGAATGTTCTGTAGATGTCTGTTGGGTCCATCTGTTCTGATACGTTGTTCAGTGCCTCTCTCTCTTTATTTATTTTCTGTCTGCTTGATCTGTCCTTTGGAGTGAGTGGTGTGTTGAAGTCTCCCAAAATGAATGCATTGCATTCTATTTCCCCCTTAGTTCTGTTAGTATTTGTTTCATATATGTAGGTGATCCTGTGTTGGGTGCATAGATGTTTATAATAGTTATATCCTCTTGTTGGACTGACCCTTTTATCATTATGTAATGTCCTTCTTTGTCTCTTGTGACTTTCTTTGTTTTGAAGTCTATTTTGTCTGATACAAGTACTGCAACTCCTGCCTTTTTCTCCCTATTAGTTGCATGAAATATCTTTTTCCATCCCTTCACTTTCAGTCTATGTATGTCGTTGGGTTTGAAGTGAGTCTCTTGTAGGCAGCATATAGTTGGGTCTTGTATTTTTATCCATTCAGTGACTCTATGTCTTTTGATTGGTGCATTCAGTCCACTTACATTTAGGGTGATTATCGATAGGTATGTACTTATTGCCATTGCAGGCTTTAGATTTGTGGTTACCAAAAGTTCAAGGGTAATTCCCTTACTATCTTACAGTCTAATTTAACTCACTTCGTATGCTATTACAAACACAACCTAAAGATTCTTTTTTTTTCCTCTTTTTTCTTCCTCCTCCATTCTTTGTATGTTATGAATCATATTCTGTACTCTTTGTCTATCCCTTGGGTGACATCTATTTAGTGTTAGGAATACTGTAGAGGTGGTTTGTGGGAGGTAAATTCTCCATGATAGATATACTTTTATGTCTAAGTATGGAAACATGTTTTACACTAAATGTTATCTGTTCTTTATCTGCAATTGAAATTTCACTGGGCACATTTGAGATATATTTATACTAAACAGTGATTTGTTGGTTATCTGAAATTCAAATTGAACTGGGTGTCCTGCATTTTTATGTGCTAAATATTGCATCCCTAGAAATAAAGCCCTCTTTTGTCTTATTTTATTTAATTTTTCCCCTCTTCATCCTCCAGTTCCACTTCTGTACTCTCCCACCACAAGCACTCAAATTGATTTTGTTTTATGTAAATTCATCCAATTTACCTTCTATTTGTTTATATTGATACATACATAAATTTGAAACTGTATTGTTTTGATTTTTTTTAATTCACCCAAATTGAATTGTACTATCTCAATCTGTTCCTACTTTTTTCCTCAACACTTTCTTCTTGAGATCTATCCATGTTGTGACATACATATGGATCATTAGTTCTGTATTTTACATAATACTTCACTGAATACTTAGACCAGGTTTTACCTAATAGTTTACCCCAGTGGTGGACACCTCCTGGTTCCACAAACAGCTCCAGGTCAAATTTTATGTGCACATTTGATGGGTGCCAAGTCAATTTTGTTGCATTTATTTGTTATTTCTTTAGTTATCTTATAGATATATGTGAGAGAGTTTCTTTGGCAAGAACTCTTAGAAGTAGGATAGCTGGTTCATTGAGTATACACATGTGTGATATTCAAAATATTTAACAATCATCAAGATGGAGGTACTGCCCACTCAGAACAGATACTTCCCATGTGCCATATTAATACCCACAAACAGACTACTTGCCTTACATATGCACATAATTTCATTATTGCAACCAGTTACTCAGGAACAGCTCTGCCAGCCTACACGCCTCTCAGCAGTGCATGAAGATCCTCTGTTTCACATGTCACCATTTAGAACTCTCTAACTTTTAATTTTTGCTTATTTGACAGATATCAAGTCACTTTTGTTATATTCATTTATATTTCTATGGTTATTAGTGAGGTTGAATGTTTCTTCATATACTTTTTAGCCATTTGGGTTTCCCCTTCCTTCTATAAATTGCCTGTGTGTACCTTTTGCCCATTTTTCAGTTGGGTTTCCACTCTTTTCCTGAAGATATACAGGAGTTTCTTATATGGTTTAGAGCAGTGCTATCCAATAGAAATATAAGGTGAGCCACATACATGTAATGTAATATATCCTCATTTCAGAAGGATGAAGGGGGTAAGGAAAGAGTAAAAGCAAAAGAGTGTGTCAGCTGTATCTGTGCCTTTTAATCAGGGAAACAACTGTGTTTCTACAAGTTATATCCAATACATTTCCACCAACATCTCCTTAGCAAGAAGTAGGTCACACAGACATGCCTAGCTGCAAGAGAATCTGGAAAATGGGGGCTGTTTGTATTTTTGGCTGCGACTATTGCTATCTGTCTTTGTCTGTTTGGACTGCTATAACAAAATACCATAAACTGGTAACTTTAAAATATTAGAAATCTATTTCTCACAGTTCTAGAAGCTAGGAAGTCCAAGATCAAAGTACCAAGTATCTGGTAAGACCCTGCTTCCTAGTTCATGAGTGATTTCACATGGTGGAAGGGATAACAGAGCTCTCTGGGGCCTGTTTCATAAGGGCTCATTCATGAGGCCCCCACCTTCATGACCTCAGGACCTCCCAAAGGCTCTACCTCCAAACACCATCACATTGGGGATTGGGTTTCAACATATAAATTTTGGAGGGACATAAATATTCAGTCCATAGCACCACCCAAACAAAATGTGGGTTCTGTTAAAAATTAAGAACTGGAGAATGGATATTCTCCATCAGAATAGGTTTACTGAAGAGCTAATGAAGTTTAAGCTTCAGGGTATCTCACTTGTGATTCTCCCTCCAATTACCTTACATTTAGTTTTATATTCTTTTCTTAACACCCTCCCCCCTACAATACATAAACTTTAGGGTCCAGAAAACCTGGATCTACCCCTGGAAAGCATCTAGCAGTGCCTGCCACATGTGCCAAAACCCACATTCTGCATATCACTGAATTGTTCTGGCTATGGTTGGTGACAGGGTGACGTGTGTGCTTAGGTTGCCCAAGTCAAGTACACAGTTCCAGCTAATTCCCTGAGGTCCACATTTATGCTTTTATGACTAGGACAAGGGCCTGAGAAAGAGTGTTAGTCTAAGCAAATGATAATAATAATTGCCATTTTTGAGCACCAACTACAAATTTCAAGCACTAATGCTAGGAGCTTCCTCATATGTTTTCTTCAATTAATTCTACCACAACTATTTGCAGCTCAGAGGGGTTCAGTAACTTGCCCAAGTTCACCAAGTCTGTAGGTGGCCAAATTAGGATGTAACCCTTCTATCAAAACTTTTCCATGCTTTCCACTGCACTATGGCTAAAAGTTCCCTAAGGGCTCTGGACTCATGCAAGATTGTGAGATTTAGCAAATAAAAATACAGGTAAATAATGAATAGTTTTTTAGTATAAGTATTATATATGTTTATCTGACGTTCAAATACAGTTGTGGCTTAGAGCAGTGCTATCCAATAGAATTTTATCTGGCAATCCTAACTTTATAGACAGTTACAAGTGCCATGAAATGAAAAGTATATAAATTTGGTTTACATATTGTTCTTGAAAGCCAACAAGATAAAGTATGTAAAGTAACCTGGCACTCAAAGTTTAACCCCTTGGTGTTGGGCATCGGGACTGTGGTCTTGGCTGAGTGATCTAGGACACATTGGTTCTCTCTCTGGACTATTTCCCCTTCTGTAAGATGAGGGCTTGCTCCAATCATGGCTCAGGACCCTGAAGGGGCAGTGTCCAATGGTGATATCAACTCCATCACCTTTGCATATGAAAAAAAAAAAGGACATTTCCTGCTAGGGAAGGCACATTAGCTCTGTTTTCCCTTGGGCTGTTTTTGAAGGCCAGGATCACTTTGATGTTTGTCAGGGCCTTCATGGCAAAAAGCTGAAAGATCTTCAGCTGAATGAAACTGCAGCCAGGTTTCTGAAACCATGCTCTGCTGAATCCTAGTCCTGAAAGATGTTGTGTCTAAAATGGGGACAGGAGGGTCCATGGGAAATAACGTCACCATCCCATACATTCCTTGGCAATTCAAATGCACGTTTTCATAAGAAGAAATGCAGAAGGGAATCCTCTTTAACTTTACTTAACACTCCATTTCCCAAGCTTGTTTGCCAGCAGAATCCTTTGCAAAACATCCCATGCAATAGTTGTTCTGAGAGGCACTTTGGGACACTGAGCTGCACAAACTGGGCTATAATATAATAGTGTCTCCAAGATAGTCAAAACTGAGTTCCTACTCCTTTAGTGACTTTCAATTAGAGCAGATACTAACATTCCAGCTGAGATTCAGAGAAAAACAGCATAGAATTCCTTTTAATCTTGATCTGATTTTCCATTTGGAAATGAACAGAGAACTTGAAACTGTGTAAGGCAACCAGGTAGGTTTAGGCACAGAAAAGAGACTGACTCAGACCCAGAAGAGAAAGGGTTGAGTCCCTGTTCTACCATTTCGTAGCTGGGTGACTTTGGGCACATTCCTTAACCTTTCTGAACCTTAGATTCCACACCCAAAAATCAGGCAGTTACACCTCCCCTTATTATTAGAATACAATAAAATTATACTCTTTATTACTTATAAAGAGTAAATGGGATACTCTGTGAGACTACCTCATACCAGGCCTGACACATAGAAGGTGCTCATTATATGTGTGTTAGATCAGAGCCAGTTCTTGAAGCAAAGAAACAGCAGGGTCCCCAGGTCAAGAAGGTTAGGATTGACAGGGATAACAGCCAGGCATGAATAACTGATGGGGGCCAGAAATAGAGAGTGGGGTAGTCTTGTATCATAGGGCAAGGCAGATCAAAAGAATGAGAGGTACAGAAGCAAAATGTTGGCAAAGTTTAAGGTGAGTAGAAGCCATGAGGTCTGAAGTACTGGTAGACAAAACCTGCCTTATTCACCACCAATGTGTAAGGCAAGGATAAAATGAGATTTCGCATATGACTAGGCTTTACTTATTCTCATAAAGTATTCAGTGGAATACACCCATATACATAAAATTTGAAAGACAAAGAAGTATAAAGATTGCTATGTGGATCAAAGCCAGTGTTTATGTAATGGGTGTGCATTAAACTCCCTAACAATACGGTATAAGAAAATGTTCATTCTTTAAGTCAGCTAATGAGCCCCCACCTGCCTGGCTGCCAGAAAATTCCATCTCACTCAGTCATGTTTTGGGAGGCCCTCCTCTCCCTAGGACTGTGCAAAAGTCCTTGGGAACTTGTGCAATCTAGAACATTCTGGGAGAAGCCCTCCAACATCATTATTCCACACTGGACTTGCTAGGCTCACTGTCCCAACCTACCTTGAAGGTGGTCTTTCTGCTGCCTTGGAGCCAAACTTGAGCACAGGAGATCTTTGCCCAGGCTGGGAGTCTGTGCCTAGGGTCAGAACTCTCTCTGCTGAGCCCACAGTCATTCCCCCTAGACATTCTGCCAGCTCCACTTTTCTGAAACCCATAAAATTTTTTTACCCTTCCTATTCCCAAATTCCTCCTCTCTCCCCTCCCTACCAAGGGCTGCCTCTCCCTACCCTTGGAGCCCCATCCTGTCAGACAGTCCCGTTCTGGTCACCCAGAGGAATTCAAGTCCTGGGGAGCAGGTGGAGGAGCTGTGATAAGGAGGCCTGGAAACTTCTGCTTCTGGCTACCTTCTTGGAATGAATGAGGAGACACTATCTACGTTATAAGAAAAAAAATACGAATTAATGTCTCAGTAAATGATCACATAGACACAAGTAGTATGTTCTTCACTGTCACTTAAAGTTTGATTTAAGGTGAATTGTTTGGATTGAATTCCATATTTTAATAAGAGATCCATTTCTTTCACAAGCAAACCATGTGACAGGCAGAGAACTTACACTGCCACCATGTGCTCTGACCTTGGTCCCTGTGCCCACTGACTGTTGCTGGCTCCGTTGTTCTAGGAGGCAGATATATTTCTTGAAGATGAATGGGTAATGCTGACTCTGTAGGGTGAAGACAATCTTCACAGAAGGTGAACAAGAAAAGGAAAATGTCCTAAGCCCCACCTTTTGCCCCCTAAGCCCTCACCCTCACACTTTTCCTTACATTTGGAAATGATTCTGTCTCTCCTTCCCCCTCTTTTCAGGTCACAGCTGTTTATTTTTGAGCACAAGATCATCAAGGAACAGCCGAACAACCCTGATGATTTTTCCGGTGATGCAGTGCCAAGGCTACAAATCAGGACTTTACTCTGGGATGGAAATAAATCTTCATGAGGCCTCTGTGCAGAGGAGGGTGGCTTAACTGCCAGGGAGACTATTTTACGCTTTTTTTAATGAATGAAAGAAGGAAAATTGGGGTCGATGGAGTGAACCAGGGGGAAGGCAGATAGAGCTAATTCCCAAGGAACACATTATTTTCCAGGCTCACCTTGCACTGTCTCCACTCCAGCCTTGCAATCAGCCTTTTTTCCAAGTTGCCCTGCTTCCTTGGACTCCTTAGCAGAGTCCTTGGTGGAGAATGGTATTTAGAAACCAAGATCTAAGTCGGCTAATTGCTCATTGCTTTGAAGATATCGTTGCTCCCAGGCCCTTTCAACAGACAGATAAGGAATACACACACACATGCATGCACGCACACATGAACTTAAATCTATATTTATTTCTGTATCTATCCATCTATACATATTGAAAGCCATGAGTTCACACCTGACCTCCAATTCCAAATCAAACCCTCAGAATTTATTCCAGTTTTCTCTCATTCAATCCTTGTATCTTCCTTCTCCAACAATAAAAAATTAGGTCCTATTTTTTTGAGATGTACACACATACTGTAAAATTCACAAAATTCATTGGATTTTAGGATCTTCACAAGGTTGTACAACCAATACCATTATTTCATTCCAAAGTATTTTCATAACCCCAAAAAGACAAACCCATTAGAAGTCACTTCTCAAATCCTTCCTCCCTCTGTCTCCTCAACCACTAATCCACTTTCTGACTCTACATATTTGCTTTTTTGGGATATTTTCAATGGGAGTAAACAATATGAACAATATGTGACCTTTTCTGTCAGACTTCTTTAATTTAGTGTTTTCAAGGTTTATCCATGTTGCAGGAACTTCATTTGTTTTTATAGCTGCGTAATATGCCATTGTATGGATATACCACATTTTGTCCATCTCTTCATCAGTTAACGGACACTAGGTTATTGTCACTTTTTTTTGGCTATTATGAATAATACTGCTATGAACATTCATTTACAAGTTTTTATGTGAACATGTTTTTGGTTCTCTTGAGGATATACTTAGGAATGAAACTTCTGAGCCATATGGTAATCCTATGTTTTACTTTTTGAGGATCTGCCCAGATGTTTTCCAAAGCATCTGCATGGTTTTACTTTCCCATCAGCAATGTACAAGGGTTTCAAATTTCTCCACATCTTCCCCAACACTAGTTATTGTCCCTTTTTTATTATAGTCATTTTAGTGGGTGTAAAGTAATATCTCATGGTGGTTTGGGTTTGCATTTTCCTCATAACTAGTGATATTGTACATCTTTTCATGTGCTCATTGAACATTTATGTATCTCCTTTGGAGAAGTCTATTCAAATCCTTTGCACATTTTTAAATTAGGTTATTTGTGTTCTTATTGCTAAATTGTAAGAGTTTGTTATGTGTTCTGGATACTAAACCCTTATCAGATACGCAATTTGCAAATATTTTCTTCAATCCTGTGGGTTTTCTGTTCATTTTTATGGTAGTGTCTTTGAAGCATAAAACTTTTTAATCTTCATGATATTTTTTCCTTTGGTTACTTGTGCTTTATGTGTCATATTTAAGAAACTGTTGCCTAACACAAGGTCATGAAGATTACATCTATGTGTTCTTCTAAGAGTGTTATAGTTTTAGCTTTTACATGTAGGTTTTTGATCCATTTGAGATAATTTTCATATATGATGTCTAACTTCATTCTTTTGCATGTGGGTACCCAGTTGAAACAGCATTGTTTGTTGAAAAGACTATTCTTTCCCTATTGAATTGTTTCAGCATCTTTGCTGAAAATCAATTGACTGTAAATGTATGAGTTTACTTCTGGACTCTTGATTTTATTCGGATGGTCTATACGGCTATCTTTATGCTAGTCCTACATAGTGTTGATTACTGTAGCTTTGTGGTAAGTTAAATTTTGGAACTGAGCCCTCTAACTTTATTCATCTTTTTCAAAATTGCTTTGGCTATTCTGGGTGCATTTCATTTCCATATGAATTTTAAGATCAGCTTGTCAGTTTCTACAACAAAAAAAGTTAGCTAAGTTTTTGATAGGATATTTTGTAGATGCTCTTTTATCAGATTGAGGAAGTTCCCATCTCTTCCTGGTTTCTTGAGTGTTTTTATCATGAAAGTATGTTGAATTTTGCCAAAGCACTGATCATATATTTTTGAGGTGATCATATAGTTTTTGTCCTTTATTCTATTAAAATGTGTATATTATATTTTTTCATCAAATTTGGGAAGTTGATGGCCATTGTTTTTTTCTAATATTCTTTTTGCCTCTTTCTCTATCTCCTCTCTCTCTAGGACTCCCATTAGGCACATATTGGTACATTTGATGATGTTTCCCTTCTTTCTAAGGCTCTTCCTTTTTCTCCATTATTTTTTCTCTCTGTTCCTCCAGCTGGATAATTTCAATTGATCTATCATTAAGTTCACTTTCTTCTACCTGCTCAAATCTGCTGTTGAGCTCCTCCCATGAATTTTTCATCTGAATTATACTTTTCAACTTAAGAATTTCTGTTTATTTACTTATAATTTCTATACTTGTATTCATATTCTTTATTTGGTGGCACATTGTTCTCATACTTTCCTTTATTTCTTTAGATCTGGTTTCCTTTAGTTCTCTGAATATATTTAAAATGGATGATTTAATATATTTGTCTAGTAAATCCAATGTCTGGGGTTTTCTTAGGGAAGGATTCTGATTCTTTGTGCCAGGCTGCACCTATTTGTGAACACCCTCTCTGCCCAACTCCATTATGTCACTGTAGCTTTCCAACCCACCCCCTACCTGTGTAGCCATCTATCTTGCTCTGCCTTACATAATGGTTTTAAGACTAAAGTTGTTCAGGAAGAAAAGGGAAGTGGGGAACAATTTTCTTTTTAAGACAAGAAAACAAGAATCAGAGCAGCTGAGTGATTTGCTCAAGGACACCTAATAAGTGAGGGCAGAACCAGGAACAGACCAGGTCAATTAATTCCTCTGATTCAGCTCCTTTTCCTTTATAATAGAGAAAAACATGGCTATTATTTGATTGAGCACTTTCAGGTGATTCGGATCTCAGTCTGTCATTTCCTGACCACCCAAGTTAAGTAGTCACCCAGTCATTTATATCCACGTCACCCATTCTAATTCTTCTTACTGCCTAACCACTAGCTGACACTTTATTTTCTTTACTTATTGACTCCAAGAGCAGACACTGTGTCTTTCTGGTTCGCCACTGTGTCCTCAACACCTGTCCCAATGGCTGCTTCATAGATGGTGCTCGATACATATTTGTTGAACAAATGAATAAACCATGGGTCAGCACAGACTAGTTTCTCTTGAAGTTGTCATAATTATGAGAGGCTCAAAGAGGTTAAGTAATTTTCCTAAGGTTACATGCTAGTAAAGGCTTAATTAGTTAGATTAGGTTTCTGTAAGTAACAGCAACAGAACCCCAAATTTTAACTGCTTCCCCTGTGCAGACTACATTTCCACCCTTCCTCATAGCTAGGAGTGGCCAGGTGATTAAAATGGACAATACGATGTAAGTGGAATTAGTCTGTGCAACTTCTGGAAGTGTCCTTAGAAGTGAGACCAGTGCTTACCCTTTTCTTCTTTCTGCAGGCGCAATGCAGACATGAGCAGCCATCTTGGAGTATGAAGTGAACTTGGGAATAGGGGGGTCACTCAAAACAGAGAAAGAAGACAGGCGTCCCTGACACTGTGGAGTGCCATACCAGCCTCAAATCACCAACTGAGACTTGGTAGGGTAGAAAAATTAATTTCTGCTAGGGACTGAATTGTGCCCCCAAATTCATATGTTGAAACCCTATCCATAATGTGACTATATTTGGAGATAGAGCCTTTAAGAAGGTAATTAAGGTTAAGTGAAGTCATAGAGGTAGGTCCCTAATCCAATAGAACTGGTGTCCTTATAGGAAGAGATATCAGAGCCCACCCTCCCTCCCTGCACGTGCACAGAGGACAAAGTGAGAAGGTAACCATCTACAAGCCAAAAAGGAAGGCCTCACCGGAACCAATTTTAATGACACCTTGACCTTAGTTTTCTAGCTTTTAAAACTCTGAGAAAATTAACTTCTGTTATTTAAACCACTCAGTTTGTGGTTTTATGTTACGGCAGCCCTAGGAGACTAATAAAACTTCTCTGTCTTGTTCAATCACATCTAATTTAGTATATTGCCAGCAAGGAAAAAGGACAGGGAGGATAATGGCTGTTCAAAGGTCAAAGAAAAATATGTTCTACCACAGAGACACATGTAGCTATAGATACTGGTCCTTCAACAAATATTTACTTAGTGCCTATTAGGTGCCCAGCTCTGTTCTAGGCATTTAGGTTGCATGAGTGACCCAAAGAGACAAAGAGACCTGTCCTCTGGGAAGGCTGCAGGTAGATAGGATTTTGTGGTGGCTGAAGAGGGAGGACAGGGGTTTAGTTTTGGATACACTTAGTTTGACATGTCAAACAGACATCCAAGTGGGGAGGAAAACTGACAAGCAACTATACATATAATAAATACACGAATTATACAGTATGTTCAAAGGTGATGACTATGGAGCGGGCATCTAGAGCAGGATAAGTGGAATGGAGAGTATGAGGTGGAGGATAGAGTTTGTGGTAATAAGCACATAGTCAGGGTAGACTTCGTTGACCAGGTAACATTTCAATAAGGACTTGAAGGATGAGTAGATATCTGGAGGAAGAGAATTCCAGGCAGAGGGAACACTGGAGCAAAGGTCTTGAGTTTGAGTTGGGAATTAGCGTGCTAAAGAGTTATGAGAAGGAAGAGAGCAGTGAGAGAAATTCAGAGAGATCATAGGGCCAGCTCATGTGGAGTCTCAGAGGCCATTGTAAGGACTTTGGCTTTTATTCAGAGTAAGCTGGGAGTCACTGCAGGGCTTTGAAAAGAGGAGTATATGAGATGACTTCCATTTTTAAACGATTGATGTGGATGGTGTGTTAAGAATGTGCAGGACAAGGGTGAGAGAGGAGAACCTATTAGGAGGCTATTGCCAAGAATCCAGGTGAGAGACAATGTGGCAGTTGTGGCATTGGCGAGAGGTGATTAGATTCAGGATATAGTTTGAAGATGGAGCCAATTCAGTTTCTGACCAATTGGCTATAAAATGTGAAAAAAAGAGGAGAGTCAAGGACAATGTCAAGGTTTTTTATCTGAGCAACTTGAAAGATGAAATCGCCATCAACTGGAAAAAAGGGGAAAGGTTGCAGGTAGATCGGGTATTTTGTAAGGAGTGAACAGTGTTAGGCATGCCAAGTTTGAGATGTCAATCAGACATCCAAAGAGAGATGTACACAAATTTGGAGTTTAGGAGCGAACATCAGGGCTGGAGACATGAACTTGGAAGCTGTCAGCACCTAGGTGCTACACAAACCATAAGATGGGTGAGGTTACCAAAGAAGTGTGTGTAGGTGGAGAAGGGACAAGGACAAAGACCTGAACCTATAGCCCTCCAGTGGAAACAGTTAAGGGAGATAAGGAAGAACAACAAAGAAGACAGAGAAACCGTGGATGAGATAAGAGAAGATAGTGTTCTGGGAGTCAAGAAAAGAAAGTTGGGATTGATCAACCAGGTCAAATGCTGCTTGTGTTAGATAAGTAAATTAAGGACTAAGGAATGCCCATTGGATTGAGCAACATGGAAGTCTGTGGCAGAATGGTCCAGTTGAAAGACTGATTCAAGCAGGTTTACGAGAGAAGAAGAGTGTACACCTAAAATATGTGTTTAATTGTATGTAAAATTTGCCACAAAAGAAAAAACTGTAAATAAATATTATATACTTAACAATAATATGCATTCTAAAGTATTTAAAGGGAAGTGTACAGAGATATCTGCAGTTTACTTTGAAATGCATAAGAAATTAGATGGAATTGATGGATGGATAGATGGTTAGCATTTGGTAAGGCAAGTATAGTAGAATATTGATGATAGAATGTAGGTGATGGACATAGAGATGCTCACCATAAACTTCTTTCAACTGTATGGTATCTTTTTTTTAAAGTTTTCATAGTAAAATGTTGGTTGTTGGGGGAAGACTAGCAGGAAAGAAACTAGGGACAGAGACTTTAGATGACTTTTTCAAGGAATTTTGTTCAAAGGAGAATAAATAAATAGGATGGTAGCTGGCTGGGGAAATGCAGTCAAGATAAGCTTTTTTTTTTAAGATGGGAAAAATAATAAATATTTGTATGCTACTGGGAATGTTCCAGAAGACAGCAAAAGGAGTGACATTGGAAAGAGAGGAGAGAATTGCCTGTGCAATGTCCTTGGCCAGACCCAAGGGGATGGGATCTAGCTGACCACTGGAGGGGCTGGCTTTAGCTAGAAACACAGTTCACCTACACAACCAGGAGGGAAGGTAGACAATGTTGAGCAGATCCCGGTGGCTGAGTAGATGGGAGGGGGAAATTGGGAAGTTCTCTTCTGATTATTTCACTATCTCGGTAAGTGGGCAGCAAGGTCAACAGTTGAGAATAAGGATGGGAAGGTGGGGTTTTAAGGAGAGAGCAGGTGTGAACTAGCCACCCTGGAGGGGAGGAATCAATGAACTAAAGACATAGCAAGTCCTTACCTGGCAATAGTGAATACCCACTGGAAGATTGTGGCCAGCATGGTAGTGTGTTTTTCTCTAGTCTTGCTTGGCTTCAGTGGGACAGGCACGGAACACATGGAGAATTGGATTTTATCAGAGAGTCAAGTGGTTCCAAATAATTGGCCATGGAACTGTAGGCAGAGAAGAAGAGGGGTGAGGACATTAAAGGACAGGGGGCCATAAAATGCTGATAGGAGCACTAGAGGTTCCAATGTCCAGGCATTGTCAGAGTTTGGATACTAAAGGGAGTGAGCTAGAAAGACCAGGACCTGGTAAGTAGAGAACTGAATGCATGAACTGAATGAAATTGATATTGTGGCTTATTGGTAAAAACAAAATGTGGTCCAGGAGAGTGAGAAGTTGAGGTTGGGCAGGGGTCAGGATCATGCACAGAAGGGCGGTCAAGGAACTAAGGATCATCCACACATATACTGCAAACATCACAAATTCATACTGAAGCAGGGGGAGGAGCAATGGTGAGCCAGGTGCCCAGATCACTGGATATGAGGGAGAATGAGCCAGAAGCCAGCAGGAGATAATGACAATGATGGGCAGTAGGATGTGGAATCTGATGACAGGAGGTTCCAAGCTAAGGGGTTTTTGGATGAGTGGAGGGAGAAGGTCAACATGTGTCAGTAAGGAGCAAGGAGGACACCTGCCCCACCTTAGGCCCAGTGGTTCTACGGCAATGGGAGGAAAAACAGCTGCTGGAGAGGGTAGCAGGGGTGACAGTGCCCCAAGAAACAGCCAGCTTTCTGTTAGAGTGTATGGGTGATGGGGAAGTTCCAGGGAAGGAGTCAAGATATGGAGACTTATTGATAACCGACCATGAACTCCAGAGGGCACAAAGTTTTCAAGAGTCAGGGAGGGGTGGGAGTAAGGAGCAGAATAGGGCAAGATAGAGCCTTTTGGAGATCAGTGAGTCCAAGATGAGGTGTGACCGGGGAGTCCAGAGTCCTCATGGTTATTGACAAACACCTCTGAGATGAGTCCTGGGACTTACAGATCTTGGTGAAGAGGCGGGAGCGCTGGGGGTAGGGAGGGCTGGGTGTTTGGGACTCCCTCTTTCCTCCTGAAGCCACACTCAGATGCCTAGGTGGATTGTGAGAAGTAAATGACTAACTACTCCACGGCAGCATTCAAATGGAGAGCCTTGCAAAGCCACCCAGAGCCAGACTACCTCCAGACCTTGCGATCATGGGAGCCGAGCTGCTCTTTCATTGTGAGGTATGTTAGCCTGAGCTGAGTTTTCTGACTCTTAAGACCAAAAGATGCCTGTCCCAGACACTATTTTTATGTTCATTAGGCAGATGAGGAAACAAAGAACCAGAGAGGTTACATTGGTTGTTTAAAGACACACAGCTCTCTGACCTGCCAGTCTGCTCAAACACAGCCAAGTGGTTTCGACTCAAAGCCCAAGTGCCCAGCACCATTTATTATTCCTAGATGAATGTCTTCTTCTCAGGGAGACTCTGCAAAGAGTCCAAGATTGGACATTTTAAGAGAGGAGAGGAGCTGGTTTGGCAGCCTCCTGACCTTGGGCTGATCACCCAGCAGAGTATTTAATGGGTCATAGGCTGTGCTCAGGAGGATTAATTTTCACATGGTCCAGTGTTCCAGATCCTGGGTCTGTGCTCTCTGGAATGTGGTGAGCAGAGGACAAGTAGAGAGAAGTTCTCAGATAGGCACATGCTGTCTCCAAGCCTCCAGTATCCAGGACAGCACAAGTCAATGGAGGAGCAGCTTCAGGCCAGCATGGAGGAAGGAGCCCATGGGTTTAATCTCAAGAAAGGTTATAAGCCCCCACTCTCCCCACCACCGCCTTCTGGCCTATATTTACCATTTTTTCCTTTATTATTCTATCTCCATTTATTTTCTTTATTTTCTTCTTTTTTGCTACATCTTCTCTTCCCACAAACACTTTGGAATCATTTATAGAATATATATATATATGAGTGAAATATAAAAATCAAACAACAGACATCAGGACTAGGTAAACAGTAAACTAGAATAAGAAGTATAGACTAAGGGGATGCAGACGACTCCAGCCTCACATATCAAATGTGGTATTTCACCCTTGCTGTGGTCGAGCTTCCTGGTGGTCAAAAATGGGAAAATAAAATGATGTGGTTTAGAGTAATATGTAATGAGCAGTGTGGACAGGCACAATCTGCCCTCAGAGGAAACAAAACTTTTTCCAACACTAAGGCCAAAAAGAAAAAATTTACACATGTATATAGGTGCCACAGATAGCGTCATGCAGAGGTGTCCCTGGTCACATCCCCAAGTGTACATGCAGGAACGAGTTTTATAAGCCTATTTCTTAGGGTATCCTTTGAAGAAAGTCAACAAAATAGTCCCAAAATACAACTTGATGAGAGCCTTTAAAAAGTACAGTCAAATGCAACTTTTTAATGTTTTAATTTGATCCACTTCCCAAACTGTGTTGCTGAGACCCTGAGAGTTGTACATAGCAACTGTAAGTTGTAGTAAGTGGTAAGGAAAGGTTTCCACAGGGAAATAAGTTCAAGACAAAATCAGGATTAAACAAAATCAAGCAGGTTTTTAAACTATGGGGTTTTTTTTTTTAGAGCTTTTATCAGTCTAATGTCCATGCAAATCTCCAAGTTCAGGTGAAGGATGCATTATTTCTGTGTTTGTCTATAGAACCCTGCTCTGCACCCATCCCCAGTTTTTTCAGGAGTACCTTTTAGAAGATGACAGAAAGCTAAAGATCCATGGATCACAGTTTGAGAAATGCTTATCTGTAGGAATGAATGAGTTCAACTTCTCCAGATAAAATTTCTGTCGGCCAGGCATTTGATAGAGTTGGCCATCTGATGGTTTAAGGCAATGGTGTCTGACATGGCCCCAGACTTTAGGTCTTCTGATACTCTCATGATAAAATTAGAACACCTCTTCCTCAAACTCCTCTTGTCCAGGAATCACATTCTTAGTATAACTAGAGGATGTGGGAAAGGGGTTACAGAGGGTGAAGACCAGAACCTCTTCCAGCCTGTGAGATCCTCCATCTCCACCAAGGAGGGGACAGGGGTGCTCCCCTGGGGGCCTGGTTCATGTACAAAGGTGGGGTTCCCTTTGCCCACATGCTCAGCCACATGGAGTTGAGGGAGCAGTTAAGGAAATGGGAGTCTCAGAGACATGCTAGATGTATCCCAGGAGATAGTCAGAAGACAGTCAAGGATTCCAAGCTGAAGTCTGGACTAGAGCTAGCCAAAGAGATAAGGGGTGGGAGGGACAGGAAAGTAAGTTGGCAGTGGGAAATGAGTCTGGATGCCAGAATCATTTCAACTTCAAAGAAAATGTGGCCTTTGGGGTTCATTATGGGATTTCTGTAACCTCAGGGAGAGACGCGCTTTGATACTTCTGACTTGGACAAAAGTGATTTCATCTATTGCTCATCAGCTGATAGTTCCAACCATCGTGGCTAACATCAGGCTCATAAATGACTCAGCATAGATCCAAGTCTGGGACCTGAACCACCAGATGCTCCTCAGCCAGAAAGGCTGATAGAGAGTTAATATACACAATGTAACTATAAAACAGCCAAGTATGAAAAGCTCGTGTCCAAGAATGCTCATCACAGGGCTGCTGATAATGGTGGAAAATGGAAACAACCTAAATATTCCATTCATGGGAATTAACTAAAATATGGTACATTCACATGACAGAATACATGCAACCTTCACCAATGATTTGAAATGTATGTATTGATATGGAAAGAGACATATGATGAGCTAGTAAGTAAAAATACAGATTAGCAAAATATAAATAGCAGAGTCTCATTTTAATGGAAAATGGTGTTTTTTGAAAGTATGCACAGAAAGAAGTCTATAAGGAGATAGCAAAATTAAAACTGGCTCTGTGTGGGCTATGAGATTGCCATTTGCTGTTATCTTTTTCTTTTTTTTATCAGTCATTTCTTTTTTAAAATAATAAACATGAATAGTTTTTTACATACTTATTTTTAAAAACAGAAAAAGAAAATGGAGTGCAAGTTGCAACTTCCTGCAGCTGGAATATCTTCCTGAGCCACTCACGTTCTCCTGGGCTCCATCTCTCCCCCTTCATACTTGATCTTCATTATCCTGTCATTGCTGTTTTGGTTCCAAATCCCCTTCCTCTGTCTCCTCCACCAATGACACAGATGCTTTGTGGGGGGTGGAGGCATGGCTAGCCAGGTTCTGAGGGCCCCAGAGACAGGAATTCTGGAATAAGAGTGTGAGCTAAGACACCGGCCAGCCCAGGGAGGTATGGGGTGATGAGTGTCTGGCTGGGACAGGCTTTCTGAGGCCACTGGAATGTAGAATGAGGGTAGACTGGCCAAGATCATAGGCCAGGCATGGATCAGACCATCTGACCTCATGACATCACTGTTCTCTCACTGTACCTCCTGGTGAACTTGAGACAGGGCCTAAAGCTCAGATGAGAAATGTCTGTGTAGGGCGTGGGTGGTTACCTGCACGCATGTGCTGAGGTGGTCCAGGGGACTGGCTCTGGCTTCCCTACTCGCAGTGGGCTGTGAAATTCTAACCTCACTTGAGCCTGTGCTTCTCAAACTCCTTATAATTTTGGGGTATGAAGCCACTGGATGGAAGAAACTGCCTTTCCAAGGAAGAATAAAAGGTTACTAAAAATTAATGAGTTCATATTTGTACAGCAATTAAAAATACTTTCTTTTATTTGAAAATTTGGAAGGACTCAAGTTTTTGAATTCTAATATCAAGTAAGCACAAATACAACCCAGAGTAGAATGAGAAATGTAACAGGGACATTTTGTACTTCCCCTGGGATAGAGCCACTGCAGGCTATGCTCCAGATCCTGCCCACATTCACTTCTCTGTGAGAAGCACTGGCTGAACAGATCACCAAAGTGTCATATCTCCATGTCCCTGGGAGAGATGAATTACACTGAGGTCAGCTACAAAGCACGGTGCATAAATACTAAGTCTCCTGCGAGCAGGGTTTGATGAGGGAAGGGGTGATGCTTAAGTTCTCTCTCATAATTTCCTACAGTATTATTGTCTCCATTTTTATCAAATTAAAAACTGAGCCTCAAGGAAGTTGAAATGACTTGCCTAAGGTCACACAGCTAAAGTGACAGGAGCTGGATGTCCACCTACAAAGTCAGTGAGGATGCTGGCTGAGCCAAGGCACCTTTAAGAAACAAAGTGGCTCACAAGCCGAGATGGTGGGATGAGGACAACATGAAGGAACACGCCGTTAAAGGCCATCATTCTCAGGGGCAGTAGTCAAAGGCGCTTTCACCTTCTACCTGATGTATTTCTGTAATATTTGTGTTGTTATAGCCAATATATTTTCTTAATGGTGGCTGCCCAACAGATCAAAAGGTTACTCTTTAGACGTTAACCCCAAATAGCTTCACTTGGTCTGCTGGGGACCTCACCCAGCTACCTTCCTGATTACTTGGCTTCCTGTAGAGCTGGCTAGCAGAGAGAGGGGCCACTGGCCAAGCTGACTTCACTGTGTTGTCCACCCAGTTTTCTATTTCTCATTATAAATGATTGCAGCTCAACCTACTTTTTTCTCCTCTTGTCCCCAGCCCTTCGAGTCCAGCAAACATAAGTGAACACGTATATGATGCAAGTCAAAGCAGAGGAGAGTCTCTTTTAGCTTAGTAACACCCAGGCATCAGTTCACTCTTGGACGTGTACAGGCTGATTGTCTTGTCGATGCTTGGCCCTGTGTCAGACAGCAAATAAAGGCTTCTTTTCTTCATGTGTTGCTGTGTTATTCAGAAGTCTTTCCCTTGCAAGGGACAGAAATCCAACTTGAGCTGGCTCAAGAATAAAAAGGGGTGGATTTCATAGGTTGACATAATTTTTAAAAATCCAAAGATAGAGGTATGGTGGGATCCAGGCATTCAAACAATGTCATCAGGGCTTTTTCTAACTCTCTTCTCATCTTTCTTTTGTGTTGGCCTTACTCTCAGGCAGGTTCTTTGCACACTGTGGTCCTGTGGTAGTGACCATCCACAGTTCCATCCTCTAACCTGGAACCAGCAATAAAAGAAAGTTCTCAGTAATTTCGACAGAAGTCCCAGAATTGAATCTCATTGGCTTGGCTTGGCCTGGCCTATCACATGCCTATGTCTGAACCAATTGCTGCATAAGGAGAAACAGATGCCCAGTGCTAGATCTAAGGAACCCTTCCATTTGACCTGGGGGAAAACAGAACAGAAAGAAGGAACTGATTGTCAAGATGAAGGCTGAGGAGAAAAAAATGTGATGGTGGGGACAGAGGGAGGGGAATTGGATTTCAGAGACAAAAGGCCCAGGGGGAAGGTGAAGCAGGAGAGCAGGGCCTGCCCCCTGGGGTAGGAGAGAGAGATGAATCAAAAGAGCTGGACTGTGTGGACATCAACAGGTGCCGTGAGCAGCGAAGAACTGCTCAGCATGTCCTTCTGGATTTGACGTGGTGCGAGGGAGGCATTTTTTGAGGAAGTGGGTGTTGCCACCCCACCCTCTGATGTTCAGGGCAAGGTAAGGGGATCACATTTTCTTAACTGCCATGTTGTTTGCATCTGTAATCCTTGCATGAGTCCTGTTAGCTTGAGTTGTCTACCAGGAGGTCAGTTGCCTCCAAACAAACTAACAAGACTGAGCTCATGGACCCATGAGGCTGGGAACCCGACCTTGGACGCTGTAGATTCCACAAGGTCCTGGCACCATGGAAGTCCCCTTGGCAGGCAGCCAGCAGGCCTGCTCTGACTACACCCTACCTTTGCTTCCAGGCCTCAGCAATACCTTCCTTACATCACTCTGCCAGACTCTGGGCGAATGCAGAGGAGGACCTCTGCCCAGGGGCTTAGCTCAAAGTAGGCCCAAATAACTGGCAGCTGTTCCTATGACTTGGGCATGCAACACATGGCACCCATTATAGGCATACCTCATTTTATTGCACTTTGTAGAAATTACACTCTTTTACAGATTGAAACTTTGTGGCAACCCGGTTCAAGCAAATCTATTGATGCCGTTTTCCAACAGCATTTGCTCACTTCGTGTCTCTGTGTCCCATTTTGGTAATTCTCACAATATTTCAAACATTTTCATTTTTTAGCAATGAAGTATTTATACATTCTTTAGACTTAATGCTATGGCATACCTAACAGAATACTATATAAAGTACATATAACTTTTGTATGCAGTGGGGAACCCACAAACTCAAATGACTTTGCCTTATTGAGATACTCACATTATTGGGTGGTCTGGAACAGAACCTGCAAAATCTCCAAGGTTTCTGTATGGGGTATGTGAAGTGCACGGCGGGGTGCCAAAGAGAAGCTCTGGAGTCAGTAACTAATAACACAACCGTTTGACTCTAAAGGACGTGAACACAGTAGCAGGTACTAAGTACCCAGGGGCTGTTTGGGTTTGACGTTTTCTGTGTTTTGCTGGGCTTTCTCCCCCTCTACTCAAATCTTTTCCCATCTCTTCTCTCTTCTTCATGAGGCCACCTATTTGCAAATGTGCTGAAAGCACAAACTTTCCTGCCGATCCTGACATCCTGTAGGTCGTCTGATGCCCGGCTAGAGCAGTGTTCCTCAAAGTGGGGTTCCTTGGCCCATCTGTGCCATGACAAATCATGAGGAGGTGCTTGTTAACTAGGCAGATAGACTCTTAGATCCCATCTAGACCTGCTGCATCTCAGTCTCTGGGTCTGGGGCCTAGAGATCTGCCTTTTAAAAGGCTGTGGTGGGGTTGGGGGGATTCTAATACACCCCAAGGCTCACAGGACATGGTCCCGCGGGCACTCATGAGGCACCTGGCCTCACAGGAAAGTCCTGATTCACCCGCAGGCCCTGCCCCCGTTGGCCTATCAGGCAACTCAAAGTCTCCAGTTCTGAGAGTTACTGATTAACCCTAAGTTTCAAGAAAAGAAATCATAACAACCAAAGGGATAACGTAAGCCAAGAAACAAGCTGAGCAACCCCGGAAGAGTGGTGCCAGACAGCTGTTGTCACCAGGCTCTTGACAAGAAGGAAAAGGAGGCTTGAGACACTCAGCCTGAGGTCAGACTCCATGTAGGTCCAGCAGCACCGCCTGACACCCCTTGCCGATGCCCAGGCCCTGAGCTCCCACGTCCTGCGGGCTCCTGTGCCCAGAATGGCGTGCACTGAGGTCCCGCAGCGGCCCACCCCACAGCAGCCCCAGCCCTTCTCTGCAGGAGCCGTCACCATCAACACAGCAAGCCCTGCTGGGAGTCACTGTGGCTTAACAGAGGGCGACCTAGAGTGCCTGGTGTGCAGAGAGCCCTACAGTTGCGCCCGGCTGCCCAAGCTACTGGGGTGCCAGCACTTCTTCTGTGCCGTCTGCCTGAAGCTCCTGTTGTGCGTGCAGGATGACACCTGGTCCATCACCTGCCCACTGTGCCGCAAGGCCACCACCATCCCTGGGGGCCTCATCTGCAGCCTGCGTGACCAGGAGGCCGTGGTGAGGCAGCTGACCAGGCCATTCCCAGAGGTGCGGCTCTGTCCTCAGGTCCTGTCGGGTCCTGTTGTGTTGGCAGCAGGGCATCCCAGCTTGGTAGGAGAGGATGGGCAGGACACCGTGAATGCCAACCGCATGGCAGCCCGGCGCCTGGCGGCACACCTGCTCCTACTGGTCTTACTCATTATCCTCATCCTGCCCTTCATCTACCCGGGGGTCATGCAGTGGGTGCTCACCTTCATTGTCGCACTGGCCCTGCTGCTGTCCACCATCTTCTGCTGTCACCCCAGCAGCCAGGGCAGCTGCTGGCCCTCCCCAAGGACTCTCTTCTGCAGGGAGCAGAAACACAGTGAGATCTCCTCCATTGCCTGAGTGGGCTCTGGCCAGGCAGCCACTGCCACACCTCCGGCCTCATGGGCCTCATTACTCTCACTGTGAACAGGGTAAGGGACAGGGGCTATAAACTGCCTGGCTCCCTCGGGAGGTGAACTGCCAGCTGGACTTGCAAGCCAAAGCCAGAATGGCCATCTTGGGTTAAGAACTATGTGCATGGATGGTAGACTTAGCCTGCCCACGATATAGAGCACCTACACTGTCTGGGGTGGGGATGGAAGCACAAATTACTTGAACACTGCAAAGGGGGGCCTCCTGTTACTTTTATTCTGATGTTTCCGGTCTTTCTTTATATGCCTGATGACTTTATTGCGAACAAATAGAATGAGGACTCCTTTTTTGCAACTTCTGTAACCGATTCTGTTTTCTTGCTCTGTTTTGGTTTGGTTTTTTGTGTTTGGGACAGTTTGTTCATATTTCCGGCTGTCGCACATTTTCTCTCCCAGGAAGTCGTCCTGTGCTCCCCATCTCGTGCCCATCCCACCTTGCCAAAGGTCCAGTGATTTGGGTCTCCCACTGAGTGGTCCCTGCGGACAGAGGGAGAGAACTCAGGCAGAGGAGCACACTTCTGCTGCTGCAGAGGATGCCCGCATTTAGTTGGGAGAGTCGGGGAGGGGTGGAGAGGATGCAGGTGGGTCCGGGAATTGCTGGCAGCAGACCTCCGGGGTTTCCCAGCTCCATGCCGTCAAGCCCTGACTTAGAGAATATCAGGACTTCTCCCCCACAGTAAGTCCAACTATCCATCGGCTGCACAGTCTTGCACTGCAGAACCAAATCTTTATGGGTGTTGCTTCCCGTATTATTACAGCTCAATTCCAAGTGAGCTTTTGTCATAAAGATAAGAGGCCCATAAATGCAACGGTTCTCTCTGATAACTCCACCTTTCCCGCTTTGCCCCAAGAGTCACAGTCATCTGAAAGGCTTTTGTGTCTTCTATCAACCATTTCTGCCTCCAAAACATAGAAGAGGCTTCTGCTGGAGAGAATGATCTTCCACAGTTGTCAGAGTCAGGCCTCAGCCAGGGGGGACCTGCAGGGATACAGAGGAGTGGAAGGTGGGAGATGACACCTTGCTTTCTTCCAAAGGGCCCACAGCTGAGAAGCAGACTTGAAAATCTAGAGGGGCTCACTGAGCACAATCCTTTGTCCCTCCCTGCCCCCCTTTTCCTCCTGGTAGGATGACAGTTGCTGGTTGGATGTTCAGACTGTACCTTTGTCAGGGAGGGACAAGAGAACTCTGCCACTGGAGCAAAGCAGGTGACCCTGGCCTAGTGGTTGTGTGTTGTTGAGAAAGGCCTTTGGCCTCTCTGAATTTCCCTTTCCCCGAAATGAACCAGCTGAACTGTATTATGCCTGAGATCCCCGAAGCCCAGGAGCTGAGGGCACTGCTGGGCCCCTGAACCAGAAACAAGGGTCATGCAAAGAAAAGTCAAAATATAAGTATGTATGTATGCATACAATTAGCTGTTCTTGAAATGTGGATGCCTTCCTTGTTTTCTTATAAGGTTCTTCCAGAGCAACTCTGTGACATCCATGCTTTTAGTCTTATTAACTCCTGGGGCTCTGAGTGTGTGTATGGTGGGGGAAGAGAGGGTATGCATGTGCTCACCCTCTGAAGCCAAGGCCAAGTGGGCCTGAAGAACACCCTGTGTCCTGAGGATGAGTACATGACAGGAACTGCTGGGCATTTTCCGAGCTGCGCTCAGGCATGTGCAGTTTAGGATGGTTGCCAGTAGAACAGGGAAAGAACCTTCTCTCCCCACCCACCTCCACTCCCAGTCCATCTAGTTCCTGGACTTTCCACGAAGAAGAAAACATCCACCAAGGTTTCAGTTGCTAATGACAACACCATTTGTTCCATAATAATGGCGGGCGCATGTTTGACTGCTTACTGTGGGCCAAGCACTGCACTAACTGCTGTATACAATTTTCTAGCTCGATCTTCCCAACAGTTTTATGAAGGAGAGATCATCTTGCTGATGAGGAGACTGAGGATCAGAGAGGTAAATTCATCTGCCTAAGGCTGCACAGCCAGCCGCTACCAGAACTCCCCAGGGAATTATTCCAGGGCTCTCTCTGCTCCATCATGCTGCCTCGTTTGTGTGCAGTTCCAAAACAACCAGGAAACTGGTCACTGCTTGTGAACTTGCAAGGGAGAAAAGGAAACCAACCTCAGGAGCCTCTAAATTCTAGGGGTTAGGTGCTCAGAGATGCCAGAGAATTCAAGGACTTGCTGTCTATGCTAAAGAGAAAGAAAAGAGAGTGATAAAAATGAGATCGCTCCATTTGACCCAGGAATTCCACTCCTAGGAATTTACCCTAAGAATGCAGCAGCCCAGTTTGAAAAAGACATATGCACCCCTATGTTTATTGCAGCACTATTTACAATAGCCAAGAAATGGAAGCAACCTAAGTGTCCATCAGTAGATGAATGGATAAAGAAGATGTGGTACATATACACAATGGAATATTATTCAGCCATAAGAAAACAAATCCTACTATTTGCAACAACATGGGTGGAGCTAGAAGGTATTATGCTCAATGAAATAAGCCAGGTATAGAAAGACAAGTATCAAATGATTTCACTCATCTGTGGAGTATAAGAACAAAGCAAAAACTGAAGGAACAAAACAGCAGCAGACTCACAGAACCCAAGAGTGGACTAACAGTTACCAAAGGGAAAGGGACTGGGAAGGATGGGTGGGAAGGGAGGGATAAGGGGGAAAAAGGGGCATTACGATTAGCACACATAATGTAGCAGGGTGGGGAGACATGGGAAAGGCAGTATAACACAGAGAAGACAAGTAATGATTCTATAGCATCTTACTACGCTGATGGACAGTGACTGTAATGGGGTATGTGGGGGGGACTTGATAATAGGGGGTCTAGTAACCATAATGTTGTTCAAGTGATTGTACATTAACAACACCAAAATAAAAAAATGAGATCGCTTTCCCATAGATTTTTACCACCCAGCCCCAGGTGCCCTTGCATGGAGCTGTGTAAGCACAGGCCCCCCAACCAGTGTGCCTCCGACCCCCTGGGCAAAAATGTCCTGATGCTGTTACCAGCCCCTAGGAAGCCATGCTGGTCCCAACCACCTTCTGGCCCTTGGCAGTGTGGGAACAGAAAGCACGAGAGGCCAGTGTCAGCCCAGGTTACCCTGGAGGGCAGCAAAGGAGACAGACGGTACTACTAGAGGATGTGAGAGGGAGAAACCAGTGTGTGACCAGAAGTTACAAGAACTTCTCTGAGTCTTCGTTTGCTCACCTATGACGTGGAGGAGGATGCCACACACATCTTATTTTATTCAGTCTTATTGATAAAGAAATCTATTAACAACTGGGCTCTAGAATTCACCTCCATTACCAGCCTCAGCATCAACAGTGTGTTCAACAATATAATAAAACAATAATTACTAATTACTAACATGACTTGAATGCACAGTGCGAAGTGTATTACATGTTACCACATATGTTATAAGGTAGGTGCTATTACCCCCAAATTAGCAACAGGGATGCTGAGTCACAGAGAGGTTAAGTAACTTCCTCAAGATCACACAGTAAGTCAGTGGTGGAGTGAATGGCAGGAGTCTGACTCCAGAGTTTGGACTTGGAGTCACTTCGCTGTACCTGATGGAACATTCCTGGCATGTCATAAGTGCTCAAAATATGTAGGTCCCTGACCTAAAAGGTAAAGAAGAAGAGATGGCATTCCCCCATTTGGTTATAGCTTTCTGACTCAGTGAGTACCTGGGGCAGAGGGTGATGGGAACCCACCTATGCCATTACCCACAGCCACTTTCTCTTTGCACATTATAGTCACTGATCATTGTTGGAACCTCTGTTCAAATGCCTGGAGGAAGTTTTTCAGCCTTTGCTAGAATAATTAATTCTTTGTGGCACAGGAAAGCATTTCCAGGAATTAAAGACCTGTTTGCACTTTCTCAGGCTGTAGGAACAGCAAAAAACACATTCAAAGAGAAATCAAATATTTCTTGGGTCAGTAGAGAATTCTCTAAAGAATTCAGAACACCATGGAATCTAAGATCCACCCACGCAATCACCTAGCAAATACTGAGGATCTGCTCTGTGCCAGGTATTTAATCTTATTTGAGAAGGAAATTTGATTTGATGAGGAAGGAAAACTAATACATGCTAAACACTGCTTACAGGTTGAATTGTGGCCCTTTCCCTAAAAGAAGATATGTTGGAGCCTTAACCCCTATTTCCCCATAATGTGGCCTTATTTGGAAAAAGGGTTTTTACAGAGATAATCAAATTAAAATGAGGTCATTAGAGTGGGTCCTAATCTAATATGATTGCTTTCCTTATAAAAAGAGGAAATGTGGAGCCAGAGACAGACATGCACAGAGAGAAGACAGCGTGATGACACATAGAACACCATGTGGGGACGAAGGCAGAGACGGAGGTGACATTTCTACAAGCCAAGGAATGCCAAAGATGGCCTTCAAACACCAAGAAGCTAGGAGAGAGGCATGGGATGGATTCCCTCTCAGAGCCCTCAGCAGGAGCCAACCCTGTCAGTACCATGCATGATCTGGGACTTCTTAGGCTCCAGAACTGTTAAAGTCACTCACTTTACGGCACCTTGTTACGGCAGCCCTAGACCAACAGAGCCCCTATCCTGTGTCTGTGCTTGGCCCATGCCCCTTAGCTGAGCTACTTCAAGTTCAGCTAACTCACCCAGAGTCTTGCAGCTTGTAGTGGCAACACTGGGCTCAAAATCAAGTCCGATTAACTCCCAAGAGTAGGTCGTACCTCTTCCATTCTGTGGTTGGGAAATTGAGCCTCAGAGAAGCACTGTGATTCCCCTCAAAAGTGCCCAAAACGTCAGAGATGTAGTTGCAGTCAGTGCCCACAGCTCCTAAATTATCCTTGATCTTTGTAACAATCATATGGGAATTACTGAATTATTATCCCCATTTCACAGATTAAAAAGTTAGAACCCAAGGTGTTAATGCACTTGACCAACGTCTCAAGTGAATGAGTAAGGTAGCAGAATCTGAACCAACTGACTCCAAAGCTATGTCTGTATTTCCCTCACTGCTTCTTAGCAGCCTGTCTGCATTGACAAGCAGGCAAGCTTGTCGTTTAGGGCATTTGAGGCACCCAACATAAGAGCCTGTTTTCTCAAGGAGTGAGTGTCTCACATTCAGTGTCCCTCTCCTGGTGGCCCCCCATCTCTCTTTCTGAGGAAATTGCCCAGTGGTCAATCTTTTGAAGGGAGAGCTCCAATAGCAACCACTACACCAACTCTTGAATGTTCCTCTACCATTCCCCATTTCATCTGAGGCGGTCACGTGGTATAGGTCACATGACTTTTGCCAGAACTTTGGATCTGGAGTTAGTGATAAAGGAAGAATGAATGTTTGAATGTGGCAGCATAAGGAGCAGACCAGATGGTCCCCATAGCTGTGGTCCTTGAGCCCCTGGTTGATTCGGTGAACCCTCAGGTCCCTTCCCTACAATTAACCTTTTTTTCCCGTTAGATAGCCAGAATTGGTTTCTGTTGCTTGCAACCAATATTCCTGACCTAATAAGGAACTGTCCAGGCCTCTGGTTGCTGAAAAATTCCATCATGAGCCTTGGCCCTGCCAAAGTCCAGATAAGCTGCAATACCACAGGTCAGATAGCCCTCTTGCACCCTCACTCCCAAACCTCCAGAGAGCCACTCTCGCCCTTATGTCAGGCCCAGAAGGGTAGTGCCCTGGTTGGCTCTGCTCAGATCTGGAGTCATACTGGAAAGATGGCATTGGATCTCAAGCCAGCCACCATCAGATGAGACTAATCTCCATTCTTTTGGCCTCATAACCCTCAGAAGAAATAAGCTTTAATTCTTAAAAGACATCCAGCCAGAGGCCCTTCCCTGGAGTCAATCTGCAGAAGAAAAGAGCCTTCTGATTGCTGAGGAGAAGGACTTCTAATCAAGGAGGATACTATTTGCAGAAGAAAGAGGGGCACTGAGCAGACAGACAGTAGTCATCACTCTAAGAGAACTTATGCGATCAGCAGGTGGTGAGCCAGTCCCAACCCCTATTGCAGCTAATGTCCAACCTGATTGGGACTCTCTCTGAGGAGCCTGCCTCCTCCCTGTCCAATCTCAGTCCAGGTGGCTTCTGATGGTAATCATACCACATTCATCTTTCATGGGGACAGCATGTGTTCCAAACCTACTAAGCAAAGCCTCATGTTCCCTGGGTACAGGGTTTGGTTCAAGGCTATGCTGATGACAGCTCTACCCAGGAATCTTCCTGAAGCTATGTGGGGGAAGTGTGTGTTCCTCCAGTGCTGCTAAGCTGGTAGAATGTTTATCTAGACTTTCTGGTGACCATCTTGCTAGCCCAACAGGAGGATTTTTCTACGGGTGAAGCCAACCCAGAGGAAAGTTGAGCCTAGTGATAGAAGTTCCTAATCATATTGAGTGCCTATATGTGCCCATCCCTGAAACCTGACTTCCTTCAGATTTTTCAATAGTTACATGAGTCAGTAATCTCCCTTTCTTTGCTTAAACTGTTTTTATTGGGTTGTTTCACTTGCAAGGACAGGAGCCCTGACTCATTTGTGCATGTTTGAGTTCCAGGGTCATGTAGCATGCAAGCTGGGGAGTGGATATGGAAACCCATGCATGTCAAAGACAGGATGCTGGATGTGAGTGACTAATGAAACTGATACTCATGGAGAGGCAGAGGGAGGCCACATGGCCTCTGAGAGGCAAAAAGATAAGTCTCAGGTCCTGGCTTCCAAAATCCCCAGTCTCGGTGAGACCTGTTTGCTATTCCTATCCTGCCTGCCCATGAGATCACTTGTTATATCCTTTAATACCCCTCCTTTAAATAAGCTACCTATCCTGAGAATTCCTATACCTCCTCGTCCTCTCCCCCAGCAAAAGACCTGGCACTCACCTACCATATACCTATGACCTCTGTTGACTGTTTAATGGATGAGTGCCCCAGGGCAGGACATGGCCTGTGTGAACTCCTAGGGAAGACCCTAGGGTGTCTGGGCAGCCAAGGCATGCCTCAGGAAGGCTATAGGAACTAGCTGGGCCTTTGGGCAAGGGTTTTATTTGAATAGCCAGAAAGAATGGGGTGAACAAGGGCTTTGTAGGCCGCAGCAATAGTGTGAGAAAAGCATGGAAGCCAGAAAGGACACAGCATACTCAGGGTCAGAGAGTGGACCTGTCTGAGTCAGGGATTTGCCTGGAGGAGCAGGGGGAAAAAGGTGGGCCTGGTGGTGGAGAAAGCCATGCACCCAGTTGCAGAGGTCCACTACTGCATGTGGAACACTTGGAATGGGAGTGAGCAGAAGTACCTAGCAGCCCTGGAACTCTGGGAGAACAACAGCAGACCCTCAATGGCAGACCCTGAGGGGGAAGTGTCTGTGTGCACAAAAAAGATTGTGTCCCCTGGAGGTGAGCAGGTTAGGAGTGGAGTAACAGAAGTTCTGGACCCTGTACCCTGAACACACTCCCTTGGGGCTTCCCTTCTAGACTCTGGCCTCCAACAGCATCCATCCCAGTGTAAGGGGGAGGCAGGACAGTTTCAAACAGTACCAATAGTGTTATTCTTTCATTCAATCATTCAATAAGTATTTATTGAGCACCTACCATATACCAGGCATTGGGCTAGGCCCTAGGAAGAGGAGGGTTAATGAGACATAAGACCACTGGCACCACTGAGCTTTCACTAGGGCAGACATGAGCGCTGCCTGCTCAACAGCCATTCTACCTTCTGCCTTAAGGGGAACCTGATTCTGTCTGTGCAGCAATGTGCCCAGTCAATACTGGCAAGACCAGTCTCTGCTCTGGGCCCCATCCTTTGGAGGGCCTCACCTGGGCCCTCCTCCAGCCATGGCTATCCCAAAGAGGGGAGAGTCTATAAGGCCAAAAAGATGTGCCCACCTAAGCCCACACTGTGGGTACCTGGTACCCCAATATTCCCTGTCCAAACAGCCCCAAGCCCACTTCCAGCCTACAGAAGTGAGCCTCTTTCCTGACTTTCCTCCCAAGGGTACAGCCAGTACCACATTCCAGGTTTGAGGGTCCAATGGGAGGCTATTTGTAGGAGGAGTAGACAGGACTTGGAAGCATGGGCTGGAGCATCCATACGCCCATATGCGAGACCTCACATGGTACAGGATGGAACTGGGAATGGGAAGAGAGGAAAGATGGGCAGTGAGCTAGGGGCCACATCTTGGCAAGAACTCTGAGGAGTTGAAGGATTCTAAAGTCACACCTGATCTTCCATGAGGTTAGAGGGTGTATCTGTCAGGTTGGAAGGTTAGGACATGTTTTACTTGTCATTTGTATTCTCATTCTGAGTTCTGCAATGTTGACTGGTCTGTTCCTGCCCATGGGGATCTGAGCTAGTCCCCTTTACCTTTGCTTTTCCAGACTCCCTTGCAGCCATGGGTGGTCATGTGATCCAGACATGTGTTCCCAGCAAGGGGGGCTTCTGGGAAATCATTCCCACCCTGACTGGGGGAGAGAAACCCAAGAGGAAAGGCTCATGAGGAGCCCTCCCTGTTTCTCTTTTCTGTATCAGAACATAACTGCTGAAGGATGCTTGCACTTAGGGAGCCATTTGTGGACCACAGGCTGACACAGCAAAGGACAGCAGCCAACGTGCTGAGATGACGAAAGATGGAAAGAGCTCAGGTCCTTGCTGAATCATAGAACTATTGAGTCAACTCTAGAACTACCTACGTCTGGATTTTATGTTCCATAAGTCATGAGTGTCATGATGACCACTATGTTGGTCAGCGTTTGATACAGCAGTGGCCGGCCTTCTAATGGAAATATACATCCTAATGCCTAGTGAGAGAAACCAGTCTGGCTGGAAGACCACCCATCTGGCTGGTGACCACTTTGCCAGCTGATGGGGAAGCTTTTCCTAGGGGTGAAGTCAACCCAGAGGAAAGTGATAATTTTTTTGCCATATATGGATACCACTTTTACTATTATTGTTTTATAAAAATAATCTCACTTTGCTTAATGTTTTAAAAGGAAATAGATCACCATTATAAGTAAAAAAAGAAAAAGAAAAAACAGGAATGCTCGCCATTATAGAAAGTAATAAAAATATTTTAAAATGAAATCAATACTGAAAATAAAAAATAAATAACATTAAGTACAATCCTGGATTGTGTTCTTGGACAGTAAAAGGACATTAGAAAAGCCAGTGAATAAAGTCTATTCTGTAGTTAGTAATGTACCAATATTGGTTTCTTAGTCTTGGCAAATGTACCATGATTATATAACATGTTAACACTGAGGAAACTGGGTGAAGGATGCATGGTTCTCAGGTAAGAATTCTGTATTGCATTTGTAAGAATTCTGTGAACCTGTAAACCATAAAGAAAACTGGTTTAAATATGAGTTTAAATAATGGCCTTGATTAGTAATTTATAAAAGATAAATAAAAATTGTACCTCAAAAAAAAAAAGATTCAATAGCATTAAACTGTGTTCTCAACACAGTTCACAGGAAATAACTTTCTCATGTATATGATCCAAGGCGATTTGAGGCAAATGCATGTACCAGCTTAAGATATCTCATGTACCACAAGTGATACGGGTCTCATGTATTAGAAAACGTCAGCCGGAACAACTGCAAAGCATTCATAAATAACAAGCAGGGAGAAGTCATGAGCCAAGCCTGTGTGTAAGACATAAGGCAGAGGGCTCCAAAAGTGTGACCTAACACACAGGAACAATGGGGGAAAATATAAGCCCAAGTGGCTTTTACCCCAAGCCCCTGCCACTTAACTTAGCCAATTCCAATTAATTGGACCAGCTAGTGGTCCAATTAGCTGGCTCAATTAACAAACAGGTATTTAGTTCTTGGGGTCAAGATACCTTGGAAACACAAATAAGAAGATTGCTTAGCAGTGAAATTGTATCTACGGTAACCACAAACCGCCCTCCACCCTGGCCCCCTTCTGAAGGTTTGTCCAGTCCATCCCCACAAGAGCTCTGAGCATTGTTTTCTGGCACTGTTAGGAGAGAAATGACCGTAAATGACCCTGGGTTATTCAGCTGCAAGTTCAGCATAATGGCATCATAATGATAATTTATGAGGAGGGATGTGGGGCTACCTTCAGTGACATTACCCTCAGAATTCAGTTCCTGTCAACAAACATCCAGGCCGGGCCAGACCCCACCTACATCCCAGAAGGAAAGATATCTATGGGACACAGACAAGGAGCCTTCTGCAGCTGGGGATCCATTATCCAAAACCCATCTACATATCTTTGAAACTATTTTAATATTTCAGCCAATGGGAGGATGGCTAACAGAATCAGCCAGATCTGGGATCAAACCCTGGTTCTGCCACCTTGTAGTCTGGTGAACCTGACCAAGTTATTTAGCTTCTCTGAACCTCAGGTCCCTCATCTGTGATATGAGGCTAATAATAGTATATACTGCAAATAGGATTAAATGATATTAAGTATGCATGGAAAGCACATAGAGCCAGCCACGAGGATAATGCTCGCTAAACAGTATTCATGGCTACTTCTATACCTTCTGGGAGAATCGAATCCAGTCATGTAGTTGTTCCAAATCTGAGTGATTGTCAGAATCACCAGGGGAACTTGTTGAAAATAAAAATCCTCAGACTTCCATAACCCTGGGAAATTCTAAATTGGGTAGGTCTGGGGCAGGACCCAGGAACCTATGTCTCCATTGTATACTTCCACTGTGCCTAGCCCATAGTAGGCACTCCACAGACACAGGCCCCTTCCCCAGCCTGGACTACTGCAACAACTTTCTAACCAGTTGCCTGTGTCCACTCTTTTCCCTTTTCTTCCACAGGGAGCCAGTGGGATCCTTTTAAAAGGTGAGATCAGGTCCCATCACTGTCCCAATCATCTCCATATCATGCAGAATAAAAGCCATAGACAACCCCTACATCAGTGGCTCCCAACACTGGGCATGCATTAGAAATACCTAGTGAGCTTGTGAACTATACCTATGCAAGGCCCAACCCCCAACCAACAGAATCAGAATCTCTGGGGGTAGGACCCAAGTAGGGTTGCCAGGAAAAATATAGGTCACCCAGTTACACTGGAATTTCAGATACACAATAAATCATTTTTCAGTATAAGTATGTCCCAGGCAAGATATACCCATACTAAAAAAGCATTTATTCATTGTGTATTTGAATTCCAGTGTAACTGGGTGTCCTGTAATTTTATTTGCTAAATCTGGTGACCCTAGGCTGAAGTATCAACCTTTGTATAAAGCCCTCAGTGATCTGGCCCCCATGGCCTCTCATCACATCTCATCAACTCATCTCGCAGAGCTCTCTCCATTCTGGCCTTTTCCTTGAAAGTGTCCGCCACTTTCCCCCTCAATACCTTTGCAGTTGCTGGCTTCCTCTGTCTATACCAGACACATAACGTGGCTTCCTCTCACCTCAGATGTTCCCAGCAAGCCTCCCTGATATTAAATTGCATGATATTAAGTATGCATGGAAAGCACAGAGAGCCATAGCAATAGCACCCCCTTCCAGGAGTCCCCTTCCCGTACCCCTGCTTTACTTTTTCTTTGTAACACTTACCACTACCTGCTAGAGCAGCTATTTGTTTGGTTATTGTCTGTTTCCCCTCCCCTGCAAACTAGGGAGTGTAAGCTCCATGGCTTTGCTGGAAACACCCTGGTTCTTTCCCCTGCTGTACCCACAATGCCTAGAACCTCCCCAGCTACTCAATAAACCCTGGTTAAATTAGTTAATAGTTAAGAAAAGGGTTCTCCTTCCAGCACAAGCCCCTAAATATTCCTTTGGGAGGAGCTGATAGAAGATACCTCAGTAGAAATGTCTTTTGCTGAGAATAATAGCAGATAATTTTATTGAGCGTGTCCTATGTGCTACAAACTGCTCTAAACGCTTTACCTCTATATCACCATTTAATCCTCACGATGACCCTTGAAGGTTGTGGGGGTCATAATTCTCCTTCTTTTACAGATGAAGAAAGTAAATTCTTCAGTGTCCAACACCCTACCTCAAAAGTTTCAAAGGCAGACACCAGAGCAGTAAACATATTTTCTCCATCTTTCCTACCTGTAGCCTTGATCATGGATGAAGTCCTATGTGCTGTTCAGTGCGGGTGACCGGGGTGAAGGCGGGCAGTGGGCATGGCTATAACTGGATCCAATGTCCAGAGTCAAGAGTGTTCAACACAGGGTCTCTAACCAAATTAGAGCAGAACAAAACCATTGTCCAGAGTGGTGCCTGGTCCAGCAAAGCCAATGTGGCTGGAGGGGCCAGCAGACTACACTGAGTGAAGGAGGTCTGGCTGGAGGTTTTCCGCTGGCATCCACTTCCACATGGTGGTCAATATTCCATCTTGACAAGGCCCATATGCTCAGATATAACCCTCTCTGCCCTGAAGGTGCACACTGTTAATTCATTTGACCCTCACCATAGCCCTGTAGGTAGGTAGGGCTGCTCTTCTTCGTCTTGATTGGCCAGAAGGGAGATAAGGAGATGGAGGCCTAGAGCATTCCACAAGGGACAGGAGTCACAGGCTGTGCAGTGGAAGCTGGTCTCTGACCCTGTCCAGTGACTCTTCCATTCATGGTCCTGGGCAGTCTTAACCAGAAGAAAGAGCAACCTTTGTGGCCACAATAATCCAATGGGTTTGGCCCTCATTAGTTCTGTGGCTTCTGCACAGCCTGGACCTGAGCCTCAGTTTCCTGTCCTGTAGAATGGGTGTGATGAGAATTCACAGGGTTGGTAGGTAAGATCCATTCATGTAATCATTAAATCTTACCAAGTGCCAGGCACAGTCCCCGAGGCCAGGCACACTGCAGAGGACAAGGCAGCTGAGGTGCCCACTCTCTAGACCTTTAAATTCCAGTGGGGATGGGAGACAATACACTGCAAACAGGAAAATAAAATAATTACATAAAGTGATAAATATGATGATTAGAATAGATCCCCTGGTGTGAGATTCCCCTGCCCTTGGAATGGCACGTGGCACACAGTAGGTGCTCAGTAAATGTTCAATGACCGCACATGCAGGTGGTCAGGGAAGACTCCCAGGTGCCACCCCAGGGAGAGGAATTGAAAGCTGGACACACACGGGAGAAAAAGGTCTGAGAGCAGAGTGCCAGGCACGGGAACCCAAATGCCAAGGCCCTGAGACTGGACCAAACTTAGCCAAGGAGAAACTGGGAGGATCAGGGCGCGTGTGGACATCTGTACACTTCAGCTTCGAAGCGCTGTGTGTACGCGCGGAAAGGCTGTTTCTGAGGTCTTACATGTTTTCCTTGAAGATTTCCAACCAAGTGGCTTTTGGGCCCTCCCCTCTGGGCCCCGGGCCCCTTGCTGGCAGTGTTCTGCAGATGGGCCAGGAAGGGCCCTCGCTGGCGCTTCCTGGAGGCCAGGCACCCACAAACCGAGTTTCGCGCCGGGGTGGGCCCGTCACTTCCTGACGCCGCGCCCCAGCCACAGGGTGGAGACCGGGCGAGCCGGGTGGGGCCTCGCAGCTCGCGGGCCGGGACCGGAAGGCCCCACCGGACGCTGCCGAGGGTCAGGGCGGACGACTGGCTGCGCGGGCGGCGGGACGGCCAGGCGGCGGGACTGGGCGGGACTGGGCGGGGCTGGGCGGGAGGGGCCGAGCCTTCGCGCCGCCGCCGCCGCCGCCGCCGCCAGGTAAGGAGCCCCGGGCCAGTGAGGCCAAGGGCCACCGTCCCCCCGCCGGGCAGCTCCCCGCCGCCGCCCCTGGGCCCTTTGCCCCCCGCCCCGCCCTCCGCCTACCCCAGAGCCTGGCTGCCTGCTGGTGGTGCGTTCTCTTCCAGAGCCGGAAGTGTCCCTGGAAGTCACGTGGGGAGGTAGATGGGGAAACTGAGGCCGGGCGGAGCGCTCAGGCGTCTTCTGCCTCCCAGCCTGGGGCTCCGAGACCCTAGAGGTCACCCAGTCTCTCCCGTCATAAGTGAGGACGGTGCTCTGGCCTGGGGCGGGGAAGGAACTTGGTTACGATCACCCAGGGTCCCTGGGTTTCCCCTTGTCCCCCGTCCCACGTGGCCCCTCCACGCACGGTGAGGAAACCCTCCGCCACCCGCAGGCCCGCCCTCCTTGCTCCTAGAGCCCTCTGAGTTCACAGCACACCCTCAAAGGAGAGTGGGGTTTAGGAAATCCCTCCTGAAGAAAGCTCAGGCCCCCTGTGACGGGAGGGGCTTGTCTCCTCCGCCAGCTGCCTGTTAGAGGAAGGAAGAACTGCTACCGACTTCTGGGGGGATTTTACAGCTGGGTAAACTGAGGCTCAGAGAGATAAAGTGATTCCCCAGACCACACCCCTAGGAAGGAGACGAGGATAAGAACCTGGGTTACCCAACTCCACAGCCTGACCTGGTGCCTGGCACTTCATGGAGTCCTTTTTCTGCCCTGCCCTGTTCACAGGTAGGACAGTGGGGCTCGTCTAGACGTGACCGCCCAACACAAAGTTGGAGTTAACAGTTCTTGTCCCCTAATTCAGTGTTCATCACACTGCAGAAAGTATGAAACCCCTTTATGCCTAGGGGCATCCATTCCCATTCCCTCAATAAATATCGGTTGCACACCTACCAGGTGCCCATGCATGCACTATTTAGGCACTGAGAATACAGCAGTGAACAAGACAAGTGTTGCACTCAGGGAGTACACTCCAGAGAATGGGCCAAAACTGCCCATCAGTCTGTAGGGGAAAGGCTGAGCAGAGAAGAAAGGCTGTTGGAATCTTCCTACTGTGAAATAGCAGAGAGAGCAGAGAGAGACCAAACCTCCCAGCTTCAAGCCCTCGTGGACCTTGTGCGCCATGCCCAGCCAGCCTGAGCTTTCTCCCCTACTCCCCAGGGTTTTGTCGGGGAGGGGCTGGGGGGGTAAAGAGTGGTCCAAAGGAAGCCCTAAACTACCCTCAGAGTCTGGAAACCTGGCCCTGTCACTTCATGGCTGTGTAACCTTGGGCATGTCACTCCACCTCTCTGGGCCTCCATTTCTTTATCATGCATCAGGGGTCATAATACATCATAGTGGTGTTGATACTATGTCAGAATATTTTGTAAATGCTAAACACGATCCAAAATGTGGCCTGTATCAGAAACCTGCCAATTTAGGCATAAGCAAAGGTATATTTATTTGAAGCATATTTATTTAGAGGCTCCAATGCCCCTATTGATAACCTGTTACTGCTCTCAGTAGAAAATAGTAAGAGACAGAGATGAGGGTGGCTGGGTTCCAGGCAGGGGAGTGGGCGGAGGACTGAGTTCCAGACAGGGTGGCTGAGGCCCCCTGCCCTGCTCTAGAAATGGAGTGTTTGTGTCACGGTCAGCATTTCAGCTTTTACAAATCATGTAGGCACATGTGCAGCACCAGACAGATGGGGGCTCAGGTCCCGGCTTTGTGGCTTCCTAACTGAGCCATCTTGGAAAGGTACGTGACCTCTCTGTGCCTCAGTTTCCTCATTTGTAAAACACCTGTCTCAAAGGTTTTCATGAGGAAGAAAGGAGCTGAAGCCACAAAGGACTCCGTGGTGTCTGGCACTCCGGGAGGCTTTTTCCTTTTTAGACATAAGACCCAGGATGGGCACAGTTAACTGAGTAGGTTGCATGTGAAGGTCGGGACCTAGAGAATCGCTTATGAGCCTGAAATCATCTCTCCCTGCACTAGTGCCACTAGGCTGCAAAGACAGGAGCCGCCACCTGGGCCCGCACACGCAGGACCTGAGAAATGTCATTAGCTGGTTTGTTGCCATGTCCGTTATGGCCCGTGTGTTTTGTAAATACTGCTCCGTGTTATAAAGGGGCTGCAGATGAAGTAGGAGCCTTGCTGCCTTAAATGTGTTACAGTGGGCAGAAGGGGGCTGGAGGACGATCCAATCCACTTTCTACTTAGCCACCCTCCACTTGGCAGCTGGACCAATCCAGTTGTACCATCCTCTGGTGAAAACCCTGCTGTGGCTTCCCATTTTCTTCAGTAAAGAACAAAAACCTTGATATGGATCCCAAGGCCCTTCACAATCTGGACCTCACATATGCCTGGCCGACACCCCCAGTGGTATCTCAGACCACGTTATCTATTGCCCTCTGTGCTTGAGGCACGCTGCTCCCTCCCTCCTCAGGGACTTTGCACATGCTCTTGCAGATCCATCCTCCTTCCTTGTCTCCCTTTTTCCAGGTTAACACCTCCTCATCCTTCAGATCTGAGCCCAACCTAGACTTATTCCAATATTCCAGGCTACAAGGCATCTCCAGGTATGTGGGAGGTGTGGCTCAAGGGGGAATTAATGTAGTCATTGTTAGAATTAACTTCTGCCTGTGTCCCATACACCACCACACCTGTGAACCCCATGACTTCCAAGACTGGTCTCAGTTTGCTTTGAGGTGCTCAGTAATGAAATCAACCTTTTGGAGTAGCTCTCAAACAAACGGGGGGACCTCTCTTTATATAAAAACCGTATTGTCTTCATCAAAAAAATAATGCAGAAGTCATTGTGGGGTAGGTGTTCATTCATTCATTCTTACATTCATTCATTCATTCAATGCACAGGGATTGAGTACCCACCCTGCCAGGCCCTGTTCTAGGATACATCAGGGAACTCAACACAAAAGCCACTGCCCTCTAGAGCTTTCTCCAATGAGGGAGACAGACCACGAAACAAACCTGTAATCCATTGACAGGTGGTGGCAAATTCAATAACGAAGAGTCACATGGGGGTGGGGGGTGGGATTGCTGTTTCTGCTGGCAAGTTGGGGGGGAAGCCTCACCCCCTGTCACCAGGACCCTCCTTGTCAGGGAGACTGGCACATAAGCAACCAGCCATTATATACAAGAGGAAGTGGGACAGCCCAGATGAAGCCTGGGGCCTTCAGAGGCAGCAGGCCCCACTATAGCTAGACAAACCCAGGAAGGCTCATGGAAGCCCTTGAGCCCCTTTAGAAAAGTGGGAAGAACTTAGAGTTTGAAGTGACACAGGCCTGGGGGTGCATCCTGCTGCCGTTTGCCAGCTGTGTGGCCTTTACCTCTATAAGCCTCAGTTTTCACATCTGTAAATTGGGAACAGTAGTAGTCCCTTTCTCTTAAGGTTTCTGTGAGGCTGAAATGGGATCATGACAGTGAACCAGAGGAAATCTCCACTGATTTTATTATTAAACTGTGCTTTTGAAAAAGGGCACCATTTGGACATGAGGACCCACACCAAGAGATTGGCATGAGCCCGAGGTGGGAATCCCAGTGTGGGCTGGAAACAGCGGGTGCTTCAGTTTGGCTGAAGACTGGCTGGAGAAAGGGGAGTGGAGGAAAATAAAGCTGGAAAGGCAGGTCGGGCCAATCCCAGAGGTGCTTGGGGCTGGCAGAAAAGTGGGACAGATGGGAGCGAGTGAGGTTCATCTAACTTGGTTGTTTTCAAATTGTGTTTGGAATCTCATTAGCCACCTCATGGTATAAACCAAACTAAATTCTCCTTAGTGTTTCAGACACTAAAATACTAAAGCAGGGTCGCATCATAGTTAAAATGGCTGCCTTTGGGCTAAGTCCCCGATGCAAGATTAAATCCCACATTACTGGTCCAATGACCTTGGCCGTCATTTCTCAGGGCCCCTCTGTCCCCATCTGCAAAATGAAAATAATAGCACCTTGTGAGGTATATTCACATTGTTGTACAACAATCCCAAGAGCTTTTCAGCTTGCAAATCTGAAATTCCTTCCCCATTAAACAACTCGCCCCCACCCAGCCCCTGACCCCCACTATTCTACTTTCTGTCTCTGATTTTTGACAGATAATACCTCATTTTGACAGAGATACCTCATCTAAGTGGAATAATATAGCATTTGTCTTTTAGTGACTGGCTTATTTCACTTAGCATAATGTTCTCGAAGTTGATCTATGTTGTAGCATGTCAGAATTCCCTTCCTTTTTTAAAGCTGAATAATATTCCGTTGTGCGTATCCCTTCATCCACTGATAGACACTTGGGTTGCCTCCACCTTTTAGCTGTTGTGAATATGCTGCTGTGAACATGGGTGTACAACTATCCTTCTGAGACCCGGCTTTCATTTCTTTTGGATATATACCCAAAAGTGGTATTGCTGGATCGTTTATTATTGTAATTTGAAGGTGGAGCATCTCAGGCTCCCCACTGTATCTCCTCTTGCCCAGCAGAGTTAGAGAAGTACCTGGGCCCTGTGGAGCAGTTTGAAAACCAGTGGGTCAAATGAACCATTACAAACTTTGCCATTTCCCTGCTTCCTTCCCAGGAAAATTTGTCTCTCAAATTATTTAGTTATTGTTTAGTTATCCCAAATGAAAACCACTGTTCCATCCACAAATGTTTATAAGTGCCTATTATGCTTATGTGGGCAGAGAGAGACAGTAAGTAATAAATATAAATAAGTAACTAACACAGTATGTCACAGTGATAGGTGCTGTGGACCAAGCAGAGGAGCAGGGCAAAGGCGATTGCAGTGAGAGGCTGAGGGCAGGGGACTGAGCTGTGAGATTTGAGCACAACCAGAAGGAGGGGAGGGAGCTAGCCATGTGGTTATCTGCAGGAAGAGCACTGCCAGCAGAGGAAATGGCCAGTAAAGGCCTTGAGGTGGGAGGATGCCTGGTGGGATCCAGGAGCAGCAAGGAGGATGGTGTGGCTAGAGCACAATGCGTGAAGAGGAGGGGGAGAGGGAGGGTGGAGAGGCCAGAAGGCCAGATTGCGTGTGGCCCAGATGCCATCAAATACACATGTGAATGTGTGATAAGGGAGTCGGTGAAGGTTTGGAGCAGAGAAGGGACGTGATCTGGCTTCATCTGTCTGGCTGCTGTGTGGCGGATGGATAGCTGGGGGCGAGGGCAGAGAGAAGCGGGAGACGGGCAGGCGAGGAGGCTCCTGCCAGAGAGGTGATGGTGGCTGGTTCCGGGGTGCAAGTGTGGGGGGTACATGTGTGCAGTCATAAATGTGGATAAATCATCGTGGAGCCTGCTCTCCATCCCGATAGCACACTGTCACCCACCCCACCACCCCATCTATCCTCTTGGCTGCTAAAGCAAGGTCGGGGTGGGAGCATCCCTCCATGCCAACACGCTTTATTCACCTGGTCTGCAGTGACATTGTCCAAAACCCTCTGGGTTCTTCTATGTAGGAATTGTCGCCATGAAGACCTCCTGAGATGCTACATTTACCACTGGCTTCCAATCTAACTTCCAGATAAAGGAATAGAATGAATGGGTTTTTTTCCTAAAATGCTGGGGGTAGGTAGGTCCATGGGGAGTAAACTGGGACTGCCTAGAATCATCCCATCTAGGACTCTTTCAAGATTGTCTTACTGTGTGTGTGTACGTACGTGTGTGTGTTTTAACTTTGAGCTGTAATCTTCAGAGTTTCTGGCCTAAGAATGGGACTGTTGAAAAGGATTTCTTCAGCCACGTGCTTTACCTTCTTGGCTCCAGAACCATTAGTCTTCAGCCTTCCATGACGCTCTGACCATCTCTCTAGTAATGCTCATTTTACTGTACTGCAGACTTGTTTAAAAAGTCAGCTGTGTGATGGACAGTGACTGTAATGGGGTATGTGGTGGGGACTTGATAATAGGAGGGAATGTAGTAACCCACGATGTTGCTCATGTGAAACCTGAGCATAAGGCTGTATATCAATGATACCTTAATTAAAAAAAAATTCATCTGTGACCAGTTAACCAGAAAAAGAAGAAAGAGAGAAAGAATATTCCTGTTCATGTACAGTCACATCAAATTGGACCTTGGCCGTCACTGACTGCTCCAAGGTAAAAGAAGGCCACAGCTGGCTGGCATGTAAGAAAAACAAAAGCTCATTCTAACGTGTGATCTTCAAAAGGGCTAGGTCATAGAGTTTTCAGAATGATGTAAAGGATTTTCAAGGATGATATTGACCATATTTGATTTTCTCCATGGGGCTGACTTGGGAATTTTTCGTTTGTCCGGGAAGAAATCCCACTGTGGTACTTATGGCATTAGTCCACGAATATTGGTTGAGCACAGTGTCTTAGAGAGCTGAGGACAGATGTTTGTGGAATGGCTCTAACCTTACTACTGACAAAAATAACTCTTCAGCATTCTCTTCAGTGACAGATACTGGATTTAGCTAGACAAAAATCATAATCGTAGAGCATTAAAGCAAGGTCTCATTCCTGAACAATCCCGTCCATCCCACGTCTGGGCTTTGCAGTCCAGCCATGGGCAAGTGTTCACCCTGTGAATTCTCACTATGAATATGTTCTTTGCCTGGGAGTTGGTGCTCTTCAGGGTCAAGTGCAAGTCTTTCTCAGAGTTGCTTGGTGTCCTCACAGTGCCTGGACAAGAACAAGACCCCCAGGAGACCCCTGAGAGCTGGAAGCTACTCCCTCCACCTATGACCTCCTGAGCCTGCAGGCTGCTGGACCAGTTCGCACATCAGGGAGCCCCAGGGCACACAGGCCCTGCTACCCTAACCAGCAGGGTCTGTTTCTCACCACAGGAATCCAGCATGCTCTCTTGGAGTCAGGTTAGATTCTCAGACACACTTGAGAATCTCAGTTCAACTTTGGACTGGATCCTGATCCCAAATTGGACCACAGGGTGGAGGCCCCTGAGGACCCGTAAACGTAGTTCAGACAGGCACATCCCCCCACTCCACAGCTGCCACCACACTCCTTCCACTGGAATAGTTTGGGCCCCACCCCTTCTGACTCGACAACCCGTAGCCCTGGAACCATGATTCCTTCATCTCACGATCATGGATACTGAGAACTGCCTTTAGGTGCCACGCCACCCCTTGTCCATTTTGTTGACTATAAGGCCTGTTGGTCAAAGGAGTGGGACTTAACTGTGACCTCAGCCGCAATGGCTTGGCTAGGCCACATCAGGTCAGGGCTTTCTGAAACAAAGCACTCCTAGAGAACAAGAGCAGAAATATTGTTTTTAAATTAAGAATTATTTTCATTATAAAAACACTAATGAGCTCATAACAGAAAATGTTAAAAGCCCCAAACAACAGAAAAACTGATTCCTTCTAGTCCCATAGCACTGAGAGCCAGTGATCATTAACATTCTGATGTATCTCCTGATCTTTTTCTGCTATATGAAACATTTTTTGAAAACACAACTGGAATCATGTTGTCTATCCAGTGGTATGCTGTTTACCACCTCTCTGGAAAATAAAATCCCTCTTTTGTAGCACTTGCCAGTTTCTGTGGTGTAAATACTCCCACTCTGGCCCATTTCAGGCTGCCAGCATCACTGAATGCAGAGTTGGGAATAGATGTGTAGAATCTGTTCTCACCAGCCAGTATGAGCCTGCATCAGTACACTATATTATAATTTAAAATCGTACCTATTTTTTTCAGATCTTAAAATCAGCACATACTCATTACTGAAAATTTACACAATGTAAACATGAAGAAAAAAAAAGTCATCCAGAATCCAATCCTCCCTCCCACTTAGAGACAGCCACTGTGGCCATCGTGTTCCAAGTCTTAACAGTCTCCTCTCTATAGATAGGAGACATAACAAAATATAGATAGAGAGACATAGATAGAGATAGACATAAACAAGATAACTTTCTCCAGAGTTCAAAAGCAATACATGTTTATGGCAGACACTGGGGCAAGTCTCTGGTATCTCCCTTTTCAAAGAGAATTTAGGAGGATATTCTTCCAGCGATTTTGTCTTCTCTGCTGCTTTTTAACAGATGGTTGAACTTGTAGCTTGAATCTCCTGGTCTGCAGGCATGGTACAGACACAATCTTCTGCCCCGTAGGAAGTTGATGTTCAGAAGGGCATTATCACTGACCATTTATTAAATACTCTACTGAAGCTTAAAGTGGCAGACAATAATACTCTAGTTTCTTGGCACGGAAAAGGCCATTGGGATGAAGCTCAGATTGCTTGAAGTTGTGGGGGGCCCTGGATTTGGGGCCCTGAGACATCACTGGGTAATTCCAAATGCTTGGCCCTTGTTCTGTCTCCCTTCCTCATCTGACGCTCCCTCGATCAGAATGTAGGAATCGGAGTGCCTTTAGGGAGAGAGTAACCAGGAAAATCTAGCTCTTGCTTAAGCCTGAAAACTACTTACTCACTCATTCCTGTAACAGGCATTTCGTGAGCACTTACACTGTGGCTGGTAAGTGGCTGAGCCCCAGGATACAGATCTGGCCATCAGGAGCCTGCCGGCCACTGCCAGGCTACCCAAGAGCTGGGCACAGTAACCAGAGCTCAGGAGATGAGGAATTAGAGCAGGGATATTAAATGAGGCAAAACATGCACAGTGCCAGGGCCCTCCTCTGTGAAGGGTGGCTGCGTGCCACCTGCTGAGAAAGGCGGCCCAGGGCGAGGAACGCCAGAGGCCCAGAGGAGGGGAGGTAGTAACAGGGCTCCCCTCAGGCTGCCCGCTGACCAGCTCCCTCGCTCCCTCTCTCCCACAGGCCTCCTCCAGATCCCACGCCCTATGGACCCACAGGCTGGTTTTTCTGGTTTATTCCCTCGGGGCAATTTGCATATTTCTCCAGAGAAGCTGAACAACCTGTTTTCAGACTTAAAGAAAAGGGGAGGCCCACGGTTGTTTTTTGAAATCTGGGTACGTATTATTTAAGGTTTCTTTTTCTTCAGCACACTCCTCATTATTTAAAATTGTCTCATTTTCAATTCTAAGCTTACATGTTGTCCGTCTCCCTCACTGGAATATATCTCCATGATAGAGCATCGTTGTCTGTCTTTGTCCCCACTGTGTCCCCAGCACGTAGGTGCCAATATGCGTTTATTAAATTAACTACCTTGTTAATTTGGGGTGAAGTGAACATTTATTTTTAATTTACTTAGACCTTATGAAAACGTCTTTAAAATTCTATAGAGACATCCATCCCATTCCTTTTTATTAATTTTTAACTTTTTATTTTAGAATAATTATAGACTCCCAGGCAGTTGCAAAAATAGTTCTGAGAGGTCCCGTGTACCTCACTCAGCTCCCTACATGGCCACCACCTTTACAAGTCAGCCTGACTCCATAGCTGGAAGAGCTTGGTCCTGCATGGTGTGGCCCTGGCAGCTTCCTCTCCAACCTCATTTCTTCCCTCCTGCCCTTCCATGCCCACCACTGTCCAAACCCTGGCTACACTGAACAACTCTTTGGTTCTTAAAAGTATCTTCTCTCTTCCCCCTCTGTCCTCCACATGTGCCATTCCCTCTGCCCAGAACACCCTCTTCCCACTCTATCTGTGTTTCCCCTGTCACAGCGTCTGTCCTGATGTTTGGTTATCATCTGTTTACTTGTCTGTCAGTACCACGGTACAGTTTCTTCTATGGAACACCCTCTCCCACCTATCTGCAAAGCTGTCCCCTTACTTCCTTCAGGCCTCTGCTGGAATGGCACCTTTCATCTGCACACCGTTGTCTCCCACCCCTCCCCCATCACTTCATACCCTTCACCCTCATTGTTCTTCCCCAACGATGGCTTCCTGAACACATTGTTAAGGGCGCAGATCCTACAACCAGACCCCTTGCGTGTGAATCTTAGTTCCACCACTTATAGGTATGTGATCTTGGGTATGTTGCTTAAATTATTGTCATCATTATGTATTGGTTTGTTATCGCCTGTCTCCCAGCAGAATGTCAGCTCCTTGAGAGCAGGGAATTTGTTGGTTTTGTCCCCTGATCTGCCCCAAGACCCAGAACAAGGGCATCACACATCATATACCCTTTTTCATTCATCCAGCAAGCAGTCACTGTATGCCTACAGTATCCCAGGGCCTGCTCAGAAATCTAGGGGTACAGCAATAAAAAACAACCAACGGCCTGCCTTAGGAAGCTTACATTCTGTTTGCATAATTTGTAAACAAATAACCTTAAAATATATCATTTAAGATAGGAATAGGTATTGTAAAAATTGAACAGGGTGCTGGGATAGAGGGGCAGAAGTACTTTTGCCTGAGGGTCAGGGAAGGGCGCTCAGAGGAGGTGACATTCAGGCTGAGGCCAGAATGATGTGAAGGTCAGGGGAAGAGTGTCCCAGGCACAGGGGAATGGCAGGTGCAAAGGCCCAGAGGTGGGACCAGCTTTTGCGTTTGCAAGCAGAAAGACAGCCTGTACATCTGTAGTGCAGTGAGCAAGTCAGGTGTGGGGGCATGAGGTGGAATTTAGAGGCAGGGAGGGGCCAGATCATGCAGGACTTTGTAGGCCCTCCTAAGGGGATTTTAGTAGTTGCCCTTGGCAATGGAGGCTTCTAAGCAGGTGAGTGGTGTGATTGCTGTATATGACAGCAAGGCCACTCTGGCTACTGCGTAGAGAATGGATCATAGAGCATCGAGAGTGTATTTTGTTGAACGAATGAATGAATTTGACTTAAGCTGAGTTTTTGTGCACTAAGCACATCCCCTCTCCCCCATAGTTAGAGGCAGGCAGCTCGTGCTTCTCTGATTAGAAGGCTTTTTATTCTTGGTCTAGAAACTAACATGGAGCTCCCCAGATACCAGCCCATTAAAATACCATCTTGGGCTCCTAGGGGTAATAGGTGCAATTAACAGCCTCCAAGTGGCATGTGGAGTTGATTAAACGTAGCAGAAATTGCCAAGCCTGCTGAATCATGGCTGGGTGCTGTCCCTTGCTTGTGACTCGTGGCTGTGCCCGCCTGGTGTGGGCTGACCCTCCGAGCCAGGGACATCTGCCGCGAATCTCAAACTTGGGCTCCTGGAGTGACCACTGGAGGCCAGTCTTGCTGGGTAACAGTAGGCAAGTTCTTAACCAATCTGGACCTCATTTCTCCGTCTGAAACAAGGGAAGGAGGATCTCCGTGCGTGGGGGGAGCGGGGAGAGCACAGGGGGTGGAGCCTGAAGTCTGGTTTGACTTTTGTCACTTACTTACTGTGTAACTTTGGGGAAATCACCTGGCCTCTCTGAGCCAGTTCCTTGGTATAAGAGGGGATCATAATAGCTCGCATGCTGCTTAACCTTACATGATGTTGTGAGAATTCAGTGGATTGGAAAGTGCTTTATAAACTATGAGCTATACAGATGTCGGCTTGTTGCTTTGAACTACCTCAGGATTATTTTGGGAAGCTAATGAAATTTTAGCTGTGGACAGACTTTTAAAGAACTCCTCCTTAGAAGTAATATTTTGAGGACAAAAATTTTTATTGCCCCGTTGGACAAGAACAAATTTATGGACCAAATATCAGTGCAGTGTGGGTATTAGACTAGAAATCTCTTGGCACTGTGACAAGTGCTGAAAACAGAGGTGGTGGCCAAGAGTTCTGGCTTTGGGCTCTGGTCTGCCATTTACTGGCTGTGTGACCTGTACCTAGTTACTTCTTCTCTGAGCCTGTTCCATCATGTGCAAACTGGACCTTATGGTAGTGCCTGGCTCATAGAGTTGACTGGGACCAAGATGTTAACACTGCAACCTGGCCCCCAGCAATGGCTAAATAATGTTAGCTCTTACAGTACAGTTTTTCATACACCTTTGCTGTATGCCAAGCCTGTGCTGAGCATTTCATTTATTTGTTCATTGGTTATTTTATGCATTTCCGTAAACATTCGTGTAGCATAAGCCACGTGCCAGGCTTTGTTCTAAGAGCTTTACAAATACTAACCCCCATCACCATGTCATTTACTGCTAACACAGCTCTTCCAGGCAGATACCAGATACCATTAGGTAAGAAAATCTAAGTGCAGAGAGATTGGGTTACCCAAGGTCCCTATCTATTAGGTATCAGTGTGTGGATTCACACCCTGAGCCTGTGGACAAGGCTGGTTCCCTTCCCAGTACCTGCTCCTGGGGCCCTTCCTGCCCCTTGGATGCCTGGCTTCCCCTCTTTCCCTTCTGTCCCTGGGGAAGAAGGAAGACTCTCTCCCTCCCTTTCTTCTTTTCTTCCTTTCATTGAAGTATAACACAATTAGAGTGTACAAACCTTAAGTATACATCTCAGTGAATTTTTAAATGTATTTATACCCATGTAATCACCACCAAGTCAAGAGAGAACATTTGCATCACCCAGAAGGCTCCCTGGGCACCTTCTGAGCCAATACTCACTCCCTCCCATGGGCAACCTCTCTTCTCACTCTATCTCCTTAGATTGGTTTGACCTGTTCTTCAAGTTGATGTGAACACAATCCTACAGTATGTACTCTCTTGTGAATGGCTGTCTGCTTATCATTTTGTTAGTGAGATTCACTCATGTTGTTGTGGTTAGCTAGACTTCATTCTTTTTCATTGCTTTGTAATAGTCCATGGTATGGCTATGGCTTAGTTTATTGACTCCGCAGTGTATGAAAGTCCTTATTTGTTTTCAGTGTGGTATTGTCAGTCTTTTTAATTTTGACCATTCTGATAGGTGAATGGTAGTATCTCATCGGAGTTTCAATTTCCATTTCTCTGTTGACTAATTTATACTCCCTCCAGTAGTATCTGGAGTCCTCATCAACACTTGGTATTGTCTGTCTTTTGATTTTAGCCATTCTTATTGGTGTGTAGCAGTGTCTCATTGGGGTTTTAATTTCTGTTTCTCTGATGACTAATGATATTGAACACCTTTCATGTGCTTATTGGCCATTGGATATCTTTATGAAGCACCTATTCAAGTCTTTTGTCATTTTTTAATTTGCCTCATTTCCTTTTCTTAATATATATACCATATTGTTTATATAGTAAGGATACAAATCCTTTGTTGATATGCATACTGAAAATATCTCCCTTAGTCTGTGGTGTATGTTTTCACTATCTTAAAGGTAATGAATAGAAGTTCTTGATTTTAATGAAGGCTAATTTATCAAGTTTTTAAAAATAATCAGTAGTTGTTGTGTCCCGTTTAAGTAACTTTTACCTACCCTTGAATGCATTTCACACCAGGATTTTTTCTTGCAGGGCTGGAAATGGCCACATGGGACAGATCAAGCCAGAGGCTGCCCCAGGCAGCCGAGCCAGCTGCGGAGGGGGAGCCACATCTGCCCACAGGCCGAGAACTGGCCGAAGCTAACCGCTTTGCCTATGCTGCCCTCTGTGGCATCTCCCTGTCCCACCTATTTCCAGAACCTGAGCAAAGGTAAGTGCTTTAGTCTCACAGAGGGAAAGTCATGCTTCTTCAGGGAGAAAATTATTGACAGCCTTGCAGCCCGCCAGGCATTACCAGACACTATGAAGAGGAAAAAGCCATTGTGCCTGCTTTTAAGGAGCTCACAACCTGGTAGGGGGATGAGCCATCCCTCATTCAGTATTCATTCATTTATGCCTTCACCAAGCATTTTCTGCACACTTATTGTGTGCCGGGCATAATCGGAAGCACATGGAAGGTACACACAAATAAGATGAACGAGACAGATGTGATCCTCTGCCCTCAAGTAGAACACAGTTTAACAGGAGGATCAGATATCTATTAATTCATGCAACATGCATTTGTGGTGCACCTACTATGTGCTGGGTGTAGTGCAAGGCCCTGTGGAAGAAACAAGCAAGGCTTGGCTCCTGCCTTCCAGCTGCTTACAGTCTAGGGGAAGTGCCCAAGTGACTGATTATTATACCACACAGGTGGGGTCAGCACCATGATGAGTCTAAGCCAGGAGTCATGGGAGCGAAAGAATGACAGGTGTAATGACCGCAGTGCTGTCTGCTGTTGCCCGTATCCAGCATGCGTGTGTTTAAATCATACATTAGGAGTCAGAACAGAAGAGTTGTTAAGAGCTGGGGCTTCGGCCTTCAGGGATTCCGGGAGGTTGGGGGGAGAGTTTAGAAGCAGGAGGAGACCAGTTAGGAGACTGGTGGAGTTGTCTGGGAAAACCAGGAAAGTGACCAAGAGGTGAAGGGGGACACAGGTGACTTGGGGACAGGTTGGATGTTATAGGTGGGGAAGAGGGAGGAGCTAACTATGGCCAAAAGTTCCAAGTGGGAGAAGGGCCAGTAGGACAGAGATATTGTTACTGAGACAGGGAGTGACAGGCTGGGGGACAGGAGAGGACAAGAAGATTTTGTATCTGCATTGTTTGAAACCCCCCCATCTTGATCCTCCTTTAGTAAACTTCCCCCTGCCTTGGGGCTTAGCTGGGGTTTGGTTTGGTTTTCATCTTTGTCTCTCCCACTGGACTGAACACTTGAGCCTATTCATCCCTGCTTGAGGGACACCTCCAGGATGCTGTCCCTGACCCTCCCCGGCACCCAGACCAGGGTGTCTCTCCACCGTATGCCCAGTGACCTATTATTGCAACCACCGCACTGCACTGTGGTTCTCCCCATACCCACCCACCCTCCAGTGTGAGCTTCTGGAGGACAGGAGCTGCCTTGTGCAGCTCTGAGTCTCCAGTGTCTTGCCGTAGCTTGGTATAGCAAAGACACCTGGGAAAGGTTTGTGAAAAGAAGGGGTAGATAAATGCTGGCTTTATTAGCATAGGAGACAGTCAACCTCTTTGGACTGGTTCAAAATCTGGGTTCAAATCCCACCTCTGCCACTTTCCAGTTACACGTTACCTTAGGCCTCCCTAAACAACAGGCTCTTCATCTGTAGAATGAGGCTAATGATACCCACTCTGCAAGACTGTGATTATAAGAATTAAATGAGATAATGTAGGTAAAACACATAGCACAGACTAGCACATATTTGATACTCAATAAATGGTAGTGGTTACTTTTTTAAATCTATGACTTATTTTATTTGTCTTAGTTTCCTATAAAATGGAGACAATACTGGAACTTAACCCTACCATTTTGGGCTGGAAAAAGCAGGACACTATACTAAACAAGATTTAAACAATAGGAGATTATTGGAAGCCTTTGGGTTGGCTCCTCTACAGTTTTCTTAGCCTTCCCCTCCTGATCACAGAGCAGCTGCTATAGTGCCATACATCACCCCCTCACATAATAAGACCCAAGGCAGGAAAGAGTAGGTCAGGGATTCTCTTCAAGTCTCTCATCAGGGAGGAAATCTCTCCTGAAATACCCTGAAAAGACTTCCCCTTTTGTGTCATTGGTTAGATCCAGTCACATGCCCCAGCCTCACCTGTAAGGGAGGCTAGGAAAAAATAAAGGCACTGCCATTTTTGACCTCCATCATGGGAGGGGAGGTTTCAGCTAGGCCAGGAAGAAGGGGCTGGATAATTACTGCTGTGGAGGAATAGCATCCGTCAGAGGGTGGTCCTGGGGATGGAATGCGATGGGTCCCCGCTGAACCTGTCACAGAGCTACTCCGCACAAATGTTGGTTGTTCTCATTATTAGTAATGAAACCACACACTATATCTGGAGGTTAGACTTTATCTCATTGGATTTTCTGTTCCCAAGCGAGCCTCGGTCCCATCTCCCATAGGGTCTAACTCACCCTGCTCTGGCCCATGCCTGTGCTGTATCTGGGAAGCCAATACATAGGCAAAGAGCTCTGTGTCCTTTGTTCACATAAATATTTACAAACCTGAACTGGGCTGCTAGGCAGCACCTGGGAGGGTTCATAGAGAAGTGAGCTATTGCTGTCCCACCCCTCCCCAATCCAAGTGTTGTTCTAGACTCACGTGGCTCCTGCCAGGCAGAAGCATTTGCTGTGGGCATTTCCTTCTGAAAGTGTTTGATTTAGAATGTCAACTCTTTCTGCATGGTTCATCTCCATTTCCTTAGGCTCAAAACACATTCTAAACACAATTTTGATCATTTACAGCCCAGCTATGCTGTTGGTTTTAGTTATCTCTAGAAAACACTTTGTGGCAGTTTTTGCCCACATGGGACACAAAAGCAAACCTTTAAAATATGTGTTTCTTATCCATGCTGTAAACATCACAGATGCTGTTCCCTACAATTAGCTCTATGTATTAAACACGTAGAAATGAATGGAGTAGATCGGGGCTTGGCAAACTTTTTCTGTACAGGGCCAGGTATTTTGGGCTTGTGGGCCATTGTAGGCTCTGTCACAGTGCTCAGTTTTGCTACTGAAGCCTATAAGCAGCCAGAGACAATATGTCAAGGAAGGGGTGTGGCTGTGTTCCAATAGAACTTGATTTACAAACACAGGCTGCAGTCTGAGTTTGGTCCACTTGGGGAGTTTGCTGGCCCCTGGTGGGTAGGAGGAGCTTTGGACTCTGGAACCCTGGATTCCAGGTGAGGCTTTGCCCCCTCCCAGGTTGAGACCCTGATGAGGCAGTCAGCCTCAGCGGCCCAGGAGCCCCCCTGCAAGCTGCGGTAAGGCTGAAGCTGGGGTGGTTGATGCACGTGCTTAGCTGGCGCCTGGCACTTGGTGAGTGCCCAGGATCGCAGCCACTGGAGAGGGGTGGTCTCTGCAGGCACCGTGCAGGGCTCCCGGAGTTGGAAAGATACAGGATTGAGCTGTCACTGAACTCTTCCAGGTCTGGGTTTCCTTATTTCTATGAAGGGGGTAGAAATAGTACCTCCTCCTTGTAGGATTATGGCGAGAAGTCACTCAGTTCATTTATAGCCCAGCTGTGCTGTTGACTTCAGTTATCTTTAGATCTGTAGGTTACTGGATTTAGATTAGTAATCTTAGATTACTGAAAAAAGTGGCAGGTGCCTTTATTTTTTCCCAAAATGATGGAGCATTGCTCTGTGATTGTCTTGGGTTTTCATGATTACTGTTGATTTTCATGTATTTCGACATTAGAAGCAATTGCTAAAGCCCTGCCGATCTAAAACACCATTCGCTATTTAATAGATTGCTGTACTGGCATAATAAACACATTTTACGTATGTGTTTATTAATTCATTTGTTCTTTTAAAGAAATGTACATGTAGTGTCAGGTATTGTTCAAAGCAAGTGGCAAATGTTAACATGGGTTCCACAACTCTATGAAATGGGTTTCGTCCTATTGCCACTATTTTACAGACAAAGAAACTGCAGCACAGAGAGGTTAAGTAACTTGTCCAAGATCACACAGCTAGTGGCAGAACTGGAATTTGAACCAGAGTTTGTGCCCCTTATCCTCCCACTCTTAGTATGAGATGCTTCTCTACATCCAAGACTTTCTTCATGGACACAGGGCTAGACCATCCTGCTGCCCTCAGCATAGAAATTTACCCCTAAGTAATGATCAATTCACTTAGTCATCCGCTGCCTCCATACACACCCACATACCATCTCAGGCAATCCCAGTAAATTATGATAATTGTAATATCAGTAGCTAACATTTATTGAGGGTTATCAGGTGCCAGGCACTATAACCATGTCATTTCATCTTCCCATCCAATCTAACAAGCACATCCTGTTATCATCTGCATTTTATAGCAGAGGAAATTGAAGCTAAGAGAACTGAAGTAAGAACATAAGCCAGTCACCGAGGGAGCCGGAATTCCCACAGGGGGTCAGACTTCAGAGCCCCATTCCCTCCGGCCTCCCTTGGTCACCTTACAAATAAGAATAGTGATGCTTGCTCACATTAGTTGAGCATCTCCTGCATGCCAAGCCCTGCTCTGGGTGCTTCATTTCATCCTCAGACAACTTAATGAAGTTGATCCCTTAAACCCATTTGCAGGTAAGGAAACAGGCACAGAAAGGGCAGTTTACTTCCGCAAGGTGCTCCACCACTCAGACAGCCATTCAGGAATGAAGGACTTTTCCCCCAGCTGCTGAGAGGCTGCCGGCACAGCCTGGGCCTGCCCTGGCGGCAGAGAGCCATCTTGCCCAAGGTTCTGCCCCCTCCTGGGGCCGCCTGCATCCAGTGATTGCCTGATGTGGGGTGTGAACGCCCAGCCCTCTCGCCCCACTGGGGGGCAGCTCTGAAGGGTCAGAGCTGTGGGATGGGCTGGGGCTTCTGTTGAGTCTGCATGGCAGCCTGATGGCTCACCCCTGCCCTTCCTGCCTCCTGCTTTCCTCCCACAGGCGTTGATCCCAAAGATCCCTAATAATCTCATTTCAGAGCTGCTTCCTGGGAACCTGAACCACAATAGTGGTGGGCCAGGATTTTAGCTTGAGCTTTTTGCTGCTCCTGTCAGGGCCTCGGCCTGCAGTGACCTCTCCTCTTGGACTTCCACTGCAGCAACTCTAGGAAATGGGAGGGATGGGCTGTCTGGGATCCATGGGAGCTGGGCAGGGTGGTGCAAGCGGGGAGCCTCCTGAGGCCAACACCACCACCAGGGAATTCTGCTTGTTCCTGGGAGGCCTGATTCCACCCTGACCCGGCCAGAACCCAGGGTGCAGAATCCAGTGTGCGGAGCCCCGGGACAGTACAGTTGAAGCAGGCGGGGACGTGGTTTGGAAATAGACTTGGCTTCTGTGTCTCAGCCTTTTCTCTGAACTGGCATGATCACCTCCTAGTGGCCTCCCCTGACTCCACATGCCCTGTCTACCCCTGATCCACCTCACCGTTTTCACAGCCATGAGTGGTCGCTTTGAATCAAAGCCTGATGTGGACTCTGCCATAGCCCCCAAAATGCCATGTGCTTCCTGCAGCTCATGGGGTTCCATCTCCCCAGAGTACCCCATTCATCCCCCTCCCAGGGACTCCTGTGGGGCTCAGTGCAAATGGTGGCAGTGGGCATGGCAGGAGGACAGACTCCTCTTCCTCTGCACTTTATTCCCTTCTGCAGTGGCTGACTTGTTTCCAAAAGGCATGTCCATGGTGATTTCCAACAGCAGCAAATTGCCCCACTGCCCCTTGCTTCCACAGGTGGACTGGGGGCTCCCTCCCTGGACTCCTATGTCCTAGCCTGTCAACTTGGCACCGGGAGCAGTGTCACATCCCTGTCTCTATCCCACTGTGAGCTTCTCATTAGTGGCCACATCTTGCTCATCTCTGACTCCTCAGCCCCCAGCTCAGCCCCAGCCCAGGGCACATGGGCAATAGCTGCCCCTCACCACTCGTTCCTGGGGTTTATCCACCCAGTTGGTAAAAGTTTTGGTGGGGGAAGAAGAAGAAATTCCAAGTCACCTGAAATAAGGTTTCTGGCCATCTGTGTTCCATGGACCACAGTCACCGTGTCTTTTGGTATGTGCCGGCTATTTACACACAGGAGCACATCTGATCTAAACATGCAGCAGCCTTGTGAGATGGACCTTCCAGGAGGCTTTGGGATCTGATCCATGCCTGTCTTTCAGCCCCTTCTGCACAGGGTTTGTGGCCAGCCTGGTGAAGTGGCTGGATTTGTCTGAAGCCGTCTTGCCAACTATGACTGCTTTTGCCAATGGCCTGGGAGGCGAAGGAGCAGACGTGTTTGCTCAGATTTTATTGAAGGATCCCATCCTGAAGGATGACCCGTTGGTGATCATTCAGGTACATCTGGGACAAATCATTTCCTTTCAAAGTCAGTCTGAAAAATCACTTCTAATGAGGGTGGGGTAGTTAAAAGATAAAATATTTCATTGTAATATAGGATGATCGTAGCTAATACTGAATTATTATCACGATTGAATGTTTACTATTGATTTAGTTTAATACTTAAGTAGTGCTTTTTATGTGCTAGTAACTCTACAGATACCAACTCATTTAATGCTCAAAGCAACTTTATGAGGCAGGAAGTATGAACATCCCATTTTAAAGATGAGAAGACTGAGGCACAGAGAGGTTAAGTAACCTGTTCACGGTCACACAGCTGAGAAGTGACTGAGCCAGGATTTGAACCTTGGCAGTCTGACTCCAGAGCCTGTGCTCCGGAGTGCTAAGCTGTGACGCCTCTCCTTGGAAGCAGCAGCTTTGCTGTGTCTCCTTGGGCATGTCACTAACCTGCTCTGTGTGCAGTTAAAGCAGGCAGCTTGTGACACAAGCCATGGTGGGTCAAGTGAGTAGATTTAAAACAGCCCCTTCCTTCATTTCGCTCCCTGAAATTCTCAAACACACTTTTTTATTTATTTACTTACTTGTTTGTCTGGCTCACCACTAGAATATAGAGCAGAGATATTTTGTCTGTCTTGTTCTCCCACTTAGCAAGAGTCAATACATATTTGTGACGAGCAGGCTGATTAATATCAACTCACTGCTGGTTCCTGTTACTTTTTCCCCAGGACCTTCTGAGCTTCTCACTCAAGGATGGTGAGTTGATTTTCTAAGTTCTGTAAACTGTGGGCGCTCAGCCTCACCCTCGGCGGTTAAGTCAGTGATAGGTGGTGCCGCTGCGGCCCCGCCCCCCGCACCCCGTGGTATTTTTGGTGCAAGGAAGGAAGGGGAACCCCGTGTAGCTGGGGAGCCAGCACGCACTGCATACGTGCCAAGCATTGTGTGGTGCTCGGTTAGCGTTATTTCCTTTATTCCTCGCGATGCCCTGTGGTTTTACTTCTGAAGAAGCTCTTGAATCTTTCCCCTTCCTTGTCTCTACCCACCAGCCTGGTCTGAGCCACCCTCCTAGATGACCCCTCCTGGGGTCTCCTCACTGGTCTTCCTGCCAGCAATTTGTTCCCCAGCCTGCAACCTGAATGATCTTTCCAGACACACATCTGAGTGTGCTGCCCCCGGGCTCCATACCCGCAGTGACCCTGCTGCACTCAGGAGAGAGGCCAGCCCTTCCGACGTGGCCCCTGCGGGGCTGGCCCTGCCCCATGGCAGCTCTGCACACGCCCTTCCCCTGGCTGCAGGATTTCATGCCCCTCTTGCCCAGTTACTCTCTACCTTCCCTCATCCCTCCGCTCTGTCACCACTTCCCTGGGGAAGCCTTCTGGCCTCCCAGCTGGGATGTCCCCCACCTCCAGCACCATGTGGCCATGGTTGCTGTTGAATAGTTACATGATCCTTTGCTTGGTAACTGGCTTCCCCTCCAGACCATAAGCACCATGAGGGCAGAACCTGCACCTGGTTTCCTTCACCCTGTATTTCAAGTGGATAACACAGCACCCGACACATCGTACTCGCTCTATAAATACCTGTTGAAGGAATTAATAAGTTAGATCTTATTGCCCCATTTTGTGGATGAGGAAGTGATGCTCAGAGAGCTTAAGCAAGTCAGTGAAGGTTGCTCAGTACATGGCAGTGTGGGATTCTACCAAGGACTGTCATAACAAATTACCACAAACTGTGTGGCTTAAAGCAGCAGACACTTAGTCTCTCACAGCCCTGGAAGCCAGAAGCCTGAAAATGAGGCATCAGCAGGGTCTCAGTCCCTCCGAGGCTGTAGGGGAGAATCCTCCATGCCTCTTATAGCTTCTGATGGCTCCTGGCATTCCTTGGCTTGTGGCCACATCACTCCAACCTCTGCCTCATCTTCCCATGGCTTTCCTCTCCTCCTCTGTTTCTTCTCCACTGTGTGTCACCATAAGGACATTGTACGGGGTAACCTCATCTCAAGATCTTTAACTTAAATTATATCTGCAAAGACCTTTTTCCCAAATAAGGTCACATTTCCAGATTCCAGGATGTGGACAACTCTTTTTGGGGTCACCATTCAGGAAACCTAGATTCTTAACCTGTCTCTGAGACTCTCTTGTATGACCTTAATCAAGTCACTTAACCTCTCTGAACTGTAACTTCAAATACAAATAAGGGGCAAGAGTCAGGTGCTCCTTTAAAAAAAAATCTTTGATTCAAAGAACATGGTTCAGGATCTTGTAAGGAAAAGGTTGATTTCATAGTTGGCCAGTTGTTCAAGTGCTTCCCCGCAAGCTCTGTGAGGGCAGAGCCCTTATTTGGTTTGTTCTCCATTGTGTCCCAGCACCTACCAACCTGATGGTCGCATGGTGGACATTTCGTGTTTGTTGGGTGGATGGATGGAGCAGGGGAAAGAGAGAGGGAGGGAGGCAGGAGAGATGAATGGGTGGATATGGATGGATGCACATGGAGAGAAGGAAGAATGGATGAATGGATAGAAGGATGGATGGTCTTTCTTTAGAGAACAAGCTAAGATACTAGCAGGCTCGTTTGTCCAAACCTGAGGGTCAGACCATCTTCCTTCTATAGAGGTTGATGAGGTTGGGACACACAGCAGAGGAGAAGGCTGTCTGTGCTGCAGGATTTCTCTCTGGCTGTGAGGTAGGATGATGAAGCATGGAATTAGCCCAGGAAATCAACAGGAAAGGCTGCACACTTCTCAGAACTTCCTGGAAGGCTGACCTTTACCAACAGTGTAGGGATCTTAGTCATAAAATGATGCTGTCTCAGCAACAGGTGGAATTCTTTCGTGTGCCCATCATACTGTTCTCCCCATCCAATTACAACCTACCAAGCTCTTTGCCCACACCACTGAAAAAATAAGTCTTTTATATGAGGATGGAAACAGATTCTGAGCTGCTAACTCGAAACCAGGTTTCTCGACCTTGGCCCTATCGACATCTGGGACTGGATAATTCTGTGCTGTGGGGCCGTCCTGTGCACTGTGGGAGTTTAGCAGCATCTCTGGCTTCTATTCACTAGATGCCAGTAGTACTTGCTGAGTTGTGACAAACAAAATTTGTCTCCATAATTGCCAAATATCCTCTGGGGGACAAAACTGGTTGAGAACCACTGCTCAAATTTAGGGCCCAAAATTTGTTCATCTCAAGTGGGGCTGGCTTATTTATTGTTGGCGATCTTCATAAGTTATTTTCATTGCCCTTCTGGGTCCTGCACCTAGACTGTGAATTATTGCATATAGTGTATGATCCTCAGGTCAACTGCCAAGATAGGTAGGTAATATTACCCCGACTGACAGGGGAGGAAATTCAGCTCGGGAGGTGAAGTAAGTAGCCCAGGGTTATATTTCAGTTTCAAAATTCCATTTAAGGCAAAGTGAGTCTCGTGGTGAACTCTGCATCGCTGCCCAGGAAACTTAAACTGAATCATGATTTTTGCCTTCTGTACTCATGAGTCCAAAGGTAGCATCAACTCTAGGCTCTGCAACCCAGGGAGGTACGCAGCACATGAGACACAGCAATCTTTACTGCAAACTTGGCTCCACTTTCTGACCTGGTCTCTATTATTGAATTGCAAACTCACCTCCTCAGGGAACCAGAAATGTTCGTGGTTTTGGTCTCCGGTGGTGGTGAAATGCCCACATTGTCACCTGGTTGCTGGGCTGTCCCTCAACATCCTCGAGACTCGTACATCTTTACATCTTATCAATAATCAAAACCGGCTGGTTCATCCATTCAGCACTTAAGAACTGAGCACCCACTGCGCGTGCCCAGCCCTGTGCAATGCTCTGAGAGTAATCCTAATCATAGCTGATACTCATTGAGTGCCTACTGTGTGCAGGCCCTGAGCTAAGTGCTTTATACTAAGCCCCACAGTGACCCTAGAAGGTAGATGCTCTTTCTGCTCCCAGTTTACAAAAGAGGAAACTACAGCATAGAGAGGGAGATAACCTGCCCAAGGCCACACAGCCAGAGAGTGAGGGGGCCAGGACTTGAACTCAGAAAGAGTGAATCCAGAGTCTACTTTTAACTGCTGGTGTACCTCCCACATGGAGAGAAATCAGGTCACTTTACGGGGATTTAATGAGGCTGGGACAAAGTGGGTGCCCCATGTGGCAGGAGCCAGAGGAGTGGCTAATCTTGTTGCCATCCAGGAAGGTGGAGAAGCAGCCCCTCCCCTCCCGTGACCACTGGTCTTGAAGTAATCTTGTCACTTAATGCCCTTAATTGACCCCTAAAATAAACCATGAGGAGAAAAGGCAGGCCTCACACCTGAAACAATCTGAGTTCAACCCCTGCCCTTGAAAGGGGTCCATCCTAAAAGCCCCATCCCTCCAGCCATTATGGTGAAAATGGAGATAAATATTGTAATATTGCACATAACAATGTGTACTTAGGAAAGTTGGTTAATCGAGGGACGGTGGTGCAGGGTTCATTATGCTCATCTTCTGATTTCGTGGCAACAAAGGCCAGATTGAAAAGGCGTTCTTGTTCCCATTTTACAGATGAAGAAACTGAGGCTCAGAGAGATCAAGAAACTTTCCTGAAGCCATTCAGCTACTAGGTAGTTGGCTGAAAATTCAAACCCAGTCTGTGTGACAACAAAGGCTGATGTTTTTGCCCCAGGTTCCTTTTTTTGGAGGGCAGCCCCCAAAGGGAAGGGATCAGCCATGATCTCTTCTCAAAGGTTTGGGATCCTGCTTTCTCCTGGAAGTACAAGATCAACCCCAGGCCTGCCATCCTGGCTCCTGTAATCAGGAGGTGTGGCCATGCTGAGAACAGGCTGGTTCAGTGCCTTGCAATGGAGGAGGTACTGCCTCCCACCCCAGCAAGGTGCATCTGTAAATGTGGGGAAGGTGGGGGTTGTTACCACAGTGCCTGGAGTGTAACTGGCATTCAGTGCCAGGCTCTTGGGCTGCTACTCGCCCCTCGGTGCACAGGACAGAGCTGGCCAATGAAGTACAAAATCCAGTAGCTCTGTCAAGACATGCTGATGGAGAAAGGAGCCCAGCGGTGTGGGTCTAGCGCCAGCTCTGTCTTGAACACACTGGGTGACTTTAGACATGCCCCATGCTCTTTCTAGGCCACAGGGGCAGGGTGGGCGCCAAGGGCTCCCGAAGTACGTGGTTGTGTGCCAGGGGTGGGCACTGGGGCTGCCTGGCAGTTGCTGGAGGTCAGCACACCCTGCCCCCTGTGACAGAGCTGAAGACACTGGGGTCTCCCCACCCCAAGATTTTCCCAAGAACAGGGTGATGTGTGTCCTCTATGTGTGCCTGTGGCCCATGGCCTAGGGCTATGCCTGGGATTGTGTGTGTGCACGTCACATATGCCCTGCACACAGAAGACAGGATTGGCCACTGACCACATGGGATTGTCCCGGAACCCCCAAACTCGCCCAAGAGCAGATTTGCCTTTTAAAGACAGCCACAGTGGAAGGAGCAGAAATGTTGGCATCAGATAATCCTGGATTATAATCCAGCCCCACCACTCTCTCAGCTGTGTGATTTAGAAAGTTTTTAAACCTCTTCCCTCTTGTGCAAAAGGGAATATCATCATAGGGGCCTCCTAGGACCACTGGGAGGATCAGCGATCACAGCTGTAATCTCCCTGGGGGATGCCTGGCACTTAGGAGGCCCATGGTTTTCTTTGCTGCAGAGGTAGCCCTGGGGTCATCTTGATCATGTCCCTGCCTCCAGGCATGAGTGCGCCCAGACCTTCTCAGACCAGGAAGCGCCCGCCTGTTTGCCCACTGCTCTGCTTCTCGGAGTAGGAACCACTTGCTTCAGAATCGCCTGGGGAGCTTGCTCCAGGTTCCTGAGCCCCAGACCTCCTGTGTGTGGGGCCAGCACATAGGAATTTTCACCAGTATCCCTGTGACCTCCCCTTGTGTAACCTCATGTCACACACGTCTGGATTCAAATGCACAGTGACTTGCAGGCTCCTGTCTTCCAAAGCCATCAAAGATGGCTGTGCATTCAGAGGCTGCTGATGGGCTCTCTCAAGTCTATTTGACCTTGAACTCTTAAAGGTTCCTCCCTTGAGGGGAACAGGCACCCTGAGGTGGACCCTTAGATCTCTGAGCTGGAAGGGACCTCCAGAGTCCACTCCTCTGGCCTTTGTCATTGGGGCTGGTTTCCAAAAACTGAGGCTCGGGCAGTGGACTGGGGTCTGAGCAGCCCGCAGGAGCAGCGGGGGGATTCTGTGGGCCCACTGCCCAATGCTGGGCAGGCTGAGGAAGATCAAGGCCTGACTTGACTCTCTGTTCCAGTACAGAGATTCAGAGGGAGGGTACGAGGAAGAAGTGGAAGCCAAAAGCAATGGGCAGGCTTGGGAGTGTGGCAGACTGTTGTTCCATCCCATAGCTGAGGTTCCCACGCCCTGGGCAAGAGCACAGCCTCTGCAGCCCACCACCCACCTCGGCGCAGAGCACCAGAGCACTGAAGGGAGCCGTGTCTCTGTTTCCTCTTTGATTAAAGCGAGATATTACAGCACATGCCTCCTTGGGTGGTGGGGAGGAGTCAGTAAATCCATACATGTGGAGGGTTTCCAGGAAGCAGTGGATAAGCAAAGCTTCCAGTCTTCGTATGATTATTAGTCATAGGGCATTTCTGCAGCGGGGGACACTAATCTCATCCAGCGTAATCCTCCTCCCCTATCAGGACCTCTCCCAGCAGAAATCCATTCCTTCATTCCTACAGATGCTCCATGCTTCACTCACACAAAGATAATTACACATCTGCCTAGATGCTAGGGAGGCACAGTGAATTTGGAGCTTATATTTTAGAGGGGAAGATACAATAAACAGGTGGGCAAACTTAAAAACCAAGTTTTGAATGGTGATAAGAAAATACTGCATGGTAAGCAACTAGAAAGCAGTGGATGGGGTCAAGGAGGACTTTTCCAAGGAGGTGACATTGAGGAGCAGATCCAAGAGAGTATTCCAGATGTTGCCAAAACGTTGTCATTTAAGTAAGAGATGACCCCACCAAGAGAGGAGAGAGGCCTTACCCAGTAAACCGACTCTCTCCCATCCCCTGGGAAGCAGGACTCAGAGGGTACTGGAACAGAGTGAGCCTCTGCTGGAGGCGGCAAGCAGGAAAAGGTCTTTTGTGCTGCTTGTAGTGGGGAGGGTCCCATGTCAGAAAACCCAGGCGGTAGAGGGGGAGCTTCAGTTAGTTAATGAGCTAACATGAATTACTAATTGCCAGGCATTGTCCTGGGTACTGGGAGACACAGGAGCAAAACAAATGTTTTTGCCTTGTGGGACTGACATTCTGGTGGGAAGAGCCAGACAAATCTACCCACAGATACCACAGTGGTAGGACGAGGGGAATGGGGACAGAGTGACAGGGTGGGCTGCTGACTTTAGAAGTTGATAGCTTCTCTCAGGGGGTAATATTTAAGACCTGCCTGAGGAGAAGGAACCAGCCAGGCAGAGCTCTGGGGGAGGAGCTTTCTAGTTAGAACAGCAAGCACAAAGGCCCTGGGGGCAGTAAGGTGCTTGGCTTTTCAGCAGGCCAAACGCTGGTGCATGAAACAAGGATCAGTAGCAAGTGAAGTGGAAGAGGATAGCAGGAAGGGACCAGATAACACACAGTCTTACAGACCAGTGCATTGGGGAGCCATTGGAGAGTTTTTAAGCTGGGGGAGAGAACACAATCAGACTTGTGACTTTACCCCTGTGGCTGCTTTGTGGCAGACAGTGCAGGGGCAGAAATGAAAAATAAGAAACCAGTGAGGTAACTGGTAGTTGATGAAGGGTCACAGTGGCAGTGGCAGGTGATGGCAGTGGAGATGGGTCACAGAGGTCGGACTCAGGATATATTTTGGAGTGTGGCCGACAGCATTAGCTGGTGGATTGGGTGTCAGGGCTGGGGCAACAAGAAGAATCCATCAAGAGCCGTGCCTGGGCTCGTGGCCTGAGCTCCAAGACAGGAGAGGTGGGCCCCTGAGGAGTGAGTCGGCCACCTGGCAAGTTGGTGGTGGAGCCAAGACCAGAGGACTCCAGTGTCCGAGGCAGCCCAGGACTCTTGTCCCTTCTCCCACTTGCCTTAAATAGAACCTTAGTTCCAAGTCCAGCAGCCTGGCTGCCAAGGTCCTAGAAATGACCCTTATAACTCAGTTCCAGGGCCCCATGCCTGAGAATACGTTGGGCTATTAATTAATCACGAGTGCAGCTGGCAGTCTGTATTTCAGAAGCTGAATCACTGCAGCCTTGACCAATGGAGTTTGAATTAGTGGCTAATTATAATTACTGCCACCTAATCACCACGGCCCAGGTGTGGCTAATTGCCATAGCTTGATTATCACCACCTGGGTGCAATAGTCTGCGATCCTAAGAGGGAAAAGGGAACTTCTCTGTTCCCGGAGCTTTAATCTAGTAACTCCACGACACAACATAGCTGTTTCCCAGCACGTAGACAGTTCCTCATCTAGCGGGGCAAAGGGAGCTGGGCAAATGCTGCCAGACCACAGCTCGCTCTGAGGCCCTTACTTCAAGGAAGGACCTAGTTTGTTTTGCAAAAGCTGTCACTTCAAACTTCAAGACTTCGGTGGGCTCTTGTGTTGAAGGCTAGCCACTACTACTTTAGTATAATATCATTGCTTAGCATTGCAGATACCCAGCAAAGGAGTACAATTCCTTTACAGTTATTAAAGGCCCATCGTCGACCAAGAGTCCTCGCCCCAAAACTTTGTGAGGGGACTCTAGTTCCACTTTCCACTTGAGCAAGGATGAGCTATTTACCCAAGTTTAGATGCAGAAATAGAATCCCTACTCAGGGCTGCCAAGTCACTAATTAAACATACATTCTTTGTGCCAAGGTCCATCCTAAAGACTAGACATACAGCAGTGAAAACAACCCTTATGAAGTTTAGAGTTCAGGGAGAGAGACAAAGAAAAAGTAAATGAATATGGTATTGGATAATGATATCAGATCTACCTTATTGCCGAGGAAAGAGAGCTAAGTGCCAGGCACCCTGACTGGAGGCCCATCTCCAGGCATGGAGACATTCCTGGGCTGGCGAGGAACTAAGGTGGGAGAACAGAAGGCTGAGGGAGGAGAGACCCGAGAGGAGCCTCAGAAATGGTGGCAGCTCTGTGCTTCCTGCTCTGGCCTCCAGACCAGTGTTTCTCAAACCTGACGTTCAGAATGGATTCCCAGGTCCTATCCCAGAGCTACTGAGCGGGACTCTCTGGGGGTGGCACTCACTGGGTCCAAGTAACAGCCCTCCTGTCCTCACCAGAGTTTGGGACCAGTTGAGAGGTTTCAAAGGAGATGCAGGGGCAGCTGATGACCGGAGAACCGGGCAGCCTTGTGGCTGGTTGAATGTGCTGCCTGCTGCCCCAGGGAACCTGGCTGGCCGCTGAGCTCACCACGTGGTGGCATGGTCAGGCAGGCGGTCCTAGAGAGGCGAGGGAAGCCCAGACAGGTCTAGCAGGTAAGTCACCCCCCTGGTGGGCAATTCAAGGAAGTGAAGTGGATGCAGTAGTGAGGTTTTTAGAGAAACTCAGAGGGCTAAAGGAGGAGAATGGTGAGTATTCCAGTCTCTGGCTTGGATGGCTAGGTGGTGTGTTCTGAGGCAGGGCATCCAAGAGGAGACCCTTTATGCTACGTGGGGGCCCAGTCTCTGGCAGATGGGATGGGATTTAACAGTCAAGGCTGGTAGTGGAATTGGATGTGGTGGGAAGGGGGCACTTTACATACGATCCCATCCACTGTTGGGGTGCCTGAAGAGCATATGAAGAGGAACAGGGCCAGTGTCTGGCCCCTTCCAGATGCCCACTTCTTATTAACCAGACATTCACCTATTCTCAAATGCTTCCGGGCTGTATAGCTGGAACTTGGACAAACTCCCTTTTTAAATTTCAATAGATAAATTTTTCCAGTTGTTAAAATTAGCCTAAGTTGGTTAAGGATAATTTTGAAAAGGCATAAAGAAATCATATTTGACATATTTCTTTCTTCTTTTTCCCTATTCTTGTTTCTTTTTCTGAGATGGGACCCTATGGCATTTTATCACAAATCATCTATACATTTATGAAATTTGTTTCACTACATAAGCATTTTTTTTAGATATTACAAACTCTTTTTAGGAATCATTTTCTCATGGCTCATTTTCCGCTGGGCATATGTGCTGTAGTTAACCAACCCCCCAGTTTTAGGTGGCATTAATTATCTCCAGACTGTTATTGCCTTCATGTTATAAATGTCTCCGCAGGGCCTTTATTTACTGTTTTCTACATTTAGGATTCTTTTCCTAAGATTAGAATTCCAGAAAGGAGGTGCCCATCTTTTTCCCATTTTTTTTATTGTAGTAAACCACACATAACATAAAATGTAGCATCTTACCCATCTTGAAGTGTGCGTTCAGCAGCATTGACTATGTTCACGTTGTGTAGCCATCATCACCAGCCATCTGCAGAACTCTTCACTTTGCGAATCTGAAACTCAACCATTAAATGCCCCCCCTCGCCTCCCCCCAGTCCCTGGTACCCACCCTCCCACCTTCTGTCTCTGTGGTTCGGGCAATGCACTGTTCTTCAGTGTGGGATAGGTATTGTCAAATTGCCCTCCAAGCGGTTTCTATCAACACACACCCCCACCAGTGAAGTCCTCGAGCACCTATTTCCTTCCTGAACAGCAAAAATTGTTCTTTGCTAATTTGGCTGGTGAAAAATACCCCCTTGTTCCTGATTAATATTTCTAAAAGCTGTACAGTGTTCCACCCAGAAAGCTGTGCTATTGTTTCATCGACTGGTTCTCATGGGGCTGTGTATTTAGGACATTCCCAGGGCTTGGGTTTTATCAGTTACACTGCTGTTACCATCTCTGTGCTTAGCTAAACTGATACTCTGCCTTTCTGTTTCTGTCTTTCAAGGGCACTATGATGCTCGGTCCCGAGTCCTGGTTTGCCACATGATCTCCCACCTCCAGCTGCCCTTGGGGGAGCTGGATCTGCTGGAAGAGACATTCCTTGAGAGCCTGAAGGAAACCAAAGAGGAGGAATCTGAGTAAGGGAGCCCTGTGACCACCCCCTCTGCCTATCAGGAATTGAGGACTCCTACTTGACCGTCCTATTCAGAAAGTAGACCAGACCCCCTCTCTTTCACCTGCCCCCATTAAGAGATGGTATATTGAGGTGGAAGGAGCACTGGGTGTAGAGTCCCAGTGCAGCCCTGACTTGCTGTGTGGCCTTAGAAAGACACTTTCCCTCTCTGGTCTCCAGTCTTCACTTGGAAGAAATAGGGATTGAATGAATGATTGCTAAGGGTGTGAGCCTATGACTGTAACATTCCATGGCCCTGACATCACACTCCACCTCAGGTTCTTTCGACAGCTTGTCCATGGGCCAGAAGACCTGGGTTCAAATCCCACCTCTGACATCCATCTGCTTTTTCACCCTGGGAAGGTGCCCCTTGCCCCTTCTCTAAGCCACAATATTCTTAGCTGAAAAATGGGAATGAGGATAGACTCCTCCCAAGGTCATCGTGAAAAATGAACGTGATGATATAAAGTGCTTTTCCCAAGGGCTGGCACGTAGCAAGTTCGCAGGACACAGGCCCCTGTAATGCACCAGTTGCAGAGCAGCTCTGCTATCTATATATAGTCAGGATTGCGCAGAGGGAAATTATCCTGGCAACTTGGCCAGAGCTCAGCTCTTTGTGAGACACCTTACACAGGATCCAATCGCAGAGCAATAAGTCAATCTCAGTCACTGCCTAATCGCGGGCTCTGTGTGCCAGGTGCATCTCCCAGCCTTGGGTTTTGTTCGGCCAGGATAGCTTTCTCGAGTAGCCAGGTTGCGCCAGTTCAGCCCAGCTGGGAATTTAGCTCTGAAGCCACATGCAGAGGTGGAGCCACCCTCCTGCCAAGGTTTGTAGGGCAAAGAGAGAGATTGCTTCCCTGAGAAAGGAGGAAACTTGGCCTGTTGAAATAACCTGAAAACCAGCTTGCTTACACTCCCAGAGCCATGTCAGTAAAGAAATAACTGGATCCAGGCCAATTACCATAATCACAAGGGCTGCTCCGATTCTTTGGGTATATTATAGTATCTTAAATGCTTGAAATGAGGGAAATTCTTAGCTTGTTTGGTAATCTCATTATCAGAAAGAAACATATTATCCAGAGGATTTATTCTGATAATACCATTAATGCCAGATCAAAGAATATGTAAAAGAGAAGTTCTTACATAGCCCAGCTGTGCCACTTAGCAGCCGTGTGATCTTGGACAAGTTATTTAACTAAAAACTATAAGTAAAATTATTTGCTTACAGTACTATCATCATTGCTATTATTTCTACATATGGGACCTTTCCTCAAAAAAAAGAAAATTCCACGTGTATAATTTTTCAATTCAATTTTAGGGACTTAGAGACCTCTCAGGTTCTATCTGTGGTCTCTGGAACGCTCTAAGACCAGGGAAAGCACAGTGAATGGTCAGCCGGGAGACCTGGTTCTCTTTTTGATTCTGCTACTAACTCCCTGTGTGTCCGTGGGCACATTGTTTACCCTGTCTGGGGACCAGCACCAGTTTTTCCACCTATACAGATAGAGGATCAAATTATATGCAGGTTTCTTTTAACTCTAAGGGTTTGTGTTTCTGCAAGGTGAGCTTATCACTGGGCACCCGGAGGCGATCTTTGCATCCTCTGGGGTTCAGGGTGTAACGTACACCTTTCAGTTCTTGGGTCCCCATCCAAGCCCTAAAGCCAAGCTTCCCCTACTTGTTTGGTGACTTTGCTTCTCTATGCCTCAGTTTCTTCATCTCTAACATGGGGGTAAGGGTATTACCTCCATCATAGAGTTATTGAGAGATTAATTAATACATACCAAAACACAAATACAATACAAAAGCTTGGGACAGTGTCTGGCCCATAGAGGGTCTCAGCAAATATTAGCTAACACCCTGCTGGAGGTTGATGCTGATTACCTTGTAATGACACGATCAGCATCTAACTTTTATCAAGTGGTTACTAGATTCAGGCACATCCAGTCTTCTCATCTGATGCTCATAACCATCCCCTGAGGGTTTTTCAGAGGAAGAAACAAAGTCAGAGGGGTGACCTAATTCACCCAAGGTCGCATAGCTGGTCGGCGGCACCATCTGATTCAGCTACCGTATCCACTCTGAACGCCACTTTCTGTATTCCTCAAGGCATGGTTGACCATCCCAAGTTCCCTCTTTAATTCTGATAAAGGCAGTAAAAATAATTCTTTTATGGGGCTTGCTCAGCTTTTACTAGGAAAGGTCTCTAGGTCTCCTAGAGATTTGCTCTCTCTCTGCCACCTGGAGCAGGGGAGCTTTAAAAAAAGAGTGGCGGTGATGATAAGGATAAGAAACACCCTCTCATGGGACATAAGGTCTCAGTGAGTGAAATTTATTTGTGGATCCGTGGGGTGGCCAGCCTGGTGTCTTGCTCATCACTAGGTATCGGTGGCCTCAGCCTGGGATTTGGCCCAAATCTGCATTTTGGCATCAGCCGCTGTCACTGGAAAACTGACACGGAACACCAACTCAAGGCCTTTTCTGGCATCCCTGAGAATGAGTGTGGCCAGTGGCAGGATGATGACATAGACAGGTATCCAGCCAGCGGGCAAAGTCAGTAATCTACATTTAGATTTAACGTCACGTGTTGAATTCTCACTTCCAAATATAGGAAGCCTTGTAGATGTAACTCAGGGCCAGCATCTTGTACTGTAGATGTTGAAATTCAGACAACTGAAGTAGTTCCAGGAGTAAAACACTTGATAATTGATGATTTGGGAAAGCTATTCATTTCATGTACAAAGCGAACATTCAAGTACTTAAGGAAATAGGGAAATTGGTTGGCAGTTCAGGTGAACACAGAGAGTGCCTTAGCTAAATAACTTTAGGAAAAATGTTTTTTTTGATTCAGCAAATGTTTATAAATATTTAGATAATACAAACCAGAATACCGAAGGTTAGAGTATATCATCCATCTTTGTAAAATTGATTTGATAGACTAGCATTTAAATAGCTTCAAGAACCATATTTACTTTTTAGTTACTTTAATCCCTTTAGGCCGTGAGTGGTCCTTTCCATAAACTCAGCTGATATCTAATATCATAGATGTGCAGACGTCACTGTGGGAACAATCTAGAAGCAGATGGAGCCAAGTAATGTCAATGCTCCAACTCAAGAATTTGACTTGTTCTTAATAAATCTGCAGTGATCATTAAAATTTTATGACACTTTAGATTTGTTCTAATGTCCCAGAAGTTTGGTTCTTGATGGCAATTGGCCTATACTCTGGCTACATACTTTCATTTAGCCAAACTGTCCATTCCGTGCCCCTCTGGTTTTCATAGATGTGTACAGTGAGTGGAAAAACAGATCACTGCAGCAAGATAAGATGTTCACGTCCAATCCTTGTTAGATTGATTAGGCTCTGTTCAAGAACCCAGATCCCAAGCCCTGGGCAAACCGATAAGTGTGGAGAGCAGGAAAGTCTCCATCTGTGCCCCGAAGGCTTGGCCCAGTGGTTTTCCAACTTGAGATCAGGCAGATCCCTTGTTACAGGTACAGTTTCCTCACCTGCATACCCAGAGCTTGGGCCCAGGAATCTGCTTTTTTTTATATAATTTATTTTGGTATCATTAATCTACAAATACATGTGCAATATTATGGTTATTAAACTACCCCTTCATCAGGTCCCCCCCACCAACCCCATTACAGTCACTGTCCATCAGCGTACTGAGATGCTATAGAATCACTACTTGTCTTCTCTGAGTTGTACAGCCCTCCCCGTGCCCCCCCAACATTACATCTGCTAATCGTAATGCCCCATTTTCCCTCTTATCCCTCCCTTCCCACCCATCTTCCCCAGTCCCTTTCCCTTTGGTAACTATTAGTCCGTTCTTGGGTTCTGTGAGTCTGCTGCTGTTTTGTTCCTTCAGTATTTTTTCTTTGTTCTTATACTCCACATATGAGTGAAATCATTTGACACTTGTCTTTTTCGGCTTGGCTTATTTCACTGAGCATAATACCCTCTAGCTCCATCCATGTTGTTGCAAATGGTAGGATTTGTTTTCTTCTTATGGCTGAATAATATTCCATTGTGTATATGTACCACATCTTCTTTATCCATTCATCTACTGATGGACACTTAGGTTGCTTCCATTTCTTGGCTATTGTAAATAGTGCTGTGATAAACGTTTATAGGGGTGCATCTGTCTTTTTCAAATTGGGCTGCTGCATTCTTAGGGTAAATTCCTAGGAGTGGAATTCCTGGGTCAAATGGTATTTCTATTTTGAGTTTTTTGAGGAACCTCCATACTGCTTTCCACAATGGCTGAACTAATTTGCAGTCCCACCAGCAGTGTAGGAGGGTTCCCTTTTCTCCACATCCTCGCCAACATTTGTTGTTGTTTATGTTTTGGATGTTGGCCATCCTCACTGGTGTGAGGTGATGTCTCATTGTGGTTTTAATCTGCATTTCTCTGATGATTAGCGATATGGAGCATCTTTTCATGTGCCTGTTGGCCATCTGAATTTCTTCTTTAGAGAAGTGTCTATTCATGTCCTCTGCCCATTTCTTAATTGGATTATTTGCTTTTTGTTTCTAAGGTGCGTGAGTTCTTTATATATTTTGGATGTCAACCCTTTATCAGATATGTCATTTATGAATATATTCTCCCATACTGTAGGATGTCTTTTTGTTCTACTGATGGTGTCCTTTGCTGTACAGAAGCTTTTCAGCTTGATATAGTCCCACTTGTTCATTTTTGCTTTTGTTTCCCTTGCCCGGGGAGATATGTTCATGAAGAAGTTGCTCATGTTTATGTCCAAGAGATTTTTGCCTATGTTTTTTTCTAAGAGTTTTATGGTTTCATGACTTACATTCAGGTCTTTGATCCACCTTGAGTTTACCTTTGTGTATGGGGCTAGACAGTAGTCCAGTTTCATTCTCTTACATGTAGCTGTCCAGTTTTTCCAACACCAGCTGCTGAAGAGGCTGTCATCTCCCCATTGTATATCCAAGGCACTTTTATCAAATATTAATTGACTGTATATGTTTGGGTTAATGTTTGGATTTTCTATTCTGTTCCACTGGTCTGTGGGTCTGTTTCTGTGCCAATACCAAATTGTCTTGATTACTGTGGCTTTGTATTAGAGCTTGAAGTCAGGGAGTGTAATTCCCCCTGTTTTATTCCTCCTTCTCAGGATTGCTTTGGCTATTCGGGGTCTTTTGTGGTTCCATATGAATTTTAGAATTATTTGTTCCAGTTCATTGAAGAAAGCTGTTGGTAGTTTGATAGGGATTGCATTGAATCTGTAGATTGCTTTAGGTAGTATAGCCATTTTGACAATATTTATTCTTCCTAGCCAAGAGCATGGGATGCATTTCCATTTGTTAGTGTCCTCTTTAATTTCTCTTAGGAGTGTCTTGTAGTTTTCAGTGTACAAGTCTTTCACTTCCTTTGTTAGGTTTATTCCTAGGTATTTTATTCTTTTTGATGCAATTGTGAATGGAACTGTTTTTCTGATTTCTCTTTCTGTTAGTTCATCGTTAGTGTATAGGAAAGCAACAGATTTCTGTGTGTTAATTTTGTATCCTGCAACATTGCTGAATTCAGATATTAGTTCTAGTAGTTTTGGAATGGAATCTTTAGGGTTTTTTATGTACAGTATCATGTCATCTGCAAATAGTGACAATTTGACTTCTTCTTTACCAATCTGGATGCCTTGTATGTCTTTGTTTTGTCTGATTGCCGTGGCTAGGACCTCCAGTACTATGTTGAATAACAGTGGAGAGAGTGGGCATCCCTGTCTTGTTCCCGATCTTAGATGAAAAGCTTTCAGCGTCTCGCCGTTAAGTATGATGTTAGCTGTGGGTTTGTCATATATAGCCTTTATGATGTTGAGGTACTTGCCGTCTATACCCATTTTGTTGAGAGTTTTAATCAGGAATGGATGCTGAATTTTGTCAAATGCTTTTTCAGCATCTATGGAGATGATCATGTGGTTTTTGTTCTTCTTTTTGTTGATGTGGTGGATGATGTTGATGGATTTTCGAATGTTGTACCATCCTTGCATCCCTGGGATGAATCCCACTTGATCATGGTGTATGATCCTCTTGATGTATTTTTGAATTTTGTTTGCTAATATTTTGTTGAGTATTTTTGCATTTATGTTCATCAGGGATATTGGTCTGTAATTTTCTTTTTTGGTGAGGTCTTTGCCCGGTTTTGATATTAGAGTGATGCTGGCTTCATAGAATGAGTTTGGAAGTATTCCCTCCTCTTCTATTTTTTGGAAAACTTTAAGGAGAATGGGTGTTATTTCTTCTCTATATGTCTAGTAGAATTCAGAGGCGAATCCATCTGGTCCGGGGCTTTTGTTCTTGGGTAGTTTTTTGATTTCCAATTCAATTTCGTTGCTGGTGATTGGTCTGTTTAGTTTTTCTGTTTCTTGCTTGGTCAGTCTTGGGAGGTTGTATTTTTCTAAGAACTTGGCCATTTCTTCTAGATTTTCCAGCTTGCTAGCATATAGATTCTCATAATATTCTCTTATAATTCTTTGTATTTCTGTGGGGTCCATCGTTTTTCCTTTCTCGTTTCTGATTCTGTTTATGTGTGTAGATTCTCTTTTTCTCTTAATGAGTCTGGCTAGGGGTTTATCTATTTTGTTTATTTTTTCAAAGAATCAGCTCTTGGTTTCATTGATTTTTTCTGTTGTTTTATTCTTCTCAATTTTCTTTATTTCTTCTCTGATCTTTATTATGTCCCTCCTTCTGGTGACTTTGGGCCTCATTTGTTCTTCTTTTTCCAATTTCAGTAATTGTGTCTTTAGACTATTCATTTGGGAATGTTCTTCCTTCTTTAAATAGGCCTGGATTGCAATTTACTTTCCTCTTAGAACTGCCTTTGCTGCGTCCCACAGAAGTTGTGGCTTTGTGTTGTTGTTGTCATTAGTCTCCATATATTCTTTGATTTCTGTTTTGATTTGGTCGTTAACCCATTGATTACTTAGGAGAATGTTGTTAAGTCTCCATGTATTTGTGAGCCTTTTTGATTTCTTTCTAAAATTTATTTCTAGTTTTATACCTTTGTGATCTCAGAAGTTGGTTGGTAGGATTTCAATATTTTTGAATTTACTGAGGTTCTTTTTGTGGCCTAGTATGTGGTCTATTCTGGAAAATGTTCCATGTGCACTTGAGAAGAATGTGTATCCTGTTGCTTTTGGGTGTAGAGTTCTGTAGATGTCTGTTAGGTCCATCTATTCTAGTGTGTTGTTCAGTGCCTCTGTGTCTTTACTTATTTTCTGTCTGGTTGATCTGTCCTTTGGAGTGAGTGCTGTGTTGAAGTCTCCTAAAATTAATGCATTGCTGTCTATTTCCTCCTTTCATTCTGTTAGTATTTGTTTCACATATGCCAGCGCTCCTGTGTTGGGTGCATATATATTTATAATGGTTATATCTTCTTGTTGGACTGACCCCTTTATCATTATGTAATGTCCTTCTTTACCTCTTGCTACTTTCTTCGTTTTGAAGTCTATTTTGTCTGATACAAGTACTGCAACACCTGCTTTTTTCTCTTTGTTGTTTGCATGAAATATCTTTTTCCATCCCTTCACTTTTAGTCTGTGTCTATCTTTGGGTTTGAGGTGAGTCTCTTGTAAGCAGCATATAGATGGGTCTTGCTTTATCCATTCTGTTACTCTGTGTCTTTTGATTGGTGCATTCAGTCCATTTACATTTAGGGTGATTATTGATAGATATGTACTTATTGCCATTGCTGGCTTTAGACTCGTTTTGATTGGTGCATTCAGTCCATTTACATTTGGCGTGATTATTGATAGATATGTACTTATTGCCATTGCTTTCTTTAGACTCGTGGTTACCAAAGGTTCAAGGGTTGCTTCTTTACTATCTAGCAATCTAACTTAACTTTCTTGTTAAGTTATTGTAAACACAGTCTGATGTTTCTTTATTTCTCTCCCTTCTTATTCTTCCTCGTCCATTCTTTATATACTAGGTGTTTTATTCTTTGCCTTTAGTTAGTATTTGGATGGTCTGCTTTCTTTGCTATGATTTTATTTTCTCTGGTGACATCTTTTTAGCCTTAGGGGTGCTTCCCTCTAGAGCAGTCCGTTTAAGATATCCTGTAGTGGTGGTTTATGAGAGGCAAACTCTCTCAACTTTCGTTTGTCTGGAAATTGTTTGATCCCTCCTTCGTATTTAAATAATAATCGTGCTGGATACAATATTCTTGGTTCAAGGCCCTTCTGTTTCATAATGTTAAATATTTCATGCCATTCTCTTCTGGCTTGTAAGTTTTCTGTTGAGAAGTCTGATGATAGTCTGATGGGTTTTCCTTTGTAGGTGATCTTTTTTCTCTCTCTAGCTGCCTTTAATACTCTGTCTTTATCTTTGATCTTTGCCATCTTAATTATTATGTGTCTTGGTGTTGTCTTCCTTGGTTCCCTTGTGTTGGGAGATCTGTGGGCTTCTGTGGACTGCGAGACTATTTCCTTCCCCAGCGAGGGAAAGTTTTCAGCAATTATTTCTTCAAAGACACTTTCTATCCCTTTTCTCTCTCTTCTTCCTCTGGTACTCCTATAATGCGAATATTGTTCCGTTTGGATTGGTCACACAGTTCTCTTAATATTCTTTCATTCCTAGAAATCCTTTTATCTCTCTCTGCCTCAGCTGCTCTGTATTCCTGTTCTCTGATTTCTATTCTATTAACAGTCTCTTGCATCTCATCCATTCTGCTGTTAAGCCCATTGATCGCTTGTCTGATTTCTGCATTGTCTTTCCTCAGTTCCCTCACTTCCTCCCTCAGCTCTTGCACATTTCTCTGTAGATCCATCAGCATGGTTATGACTTTTATTCTGAATTCTTTTTCAGGAAGACTGTGCATTTCCATCCCTTCAGGCTCCCTCTCTGGGGTTGTCTGGTTGATTTTAGTCTGGACCATATTCCTCTGTCTTTTCATGGCTATAGAAGTGGTCGCTGGTAGCTGCCATGTATGTCAGCTGGGCTCTTTAAGTCTTTAAAAAGAGGAAAAAAAGAAAGAAAGAACGAAAAAAAAGAAAAAACAAAAAACAAAACAAATAAAAAACAAAACAAAAAAACACCCACCAGGAGTAGATTCTGTGGGGATGCTGTAGGTGGTGCTGTTGCCCCACTATTCCGCAGCCGTGGCCGCGCCGCTCCGCAGGGCCCTTTATAGCTCTGGCCGGGGTGGGAACTAATGGGAGGCTGTTGATCTCAGTGAGAAGTCTAAGTGCGGCCACTCTTTCCCTGTCGCCAGCTAAGGGGTCTGAAACTCCCCAGGACTCCCAGCCTGCTGGGCTGAGTGTGCTGGGGCGATCCGGCTCCTCCACTGGGCTCCTGTCTCTTTAAGACTGCTGAAGAAAGCGCGCACTTTTTTTTTTTCCTTCCCGGGAGCCGGCTGCAAGCACCCTGGCGCGTTCCCCGCTCAGATCCTGCCCCTCTGTCTCTCCAATCTCCGCTGCACTGCGCAATGTGGGTCAGCGCTCCCCGCGCAGATCACCGGGGCTGGCTACTTCGCGGGGTGCACTTCCACTCCCTCCCGGCTCTGAATCCTCTCCTCCCGCCGGTGCGCTGGGGTGGGGGAGGGCTCGGGTCCCGCCGGGTCGCGGCTCCGTATCTTACCCGCCTCTTGGGGTGCCGAGTCCTCTCGGGTGTAGCTGCATGCTGTGCACTTTCCTGTGTATTCTTGTCTCTCTTTTAGGAATAGTTGTATTTGCTGTATTTTTGTAGATAAATATAGTGTTGGGAGGAGATTTCTGCCGCCCTGCTCATGCCGCCATCTTCCCGGAAGTCCAGGAACCTGCTTTTAACAGCTACCTCCTGGGGATTCTGATGCAGTTGATCCAAAGCCCACCCTTTGAAAATCAGTGGTCTAGACTTCCAGGCTAATACAGTAGGGAGGGTTAGAAGGGGCCAGAGTCAGCACATTTAGGCAGTCTGGCGGCTCAGGCAGGCTCCCCGGAGGAGATGACTCTTGAATGATGAGTAATGTTCAGCCACACAAAGGAAGGTGAGAAGGTGCTTGGCAGCCATGGGCCAGCAAAAGCCCAGGTACTGAGGTGGAGGCAGGTGCCTGCAGGCAGTTCAGCATTTCTGGAGGGCAAAGTGCAAGTGAGGAAGTGACGAGGGATGAGGCTATAAAGGAGGCAAGGACCAGGTCCCAGAGGGCCTGAGTGTCATGCTGGAGAGGTGACACTGGCCTCGGTGGGGAGGGAGGCAGACAGCCATGGTCATACTTTCCTGATTGACATTGGCTGCTATGGTGGTGCTGTCACCATCCTTCCATTTTCAGTCCCCAAATGAGAAAATCGAGGCTCAAGAGTAGTTGGGAGAGCCAGCAATATCATGGCACAGCTAGGCTTAGGTGCCCCTGCCCCAAACTCCCAGACCACTTCCCAGGCGCCAGGTAGTGTTTGAGTGAGTTGCTGCTGATTCACAGGCCAGGTGCTTGTTCTGTGCATGTTCCTGTTATCCGTCCTCAGCAGCCTGCATTTCTCCTTAGGTCTTGAACTCGACCGAAAGCAACTAATTGTCCGGCTTTCTGTTTGCGCCGAATGGTGCTTGCTGTTAAGGGCCAGCACCCTTAATTGAGATATAAATATATCTCCAACCTGTGTTTAGGAGGAAATTACTGTAATAATGAAAGGAATGCTAATAGCAATAAACATATTGGACAATTTTTCAATATGCCCACCAACGTATGTGGATTATCTCATTTACTCTCACAATACACCCAGGAATTCAGTGCTATTATTATCCGCACTAGAATGAGGACACTCAGATAGGACAAGTAATTTGTGCAGTCACATAGTAAGTGGCTCTAGCCATCAAGAGAGGCTAGGTTTTGCTGCAGTAACAAGTGACCTCCAAGTGTCGATGGCTTACAGTAAATGTTCCTACTGCCTGTCCTACAGATTGGCTGTGGCTTTAGTCCCCGCTGTCTTGAAACTGAGTCCCATGTTAACAGAGTGACCTCTATCTGGAACATTACTGGTCTCCGGGCAGAGTAAAAGGAGACTTACCAGGCCCCTGCACCGACTCAAACATTTTGCCAGAAGTGACACACATCCCTTCCACCTACATTTCATTGACTAAAGCAGGTCATGGACCACTCAGTTCAGCAAGGCAGGGATGAAGGATCTTTCCACAGGGAGGACCAGTGCAGGGAGGGCCCACTGAATCCTTGCAGGGCGGTGTTGCACCACTGCAGCTATAGAGGTAGGATGCAAGCCTACGTTTACAGGTTTGAATCCTGACCTCTGAACCCATGCTTTTCATCGCCATCCTGCCTTTACTTTGCTGTGTGCATCTGGCTCAGCCTTAGTCCCCATCTGATGGCACGAATTTCAGTCATGGACAACTAGCAGCTGAGGTGCACAGACTTTCATCTTTGGTTTCTGCTTCTCTGTAGTGAAGCAGCTGCAAAGTGCCATGCTGTATAGCCAGGAGGTGCTTAGGAGAAAAGTTCGTTGAGGTGAGCTGGCAGAGAACCGAAAGCATAGCAGATCCCCGTGTGCTCAACCCAAATTCCATTTCTTTTCGATGACTGGAGGATGAGCTATTTCTCAGTGTAATGTGTGAAAAGAGAATGGAAACAAACACAAATTGGTTGACTGCCGCATTGTTCTGCTCCCCATATGCGGCACCTGGAAGTGCCAGCATGCAGTCTACTCTCTCTAAAAGTTTGTTGATTGAATGGATGAAGCCAGAATGAATTTTATCTTTACAAACCAACAACCTTAAGAGGGAGATGTTATAATACCCATCTTACAAAAGAGGAAACTGAGGCCCAGGGAGATGCAATAGCATGGTAACAGCAGTCAGGTAGTTGCCACCTGCAGGTCCCTGTGCTCAGTGCTTGCCCTGCCTTCTCCTCCTTGAGCCCCACAGCCCCTCAGCAGCTGGGCACTATTATCGCTTAACTTTTCTGAAATATGGGGACAGTCGTACAACTGCTCGTCAGATAAGATTAACCATGCAACTTACAAAGCACAGCAGCTGGTGTAGGAATTCCTCAATAAATATTAACCATTCCTTTATTGTCATCATTATCTGCTATCACTCTTACATCGAGTTGTTGTCCAAACTCCAGCTTCAGTTCAGAGTTCATGCTCATAATGCCTGCACCGACCTTATCCTGCTCCTACTGCCCCAAGGTGCTCAAGGCCAAATGTCCAACAGGAAACCAGGCTTACTGACACCCCTGAGCACTCAGGGTGGCCATCCTTAGGATTCGCCTGACCCCAATTCACTCTAAATGCTTCTGTTTTGTTAAATTGTATAGCTTGTCAATTTCAAGTCTGAACAGTCCTAGCTATTGCAAGTTCCCCAATTCAGACATTTCTCAAACCCTTTTTCAAAATTATTATTCTGAAGGAACTGGTTTCCAAACGCCCCAGAGAGAGGGGGTATCAGACAGCGGAGTTGGGGTGGCAGGGAGCAAGGAGAGGGAGGCCTTGGAGTCTGTGATTCTCTTTGGTACTCATGCTGGGTCCATCTGTTTAAAGGTATTTTTTGTGCTTCTTTTGCTATTATTATTATTTTTTGTCTTTTCATTATTCAAATTGCAACCCCGTTAGGATGGATCTGTTAGGTAAGTAGCCCATTCCACACACTGGGATTCCCCAGCTGGGTTTCAGAATGTTTTCAACTTTTTAAAACCACCCATGGGCCCAGGGTGACTTTGGTACCTTGCTCTGTAAGGCAGAGTATCCAGCACTGATCCCAGTTTGGGGGTTGGTGGGGCAGGGAGGTCTCAGGGGGTCCAGAGCAGAGCTAGCCCTAAAGACCAACTTCTTCCCTGCCCAGAACGGCTGAGGCCTCCCGGAAGAAGAAAGAAAACCGGAGGAAATGGAAGCGCTATCTCCTGATAGGCTTGGCGACTGTCGGAGGTGGGACAGTGATCGGTAAGGCTGGCTTGAGGTGAGACAGTGGCACATGGGCCAGGGTAGTGCATGTGGAGAGCTGACACCAGGCTTGGAGGGATAGTGGGGAGGGCAGGGGAATCAGCCAGGAGCTGCTCTGCCAGCAATGTAGCTCCTATATTCTTAGAAGCATTTATGGAAGCATTGGGCAGCAGATGGGGGAAGAATCCAGCAGCCCACATCCTCACTCCCACCTTTACCCTCTTGGGTCGCCTTCCTTGCAGGTGTGACTGGGGGTCTAGCTGCCCCTCTTGTTGCTGCTGGCGCCGCGACCATCATTGGCAGTGCCGGGGCAGCGGCTCTGGGCTCAGTGGCTGGCATAGCAGTCATGACCTCGCTGTTTGGCGCAGCTGGGGCTGGTCTGACAGGTAAGGTTCAAAAGGAGCAATGACCTGTTTGGCAGGTGGCCAGGGTGGCCCAGCTCCCAGAGGAAACACCAGACTCACCAGCGGGGATCCCTAGGAGACAGGAGGACATGGCTCTTCTCATGCTGGGTCCCACCCTGCCAGAACTTGCAGCAGGCTTCACAGAATGAGTCTGGTGGCTTGGCATGGGTTGGGGGAAGGGCCAAGTTTGGGAAGCTGCACTTTGTGTAGACTTTTGAGAAGGATCCAAGTGGACCCGCTTGTCACCATCCAAGAGGTTTCCAGGTAGGCCCCCTCATGTTTAAAGACCACGTGGCTACCTTTCATTTACCAGCGTCACCTGGGGGATTTTTTCCAGATCATCTGTTCAGCAGCCTCCCATTTACACAGAGACCCCTGTTCCATTTCCAAAGTGGGGTCCATCTCTCTCCCTGTGTTGAGAATCTTGGTCAGTTGAACCCACTTTCCCTGAGAGTGATTATACCCCTGAAGTTTGTGGGCAGGAAGAAAAGAACCAACCAGGTCAGGGTGGAGCAGTGGTTACAAGCCTGGGCTTTGAGTTCCGACCCAGCTCTGCACTCGGGGGCTGCCCAGCCTTTGGAAGCCTCATTCCCTGGCCTGTAACTGGGGACAGAAAGGGCACCTACCTCAATGAGTTCAAAACCAGGACGCGGCCGGCACTCACTGTGTGAGTGTGTGAGCCTGGAGAGCTGCTCAGACTAACACTCCCCAGGGTCCCCAGGCATCTCCATTCTTGTTTTTCATCTGGGTCTTTAGGGTACAAGATGAAGAAGCGCGTTGGAGCCATTGAAGAGTTTGCATTTCTGCCTCTGACAGAGGGCAGGCAGCTGCACGTCACCATTGCCATCACGGGGTGGCTGGCATCTGGCAAATACCGTGAGGACCGGGACAGAGCAGAGGATGCGGGCTTGACAGCGGGGTGGGGGGAGTGGTGACCATTGGCTGAGCTGGGCCAGCTATGGTGGACCAGACCCTGGCCTAGGCTCTTGCTTATCTATGTCTCTAGGGTGTTTGGGGGGCTCCATTTTGCAGAGGAGTAAACTGAGGCTCAGAGACATAGGTGACTGTGTCCCACATCCATCTACTGACACATCCTTCTGTTCATCCACCCATCCATTTACCTATCCATACTCCCACCCATCTACCCATACCCCCATCCACTCATTCATCCATCTACCCACCCACCCATCCATCTACCCTCCACCCAGCAGTATTTGTAGAATACCATCCACACCATGTACCAGACAGTGAGCCAGGCCCTAGGAATGCAGTCATGGCACCACTGAGAAGTAATAGCACAATAGGGGAAGCTCAGAGTCTTTCTGGGGAATGAGGGAAAGGTTCCTGGAGGAAGTAACGTTTAGGCTAAGGACTGGCTGGGAGTTAACAGGGTAAAGAAGGAATGAGAAGTGTAAACCAAGCCAAGGGGTAGCACATACCAAACGCCCAGTGGTGCCAAGGTAATAGAACCAGAAGGAGCCCAGGATGGCCACACCTGGGAGCTGGAAGGCAGGAGCGTGGCAGAGCCAGATCACATGGAAGCATGTGAGCCGTGGAGATGAGGTTGGATTTATCCTCAGAGCAAGTGGAAAATAGCAAAGGACTTTAAGCATGTGACTTAAAGTCAAAAGTAGTAAGAAGTCAGTACATCTTGGCTGCATGGCCTCAAACAAGTTACTTAAACGCTCTGTGCCTCAACTGATTCATTTGTGAAGTAGAACAAATTATTTCTACCTTTTGGGATACTTACAAAGATAATTAAACAAGGTAAGGGAGGGAAGGCACCTGGTGTCTAACTGGCATTTCACCGACATCAGTTCCCTTTGCTGCTCTAGTCTGCATGTGTGTGTGTTTCGGGGGATTCTACCCAGGGAGGCGCCGAGGACCAACATCAAGGTCACTCACTGCCTGGCTCACTTCTGCAGGGGGCCCCGGGCGAGGCTCCGCAAACAGGTCATCACTCAGAGAGAGAGCAGGGCGGGCCAGGGGATCTGAAGCACCCCAGCCAGACGCACATGCTGACAGCCTCCTGGGTTCCCAATCTCTGGGGTCCAAGGCTGGAAGCCACAGCTCTTCTAAATGACACAGAAGGACGCAAGTGGGGAAATGTGCAGGCTCTGTGTGGAGGCGTTATCAGGCGCCAGTGTCTTGTGGGTGTGTGGCTGCTAGGCCCCTTCCCCACACAGTGGGTCTCTAACCTTAACTGAGCACCTAGTACACACCTCCCTGAGTCAGGCATCTTACCCACACAGTAGGAACTTGATCTGTGTTACCCCGTGTGATCCTCACATCCGCCCTCTGAGGTGTCCTCCTTATCTGGCAGAAGACAAAGCCTAGAGAGATCACATGACAGGTGAGTGGCAGTTGCAGGATTCAAACCCAGGTCTCCTCACTCAAATATCAGGGTTTCTTTCCATTTGTTTTCATTATACCACATTACAGCAAAGACCAAGACAAGAAAGTAGGAGCAAGAACAAGAGTCTACACAAAAAAATGTGTGACTTTGACCAGTATGGGAAGCGAATCCCTTATCTTTGTTTTACCCCATCAACTCCATTGCCCCAGGTCAAAGGTCAAGTTCATTTTAAAGGGAGGACATCACCTTCAGTGTCCTCGTCCAGCGGCCTAATGCAGTCTGCAGTCCAGGCAGCAGGGGTGGTTCAAAGGAATATAACCAAGCTAGATTAAGTTCAGGAAAGAAAGAATCACCGTTACCTGTCTCATCGAGAGCCAGGAAAGAAGGTTTAGTGTCATCACAGGCCTGCTTCTGCAGGTGGTGGGAATAACTGGACTTTCTTCAACCCACCCCTTTATAAGTAGGATTACGTGTAGTAATGACACTAGTGTTGTAGCTAGCCACTTGCCATGAGCCAGGCACTTGCCCAAGCATTTTGCATGCATCGGCTCACCCTTTACTTCAAAGAGATGGGCATCATCGCCACCCCCACTTTAGAGATGAGGAAACTGAGGCTTATGAGGGCTACCGAGGCTCACACACCTGGTTGGGGACAAGCAGGACTCACCCCCACAGCCCGCGTTCTCGTCCACAGGATGACGCGGTGCAGTACAGCACGTCACAGTGTACATGATGTTCTCAGGCAGCATCTGACGTGGTCTCCATGACACCCATGAGGCAGGTGTTGCCATCCCCTTCCTACAGATGTAGAAACCGAGGCTCAGGGGCAGCGTGCCTTGCTGCGAGTCATACAGCCAGGAAGCAGCCGAGCTGGGTCCAGAGCCCAGGCTGGTGTCACAGCCGTGCCCTCTGCTCCCCTCCTGTCTGGTAGCTGGCCATCTCCTTCTCCATAGAGACAGCTAATCCCTGAGCTGTTGCAGAGCTGTGATGGGGCCCCTGCAGAGGGGGACGGGAGCAGCGCCAGGGTGGTCTTCGTGTCAGCATAGCATCCTCAGGTAGGGTGAGCCCTTCGGGTCAGCCAAGGAGAGGCATCTAGCTGATGTCCAGAACCCAAAACCTCTGGGAAGCTGCCTCCACTCACGCATTCGTTCGTTCCTCATGTTTTCATAAGCGCTTACTACACGCCACGCCACTAGGCCTTGGGAATCCAGTGCTTGGCCAGCAGGCCGGGGAGTGAATGTGCATTAAACAGGATGCAGAACTAAGTGTGTGGCTGCAGACTGCTGAGAGCTTATGGGGAAAGGCACAGGGTGCATTTGAGCTGTCAGAGGGCCAAGAAGGCTTCCGTGGAAGAGGCAGCGCAACTAGAAGCCGAGGGCAAGTAGGCGTAAACTAGGGAAAGGATGTTTTAGGCAGGGGTGGGAGGGTGCTTGTGTTTGGAAAAGGTCACGTAGGCCACAGGCAGGAATGCATGGGGGGCCAGATTAGGTGTCCCTCTGTGCCCCCTCAGCCCCATTCCTGCTCCCAGAAGAGAGTAACCATGTGATGTTTACACATCTCTCCCCCTCCCCAGACTGAGAGCTCTTTTATCCAGTTGGCTATTTCCTCAGCTATGAAATGGGGCTAATTGTGGTACCCTATTTCAGAGGCTGTTAGATTAAACAAAAGCATGCAGGTGAAAAGCACAGAGCTTAGTATATGCTCTCCAGACACTTCTACGGGGATCTTCTGTATCAGGGTCAAGCTCCAGGCCTGGCTTTAACCCGGTTAATGTTTGTGGAATGAATGAATGAGTGTATGAATGAACAAACCGATAAATCAAAAATGTGTTTCCATGGAGCAAAGTGTAAGTGAAGAACTGGTGAGTGACGAGGCTGTGAAGGGGGCAGGGGCCAGGTCCTGGAGGGACCTGAGTGTCGTGCTGGAGAGGCGACACTGTCCTCGGTGAGGAGGGAGGGCGGGAAGGAGGGGAGAGACGGAGGCAGACAGCTGTGCTTATCGCTCCCTGTTTGGCATTGGCCGCTATGGTGGCGGTGTCACCATTCTTCCATTTCCAGTCCCCAAATGAGAAAGTCGAGGCTCAGAAAAACTGGGTGAGCCAGCAAGATCGTGGCAGAACTGGGCTCAGATACGTCTGCCCCAGCTCCCAGACTACTTCCCGGGCAGTGTTTGTTGAGTGAGATGCCGCTGAGCCACAGAGCCAGCTGTTTCCTGTTGTACATCCTCAGTGGCTTGATGCCAGAATTCCCGCAGGGTGAGGGAAAGTAGCACTTTACATATTATAGTAGTTCAGATACTTAATTCCTACAGCTATTGTATGAAGGGAGATAAATATTAATCTCCCCACTTCACAGATAAGCAGAGTGAGGCTCAGGGTGGGATAGTGGTGTGCCCGAGGTCACCCAGCTACTGATGAAGGCAGGAGTTAGGACTCACAGCCCAGCCTGCTGACTCAGAGGGTGGCCCTGTGCTCCGTCCGGGAGCTCTGCCTGCTCCACTAACAGCTGCTGCTCACTGGCAGGGGCCAGGCCCCTTGTCTTCCCCTAAGGGTGAGTGGCTCCCTGCTGCTGATCTGGGAAAGTGGGGTGGGACACCCTCTATTCCAGCCAGGAGAGAGTCCGTCTACCTGTGTTCTCCCCAGGCACCTTCAGCACCCCGTGGGCTGCCCTGGCCCGCAGCCGCGAGCAGTACTGCCTGGCCTGGGAGGCCAAGTACCTGATGGAGCTCGGCAATGCCCTGGAGACCATCCTCACTGGTCTTGCCAACATGGTGGCCCAGGAGGCCCTAAAGTACACAGTGTTGTCTGGTAAGTCTCCCGCCTCCCGCCAGCAGCATGCTCACTGCTCCTAACCCGCAACTTGAGGGCCCCTGTGAGCCCGGCACTGCTCGGGCCCTGGGCCCTGGGACCATGCAGAGGTGAAGGCTGCGCTCCTGTCCGTGAGATGGTTATAGGTAAACAGCCAATCACATCGTCACACAGTCACACAATGTATCAGTAAGCTATTGTCACATAAAAGCAACCTCAAAACTTAGTAGCTTAAAATCGCAATCACTTCTCATAATAGCTGAGGGCTCATGAGGCTTCATTAGACTGATCCTAGCTGGGCCTGCCTCTGCATCTGTGGGTCAGCCAGCTGTCCGCCATCTCTGCTGGCCTTGTCTGGGGGCTCCATTTGTCTCTCCTCCTCCTGGTATCAGCAGGCCCAGCCCACACCAATGGCAGAAGGGCATGAGAGGTCAGCCCGGGGCACAAGACCATTTTAGGCCTCACGTCTACTAGTGTCTCACTGGCCAGAGCCTGGATGGATGGCAGGGCAGGGGCAGGGGTGCTGCAGAATCAAGAGGCAAAGTGGGAGGACACAGAATGGAGTGACAAATTGGGGCCCTTTTGGAGTCTCACTCATGAGAGATGCTTGAACAAAAGGGATCTAGTCTGCAGAATCAAAAATGTATGAACTTCAGTTTTTTTCATTGCTTTGTAGCAGTTTGAGCACACTTGGAAAACTTCGAGGTTCCAAGTTAGAGACCCTGCATGCATTCCTGGGGGCATCCGTTAGCCAGCCAGTCACTTCCCTAGCAGGACCACCGCTGCCTTCATCACTGATGTCTCCCCTCACCAGGCATTGTGGCGGCCCTGACCTGGCCAGCCTCACTTCTTGCTGTCGCCAACGTCATCGACAACCCCTGGGGTGTGTGTCTCCATCGATCAGCAGAGGTTGGCAAGCATCTGGCCCACATCCTGCTCTCCCGGCAGCAGGTACCCAGGAATGGCTGTGGGTGGGGGGCAAAACAGGGAGAGGGCTGCCTCATGCACAGATGTCATCCCTAGAGACAAGCCCACGTGGATATAGCCCAGTGGCTTTGGTGGCGGGGGGTCTTCACTGCCCCTCAAGTAAATCACAAAAGTGTCCTAGGATGCACCACTAAGCACATTACATTGCATCTCCAGCTGGCAGGCATGTGAGGACTGAATAGCAGAGGCATCTGCAGGCATGGACAAAGTTAGGTGCTCCTAGAAGTACAGAGCTACCATCAGCCCAGATGCAAAACGGTCAGGAAGGTAAATCAAAATGCTTTTAAACTTTGAATCCAGTAAAGATATACTTAGCAAGGATATGAACTGTCCCCTTCAAAAGAAACTGGAGTAATTGGAGATAAAATTTCAAGAAATAGTACCAGAGGTGACTGCATGGTAGGATTAATTTTTTCTGCAAGTGAGCAAAAAGCCAAAATAACAGTGGCTTAAATAAGATGGACATTTATTTCTCTTGGAGAAACCTGGGAAAGCAGTCTCATTAGAATGGCGTGCCACTGTAAAGAGGCCCGCGTTCCTTCTGTTGTGGCTCAGCTGCCTGTGGTCTTGACCTCATGGTTCCAAATTGCAGCACCTGAGCTCCAAGTAGCAGGAGAAAAGAAGGGCCAAAGAAGAAAGAGCAAAGGCCTTCTTAGCATTTCCCTTGTCATCTCATTGGCCAGCCCTCATCATGTGACCATATGTCTTGCAAATGCATCTCAGCCCCGGGCAAGTTCACTCTGGATTCATTGAGACGGAGGAATGACAGTGCAATGTTCTTGGGGTGAAAGGGTTTATACCCAACTTTATTCCCACGGTGGCAGTCAATCACTAGAATCCCATCCATTCAGAACGAGTCTGCATGCAGCAAGTCGGTCTCTGCCTCTGGGTCTCTCTGCCCCCGCAGCCGTCTCAGTCTCTGCCCTTGGTACTGCCACCACTCCAGTCTCTGCTCCCCTGCAGCCATACAGCTGTGCAGGCGTGCAGCCACGCCACCATGCCACCCTGAACACCGAGCGGAGCTCTTTATATAGAGTCAATAACAACGTATTGCCCACATGTGTGTAGTGAGCAAGCCGACCAGGGCCAGGTGAGAATCCTAGCCATAGGCACCTTCACTTTATCCACACTATACCAACTGCCACAGAAGCTGGGAAATGCGGTCTCTATTCTGGTGTCAGTGAACCTCACTGAAACTCAGTTACATGGAAAAGGGGAGACAGACAGCGAGCAGTTCATGCCACAGTGGGTAGATTTCTTGCAAAACCAATAGCCCCCATCCAGTCCCTGTTGCTTTGGCAGGTTTGGCTGTAAAACAAAGACCAGAGTGGAACCGGCCTAAACAAGGTGGACGTTTATTCCCTCCGTGTAACAGCTGGGTGTTGTCAGCATCCAGGCGATGTGTGTGTATTAGTTCCCCATGGCCGCTGTGACACGTCACCGTAAACTGAGTGATTCAGAACAACACAGATGTATTATGTTACAGCTCCAGAGGTCAGAAATTCAAAGTGGGTCCACAGGGCTACATTCTTAATGGTGGCTCCAGGGAGTATCTGTTTCCCTGCCTCTTCCAGTTGCCAAAGGCACCTACTTTCTTCAGCTTGCAGTCCCCTTCCTCCATCTTCAAAGCCAGCAGTGGAGCATCCGCAAATCTTTCTGGCCCTTTGCTTCTGCCACCATGTCACCTGTAACTCTGACCCTCCTGCCTCCCTCTTGTCAGGAGGTCACATCGGGCCCTCCCGATAACCCAGGATAATCTCCCATCTCAGGAGCCTTAACTCGATCACACCTGCAAAGCCTCTTTGTCACATATAACACAGGGCCCAGGGATTAGGATGGGGCTACTGCTGGGGGCCATCACCCTGCCTCCCAAGTGGGTGGCTTCCCCTGTGAGGAGCCCAGATCCCTTCAGTCCTGCGACTGCATGTTCTCAGCCCTCGGCCTCTCTTGGGGTCCAAGACAGATCTTCCAGGATTACATCCTCATCCCAGACGGATCGAGGTGGGAGAACAGAATGAAGGGCATGCCGAGAAGCCGCACCAACTGCTCCCCTCCCATCCCTTGGCTACAGGGGAGCAAGAGAAACGGCGTCTTCAGCTGGGTAGCTGTGAGCCCTGGCAGACTCCGGAGTTCTGTTAGCCAGGACAGAGGGAGAACAGGTGTGGGGAGATCACCAGCAGCCTTCGCCACAAAGTTTCTGCAGCGTCCGGCTACTATTTAATGGAGGATTTTCTAGTGTAGTAAAAGGAGGGGAGATGGGGGAGTGTGTATACCTGTATCATCAAGGAAAAGACATAACGGCAGCAGGGAGCTCACCTGCTCCTTCCCACTCCTTCCATTTGGAGCTTGGACCCAAATACCCCAGATAACTTTCCTTTGCTTACGAGTTGCTTTTTCTACAAGTTCTGTCATCAGAAAGTTCCTCCTTATGTCTAACTTACTACCTTCTCTTATCACTGAATGCCAATATTTCATGTCCCGCCTTCCTATCTAGAAACAGAACAGTTGCCATTCACGTGTCATTCTGCCTTTTTCCCATCACAACTGGGGGTACCTCCCCCCTCCCATGCTGTGGCTCCGCTTCACTTCACTGCAGCCATTTGCCACAAAGGAAGATTAGCCCTGTCTCCTGGAGAAGAGGCGGCCGGGTAATGGTTTGAGATGAAGGGAATTAACCCAGCCAGAGGCCGCCTGTTGGCCTCGGAAGAAGCCATCCAGCGGCAGGTACCCTCCTCCATCAGTGAGGGCCCTGCCTCTCCTGATTAGGACACCATAGCTCAGGGAATAGCACATGCGTGATTCATCAAGTGTGAGGCAGGTGCTGAGGACTGCGTAAGGGCTGCCCTCAGCCCCACTGGTGTTTTGCTAAAACTGGCTGTGTACCCCATGAGACACCTGTGTCCTTTCTCCCCCAGGGCCGACGACCCGTCACCTTGATTGGCTTCAGCCTGGGAGCGAGAGTCATCTACTTCTGTCTGCAAGAGATGGCTCAGGAGAAAGGTGAGGCCAGCTTATTGTCACAGGTGAAAACCCTTCCCAGGTTCATCCCCCAGGCAGCAGGCTCTGGGCCAGGAGTCACCAACCTTGCAAATACATTCCCAGTTCTTAGAAATAATGGTCAAAAGTTTAAAATAGTTTGAAAATAGACAAAATGGTTAAGTCATTTGGAAAATGGTTTATTTTTTTCTGTACGTAAATCTGAATGGATGTGAGATGGTATGCTAATGACATCAGCCTTTGTTTCTGCTGTGTGTCCTTGACTGGAAGGGAAGGAATGAGCCCACGAGTCTGAAATCGAGGTGTCAGCAGAGCCACATTCCCTCTGGAGGCCCTAGGGGAGTACCTGTCCTTGTCTCTCCCAGCTTCTAGCAGCTGCCAGCATGGCTTGGCTTCCAGACGCATCACTCCAGTCTCTGCCTTCATCTGCATGTCACCTCCTTCCCCTTCTCTTCTTCTAAGGACCGTGTTCTTGGATTGAGGGCCCACCCAAATCCAGGAAGATCCCATTTCAGGATCCTTAGTTATATTTGCATAATTTAATTACATCTACAAAGACACCTTTTCCAAATAAGGTCTCATTCACAGGTTCCATGTGGACATATCTTTAGGGGGCCACAATTCCACCCACTGCAGACCCCTTTGGGAGTGTGTCCAGTAACAGCTTTCAGTGTGAGGCAGATGAAAGCTTGTGTGTTGCTGCTCTGGGCCTTGGGTGGTGATGTCTCAGGACAGAATGCCAGTTTGGGACAGATCTGTCAGCAGAGGCTGCATGTAGGAGGGGGTTGGGAGAGTGAGGTGCAGGGTTAGGGACAGCCGGGGTGGTCCACTGTTCGGGGGACCCAGGGTAACCTCTCCTGGTGGAGCATAGCTGCAGCAGGACACCGAAGGCAAGGCAAGGAATTAAGACAGAGACTCCCTGGCCTGAAAGCAGAGAGTGGGTAGGAGAGAGGGGCCAGAGTTAACCCAGTCTTCTCACTCGGCATTTCCTTGAATGCCTCACTGGGCCTCAGTTTCCTCAACAGAGTTAATAATACCCACCCTGTGTGATTGCTTTGAGGTGTCCCATGTATAGCATTTTGACAAACTGTAAAGCCCATCCTTGGCCAAGTTCAGCTCAAGGATCTCAGTTTGCAGCTTCTGTCTGCAGAGTTTCTGCCAACCTGAGGCTACCCCTGAAGATGGCCTCTGGCTACTCTCCTGGGCAGCCAAGTGTGAACTGATTACTGACCAATTGCTAGCAAGCAAACGGGTGGGACTGTCAGCCTTAGGCAGGGGCTGACTGGTGTTAATTTCAGCGTGGCCTCACCAGAGGGCGTGGGAGAGGCCCTGAAGCTCAGAGGCATGGTTCAGTGGAGGACCAGAGCTATTCTGGTTACGTAGGCAAGGAGGCTGTGCCGTCCTTGGCATTCTCCATGGACGGGCCAAGCTCCTGTGTGTGAGCCCTGTGGGCCTCACCATCTTTTCTGTGCCATCTTGGAGAACTCCCTCTCCTCAATGGCTTCCTTTTCACCCAGTTTTGTCCATATTAGTAAACAGTGGGAGGCACCTCTGTCCTATTTCCAATAGCTTTGGGTAACCTGGGACCACCAGGCAGGGGAGAGACTGGAGAGCCAGCTCAGCCACGTTCACCAGGAAAATTCAGGCTGGGTCAGAAGTCAGGCAAAAACCACTGAGGAAGCAGGGCTGAATCTGGGGCTCTGGTAAAAGTGAGTTTCCACTTCCATCATGGAGGACATGATCCCTCCCCTTTCTGTATCCTTTCCCCCACCTTGCCATCACCAGAGACAGAGCAAGTGAAAAAGACATCCCTTACCTGCTTTTCCTGCTCTTCTTGGTGTGGATAATCCACCTGAGACCTTACTGCCTCCTGGGAGGAAGCTCCTGGAACAGTCACAATGCCTGCCCATCCTCAGCTCTCCAGCCCCTCCAGTAAAGAGCTTCGTTGAACATACACTGTGTTCCTACAACTTCATGCAAATGATAACTATACTGTCAGAATCTCTCAGGAATCCTGGGTGGAGGCAGCATTTCTCATACAGGACACAGAATTTTGTTAAAAATGTGTGGGTTCTAGACAGGTAGGATGGGTGTATCGGTCAGCTATTGCTGCATAACAGGCCAGCCATCAAACTTCAAGGGTTACAACCCCAGATATTTTTATGGTTGTGGTTCAGTTGCTCTAGAATAGACTCTGTCCAGCTACATGTTGGGTAGGCTTGGCTTCGGGTTGGGCTTGGATCCGCCCTGTGTGTATTTGTCACAGTGAGTTTGAAGAGGCAGCAGCCACCAGGGTGCGCTCTTCTCACAGTAAGTCACCAGAGTTCCAGAGCCAAGCCAAAGCACACACACACACGTGAGATTTCTGCTGTTACCGTATTTACTAACATCCTGTGTCGGTTATTTATTGCTGCAAACATAGTAGCTTGAAACAGCACTGACTGATTATTTCTCACAGTTCTGCGGGTTGACTGGCAGTTCCTCTTCTGTTCACACCTGGGCTCTCTTGTACAGTTGCAGTCAGAGCTGGAAGACTTGCAAAGTCCAAGCTGATCACCCTCACTGGCTGGCCATTGGTACTGGGGGTCGCCCAGCCTGCCTTAGTCCTTCCCAGGGGACACTTCTCCTCCTCCAGAAGGCTTGCCTGACTTCCTTATGTGGCATTCTCAGGAAAGCATTTCAAGAGGACAAGAGTGGCCTTTTAAGACTGAAATTCCAAAATGTCACTTCTGCCACATTCCATTGGTCAAAACAGGTCATAGTTCATATCAGCTTCAAGGGGGTAGAGGAGAGAATGGATTCCTTCTCTGGATGGGAGGAGTGGCAAAGGATTTTTGGCAATTTTAATCTTCCATACATTCTGTTGGCCAAAGCAAGTGATGGCCGAGCCTAGGGCAGTGGGATAGGGCAGTGCCCTCCACCCTCATTGGAGGCGGAGGGGGGCAAATATTTGCTAAATGCAATCCAGAGTGTACACTGGGGTAGAGCATGCACTTTACAGTCAGCTGAGACTGGGTCTGAGTTCTGCCTCTGCTAAGCGAGGTAGCTTGGGCTGGGCAAGGATGTAGCCTCCCTGGACATCCATCTCTCCATTGGCAATAAGAGGTTAGTGTCACCTCTGGGCAGTGGCAAGGGCCAGGGAGTTTGGAGGTCAGGTCGCCAGCCCGGTGCCAGGTCCTGGTCGGCACATCCCCTGGCTGCCTCAGGCTGAGGTGCTCTCTGCCAGTGCAGGGGGTAGCTGCAGGCTCCCCCTCCTCTCCTGACCTGCTCCTCCGGGAGAGGCTCTTAAAAAGCTGTCACCTCTCTGCTGCCATTGTTTTTGTCCTTTCCTAGTCATTCCCCCAGCCTTTGCAACAGACCATCTGTCAGGCTTCTCACTACCTGGAGTGACATGGTCTTATTTATAGGACTGACTCTCCGTTTAGAGGAGAAAGGCATATCTTTGGCTCCAGCTAGCATAAATTACATGTCAACTTCATTAATACAAGCCAAGTCTTCAATTCCCGTACTACACAAATTGGATGAATTACCATTGACCATTTGGCCATGACAATCAGAAGTGAGGTTGCCCACCAGCTGCCTCTGGAATGTGAGGCTCGAAACTGGTGGGAGGGAGGCAGGTGGCCCCAGTGGTAGGGCTGGTTAGCAAGTCATTGAGTTATTCCTGCACCTCTGCTTTTTGAGGGGTGGTTCCCAAAGCAGCTCCTTCCTGCCACTTTCCTGGTCACTGCTGCCTCCCCCGGATCGTCATGGCCCCCCATAAGAATGGGGTTTGGCATTAGGCAGAGCTGGATGTGGGTTCCAGCTTTGTCACTAGCTGTGGGACCTTGGGCAAGTCACAACCTCTCTGAGCCTCAGCTTCCTCTTCCGAATAGGGGCTTAGTACATAGATGTCAGAGGCTTGTTGGGAGATTAAACTGAGATGAGATCATGAAAGAACCTGCCCTGATGTGAGTTCATTCAGTGAATGTTTCTTCCTCTAAACCCTAATCTGAGAACCCACTGCACACAGGGAGCTGAGGTGTAGACAGACGGGTTCATCGCTTTGTGTCCGCTTTCTGGCCCCATGTTAGACCATGAACTCCAGGTAGGCGGGGTCTGCCTGAACCCCAGCGCCCAGACATTTAGGGTGCTCAGGAGGATGGAGGAACTTGACTTTGGGCCAGGGAATCAAGCACACGCCAATACACTCATGAGCCAGGTGCAAACTGACCATCGCTAGGCCCTGTACTAAGCACTTACACGCAGGATCTCATCTGATCTCACAGCGACCCTGGCAGGTCATTATTCTGCCTGCTTCATGAATGAGAAAACCGAGTTCCCAGAGGTAAGCTGCACAAATCCTAAGTGCCAGAGCCAGTAGTCAACCCAGGGCATCTGGCCCTGCACTGTGCTTGCAAAGGACCTGGACCTTGAACGGTGGGCAGGGTCATCCAGTGGAACAAGATTAGAGAGCATTCCAGAGCATCGGGCCAGCTCAGGCAAATGAAGAGTTCTCAGTGTGTCTGGAAATGTGAAGTCTAGTGTTTCCATAGCCGATAAAAGAGGACTGAGGTGGAACAGTGGGAGATGGTTAGGGCAGGAGCCTGGCTCGAGGTCTCACGAATGCCAGGCTGCGGAGCTGTAACCGACCGGTTAGGCAGGCACTCAGCCTCCACACTGAGGCATGAATGATAGCTGAGGGTGCTGGAGGGGTAAGCAGGAGGGAGGCCAGCTCTGGATGGCCTGTAGTTCAGCCACACGCACACCTGCTCAACATACACAGCGGCAACTCAGCCAGCCCCACAGACTCCGATGCCTCCGATGCTGTTCTCTGGAGCACGTGTGAACTCAGCACGACTCACACAAGCCCTGATCGTGACTTGCCTCCCAGCATCTCCTCCACTTCACTTCACACACTAGGCTCCAGCCAGACCATGTTCTCTCTGTATCCCCTGTTCTAGATAGCTCCCACTCCTTTCTCAGCTCTCACTTTGTCTGCAAGCTTTCCCTCCGGGAATACTAATAGGGACTTCACCAGCACGCACGTAGGTGACATGTCCTGCACGTCCGTGTGCTGGCCGCATTCCAGACCCTTCACATATATTGTCCCACATAATCCTCCCAACAACGCCATGAGGTGATCTCATTATCATGCCTGTTCTAGAGACGAGCAAACTAAAGTACAGAGCTTAGGTCACCCCAAACTCCAGAGCTAGCAGGTGGCAGAGCAGGTGGTCCAGCTAGAGACTGTGTGATCTTGACCCCAGGCCTAGACTGCCCCTCCCAGCCCCTCTTCCATCCTTCCCTGAGCATCTTCCCAGCAGTGGTGTCACTGTTAGAACTTTCTATGTGCCTGTCTGTCCTTCCAGTCCCCTCGTAATTGTAATCTAGAGGTGCACATCAGAACTACCTGGGTAGTTCTTTCCCAAAATATCTATGCCAGGGCCCTAGACGGAAGGGGTCAGTTACCCTACCTTGGAAGTAGCTCCCCTGGGCAGTCTGAGGCACAGCCCTGGCCAGGAACCTCAGCACAGATGGGGGTGGAGAGGGCTATTTCTCTTTCCTGTCACTGTGTCCCAAGCCTGCTGTGCAGGGCACATACTCGGTGCTCGGTGGACCCATGACAAGTGCACCAAGTGAGGCCGAGGGTCGGGGGCAGTGGTCTGCTCACCAGCCGCCCCCCTCTCCTGAAGTCCTTGCAGGGGAGACCCATGTCACCCTCAGCTTGCGCACTGCCAGTCCTTGGCACAGATGCCCCTAAATGTTTGGGGGGAAGGGAGCCATTTTGACATTGGTATTGTAGACTGTCCGCATTTTGTTTACATTTTAAAAGAAGAAGAAGAAACTAGGGAAGGAAGCCTTCCAATTACAAGGAGTTGGCAGGAGTCCCCCTTTTCTTTTCAAGGAGTAAGTAGGGAAACTCCTGATGACTCATAGAAATGCGGACTTGAAAACAAACACACCATCCTATCGAGAGGAACAAAAGGGGAATCCTGAGAGCTCTGTGCTCTAGTACTGCCCTCAGGAGCCCTGGGACTGAGGAAGCTGGCTGCAACTCCAGTGCCTTTCATGCCAAACTTCCTTAACCCACACCAGAAAGTAAAACGAATGAAAATCCAGACATGCACATGCTTCCAAAAATACACTCACACGAGTACATGTTCACACGCATACCCTCCAACATGGTCCTCATCTTTCCACTGCTTATATCTTCTTTCCAGCAATCCAGCACACGTCTGGCCTCTCGGGCTTTGCAACTTAAATCCAGCATGGCTGAAAGGACGGCAGCAAGCTGCAGTCTCTGCGGTTGCCAGAGGATGGGCTGTGGTCTTCGTGGTCTCCACAGTCACTGGAGGATGGGCTGCAAGCTCTGCAGCCACTGGGAGATAGGCTGTGGTCTCTGGGGTCACTGGGAGATGGGCTGCAGTCTCTGTGGTCTTTGGGGGATGGGCTGCGGTCACTGGGTGACGGGCTACATGACTCTTCCCCACTGAGAAGCTACCAGCTTAGGTACTGCGAGTGAGCAGGTCCTGGAGGCAGGGTGTTCAGTTTGAATCCCAAACTCACCACCCTGTAACTCACCTCTAATCTCACTCAACTCTAGCTGCTTTAATGGGAAACACAGTAAAAAATAATATATCATTGTGAGGATTAAATGCAATAATGCATAATGCTGATGTAGAAAAAGAACCCAGTACAACTTAGTGAGCATGTATATTATGCTAGAAACTGTCTTAAACTTTATAAAAGGGAGCTGGCACGTAGTATTAGAGCTCCCCACACAAGCGTGACATGGACCATGGACCTAGTGGAGGAAAAATTGGCTCCCACAAAGGATTGCCTGCATCCACTGTCTCCCCTCTTCCTCGACAACCCCCCCATGGAGCTCTGGCCTTGTGTTACTGGTGGGGCATCTTGAAGTCTCTAGCTGGCTGTGATCATGAATGAAGTATTCATCCCTCGCCTAGAGCTGCTGCTTCACATCTAATTCATTCCAGTTCAGCTGTCTGGTTTCAGGCATCCCTGCTTGTTTAACACCCAATTAATCTGCACACTGAGGAGACCCTCTCCTAATTGCAGGAAAGCTGTCATTATCTGAGTTTGGGGATGTCAAAGAGGAATTGCTCTAATGCATTTGAATCTACTAATTGTTTTCTGGATTCCCTTGAGACCTAATAAATGTAGCAATAAATCCCACAGAGTCACCCCGTGATTGATGGTACCCAGGAGCCGGGAACTTGGCCAAGGTCCTCCACAGAGAGGCAGGAATAGTGCCCCGAGTGTCACCCACCAAACGAACAGAGCTGGGTCTAGTCTGGGAGGGAGCAGGGCCTAGGTGGACCCGTTGATGGCAGTTGGTCCAGACTATGCCCAGAGAACCAGAGATATCCTGGTGAAAATGCCTTGAAAATGTAGATGCCCACAAATGGGAGTGACTCCGCTAATAGTGACAGCAGGAGTAGGTGTAGCTGCTGCTTATGAAGGCCCAGCTCTCATGTACGTACATTCTCTTCGGTCCTCACAACAACCCCATGAGTTAGGCCATTCTGTCCCCGTTTTGCAGATGAGCAGTGAGATTTAGAGAAAGGTGGAGCAGCATGCCCTTGAACTAAGATTTTGGTGCATTTCTCTGACTCCAGAGCTCCTCTTTGTGTTACCATTTGGGGCCACTCCTGGTTGGATGTTTTCACACAAAGCAGTATCTCAGATAAGACCCTCCAAAGAGAACTATTTCAAATCAAATTCACTCCATTGGCTCATACTTACTAAGCACCTACTGTGTGCCAGGCACTCTGCCGGGCTTTGGGGAGATGGCAGTGAACGAGCCAGTACAGCCCCTGTCCTCACAGAGCTTGAAATAGTGTGCCATCCCTGAGACATGAGGTGGGGTCTTGCAGAATGCCTAGGGATTGGCAGTGATGGGTATAAGTCATCTGAAAAGCACCCAACACATAGTACGTGCTCAGTAAAGGGAATCCATACCAGCTTCTAGAACAGCCACCTGGCTGGGGCTAACATCCTGCCCTCAGGTGGACATCACTCTCCCCACCACCCTGCAAGTATTTGGCTTAGGAAATAGAAGTTGTGAGAAGCCCAGGATGCAGTCAGACCTCAGCAAGGTCCCAGGCCTGCTGCGCTCCCCCCAACACCTCCTGGCTCCAGGCCTGTGGTTTGAGTTTGCAGGGGCACAGCAGGGCTGGTCCGCACTCCAGAATGGAGCTTTCCCCTCCTGTTACTCAGATTCTCAGGGCAGCCTTGCCACATATTCAGAGACGCCCAGGCTGAGCGGGAAGGATGGACTCCCAATGGGAGTCCCTTGCCTTCTGGATGAGTATTTGGAATACTTTGTGTGGATGAGGAATCTTCTCTTCAGACACAAACCCAGATGCAACTGGGGTTTGCTGAGGCCCTGCCACCTGCTTGCATGATTAATTTGTCTGATCACCACCGTCATCATCTCGCCAGCCAACAGTTACCGGGCACTTACTGTGTACCAGGCACAGCGAAATGCCATACATGCCTCCTGTTATTTAATCCTCACAGTAATCCTCTGAGGTTTTAGCCATCCCCATTTCACAGATGAGGAAATGCAGGCTTACAAAGGCAAAGTAACTAGCCCATGGTTACAGGACTAGACTAGTAATGGTGAAATTCAAATCAACAATGGCTGACCCATGCTTTTGATCTCCATTTTGCAGCTAAGGTTCAGTGTGAGACAGTGATGTGCCCAGGTGGGACCGTTAGGATTGGTTGGTTGTCCTGAGATTTCCATCAACTGCCATTTCTTCAGAGCTCCCCTCTGCCCAAGAAGGAAGACTGGGGGATCGGAGCAACTCCTGTCTGCTTAGGTCTGGACATCCTATGCCTTTCTACCTGTTCTCCTGTCAAGAATGCTCCCCTCCCTCCAGGCCCAGGCATGGAGCCAGTTCAGACACATCCTTCAAGATGTGGCTCAAAAATTCCCTCCTCAATACTCCACATGGAAGGAAGTCTCAGACTCAGAAGCATTTAGAAGAACAATTGTTTCTTGGAAAAAGCGTAAACCAGTCAGACTTTAGAAGTCCTGGCTTGCCAAATTAAACACACACACACACACACAACAGATTATTAAAGGAAAAACACACTCTCGTCAATTACTGAATTTTCATCAGCTTGTTCTTGGTAGAAAACAGCCATTTTCTCATTAGGTTACTGAAGCCACACAGGGCATGTGGTATCTTCAGACATCAGCATTCCAAATGCTTGGGAGAGAGTTCTCATTAAGGAGTCAGCAGCTTACGGGAAATGCTCATTTATTTTGGCAACTAGAACTGGACAAGCTGACCCTGTTATTTTTGCTCTATCTCAGAAGGAAGAGTATAGGTTTGGTTTTGGTTTTGGTGCTGGTATTGGTCACGACAGGATAGCAAGTCCATGCTTATGCCTAACGCCAACCATTTATTAACTCTGATCCTAGCAACATCCTCACAAGGCAGGTATTATTCATCCCATTTTACAGAACTGCAGACAAGGAGACTGAGACTTAGAGAGCTGAAGGGACCTGCCCGAAGTCAGAGCTTGGGGGTGGCAGGCCTGGGTTCATGCCCAGTACCCAACTCCTATAGCTGTGTCATTCTCCTTCATCCAACCCCCTCCCGGCTCCCTCCCTGGCTCTCTACCCAGCTTTTTCTGCATTCACAGCTCTGTGCTATAAGCATCTGCTTGCAGATCTCTCTCCCCTACCAGAGGGTGGTCGGCTCCAGGGCAGGCAGTCTTTTTGGTTCACTTCTGGCCTGAGACCTGGCACATAGGAGGTGCCCAGTACATGTCAATGACTGATTCACTAGTGATGCACATGAAAGCGGCCAGGAAGTTTGCTTTGAGGGTCACCTGCTGAAGACCCTTCCCAAGGCCTTTGGCTGGTGAAAGGCTTCAGCTGCCTCAGCAAAGTGGACACCATGGCCCCAAGGACCTAGGCCAGCTGGTTGGCCTATTGCCCAAGCCTCCTAGTGACCCTGGGCACTTAGGCCACTCCACTTCCAGATGGCCCGGCAGGCGTGGTCAGCCAGCATGTGTGCACCCCATGCAGTGGTCCTGCCCCCTCAAACTCAAGACAAATGTGCACCTGTCAAATGCCTGTGCCTTTGGACAGGAAATGAATGCAGCCAGAGTTCCCAGAGACAGTCCACTTCGAACAGCGGTCCCATCTGCCAGCCAATGGGATAAATTCCCTTTGGGAGTACCTGACCTTTCAGACCAAGGTTATCTCTTGCCCCAGCAGGTGGTGAGGGTAGGGGTGTCAGTGCCTGAAGCCAAGGAGAGCCACCATCCGGGTACTTGGAGAGGCTCTGGACCCCAGATCATAGTGGATTGTTCATTTTTCTAAAATTAAGTCGTTGGAAAGTGACTCAATTCAAGGTGACACATGGTAGCTGGCTGAGCCAGGAAATGGCCACATGAACCAAGAAAATCCATCCTGCTTCAGTTTTTATGCATTTATTCTCTTCACTCCAAAAGGATGTGAAGAGAATTAATTAGAGGCATTACATACATATTGTCTCTGCCCAGGGGCTCTGTCCATGTACTTGACAGGATATCCGAGGTGAGCCGGCTTGCCAGCTGGCATATTCCTTCAGCAAGTAAAAGCCTGCAGAGCCTCCTGCCCTCTGGGCACCAGAGTCCATTCATTAAGTCAATCCTGGCTCCCCCATCCCTCCTTCATGTAATTGGGCTCTATTTGATCGCTTTTCTTGTGTTTTCAAGATGTGAGGGATCGTGGCAACCAGTTCCAGACATAAAGGAGCACTGGACCCAGAGTCTGGAAACCTGAGTTCAAATCCAGCCTCCGCCAGTTACTATCTGGGTGCTCTTAAGCAAGTCGCTTCACCTCTGAGTTTCAGGTTAATTGGTGAAACTGGGATACTAGGGTTTAATAAATACCACTTACTGAACACGTACTACCAGGCACTATGCTAAAAACATTGCATATTTTCACTCCTTTAGTGTGCAAACAACACTAAGATGTGAGCATTAATGTTCCTATTTTGCCTGTGGAGAGGTTGAGGGCAGGGACTGTGTCCATTCCTTCTCTGCATCACCAGCACCTGGCATGAGACTGGCAGAGAGGAGATGCAGTAATGTACACGGTGAACCCGGGCTTCACCTCTGGCCTGTCTGCTGGCCTTTCAATACAGTGGGTGTGACAGCACAATGTTTGGCATATGGCTGACCCTCAGTAAGAAAGAGTTCCTTTGTTTTTCTCTCCATGAGTTTATCCCCTTAGCTTCAAGGGATCTCAGGTCTGAGCTGGGGGAGCTTCCAGAAATCCGCCTCTCTCTCTAACCTGTCTTTCCTACCACCTGGTCTAGCCATTTGTAGCCATGCTTCCTACTCCTAACTGTAATGCCTATGTGGAATGAGGAATTGAATCGCTTTGAAAAGTCCTTGGAAAGTCTGATAATTACCCAGAAGGCCACAGTTCTCTCTGCCACAGGATTAAGATCATGGGCTCAGGGTCGGAAAGCCCTCGGTTCAAATCCTGGCTTCACTACTTATTAACTCTGTGACCCTGTGCAAGTTACATAAGGCCTTCAAGCCTCCGTCACTAGTCAAATAGTTCTAGAGATATTGTAAGGATAAGTACACTAGTACATATAAGGCACTAGCACAGAGCCTGGCACATAGCAAACGGTTGATAATTGGCTAAGCTTATTATACAGTAGGTGGTTTGAGTCTTCAGAGCGTTAGAACACTGTAAAGCATAAACATTCAGTTTACCTATAGTTTGATAATCCAGAGACACTTCAGGAATATCATTTGGGGGTCAGTCAACACAGGCCTCAGTTCATTCTTTCACCTGCTGAACATTGGAAATTCCCGACTCCTAGACTCAGGTTCCAAGGAACATCTGATATCATCCGGTTCCAGCCTCCACATGTATGGGGTCCCCCGGATACCAGCCATCAGAGGTGTCTTCTAGCCTCTGCTTGATTGCCTCTTAAAGCAGGATGCTTGTTACTCTGTCCAGCAGTGGTCAGGAATTTAGGAATGGATCGATTTAACTGGAGAGCCAGTGGGACACCAGGCTCCACCCAGAGCACCTGTTAAGGCTGTTCATGTTTGGATGCTGTCTGTCTAGGGAGGCCGCTAGCACCCCACTGGAGCCCCGAGCACTGCCGTGTCTGAGTGGCCAGTATGTCCCAGGTCTGCTCCTGGGCTTTTCAGAAACATAATTTTATCCATTTTTGCACTCAGAACTGATCAGAGTCCCATTAAGCAAACTCACAAGAGACAGTTTTGGAAACGGTTCATTTAGGTCCACCAATAATTGTCACTCACAAGTAGATGGAGCAGATGTCCATGCTCACTGCCCAGGCTTCTGGGGATTATAATGCTGCCTAGGTTTCTGTGGTGAGCATGGGGACAGGGAGGGAATGCTCCAGCAAGCTCTTTTCCTGACCATGGTGAGCACTGATGACCATCTCTAGTAAACCCTCAGGTACTGATCCCCCCTCTGGTGGCCATTCTCAGTTTCCTTCCCTCCCAGGCTTCCCCTCACTCACAATTATGGATAAACAGGTCCTGTGCATGAGTGCCAGTTGATAATAACTGAAGAATCCAGGCCCTCTGCAGAGAAAGACCATCCCTGTGGGGTTGGGAGATTCCAACAAGAAGAAAAAACACCCCAAGTCTCATGAATTTATATATTAATTAGCCATGTCAGTTGTCTTGCAAATGGGTTTCAGCCCCAGACTAGTTCACTATGGATTCACTGAGACCCAGGAATGACAATGGAATGTTCCTGGAGTGAAAGGGTTTATACCCAATTTTATTTCCACGGTGGCAGGTCAATCACTAGAATCCCATCCACTCAGAGTGAGTCTGCATGCAGCAAGCCAGTCCCTGCCTCTGGGCCTCTCTGCCCCCTGCAGCCGTCTCAGTCTCTGTCCTCAGTGCTGCCACCACTCCAGCCTCTGCTCTCCTGCAGCCGTGCAGCCGTGCCACCGTGTCATCCAGAGCGCTGGGCGGAGCTCTTTATATAGAGTCAATAACAATGTGTTGCCCACACGTGTGTAGTGAGCTGGCCGATCGGGGCCAAGTGAGAATCCTGGCCACAGGAACCTTCATTTTATCCACATCAGTTCACAGCATTCTGTAATGGCAGCTGTTGGGGGGTTTTCCTTGTACCTAAGATGTCCGTTGATCATCAAGCCTGCTTAGCCAGTGTTGTCAAAAGTTTTCTTTTAGAAAATTGCCAGGCCTATTTGCACAACAAAGATAAAAGTGTTCCTGCCTGTGGCTCAGTGCGGACTCCATACTTCGTGTTTTACTGACAGGGTCTGAGGCTGTGGGCCCCTGACCTGCCGCCCCAGCACAGGATGTCCCCTGTGAACTCTGACCTTTCAGGTCGCCACTCTGTTCTTCATTATTCTTTATTTCTTCCATCTTTTGTTCACTCACTTTCTCAGACATCACTTATTTATTGATGCCAAGCCCCATCTCCTTCCTCAAAAGATTTTCAAGAATTCTCAAGAAATATAGGCAAAAGCAACAACTTAAGGATAAATATAAAACATCAGGACCAGAAAAAACCATAAGTGTGCATAGGAGCCATAAGCCATCTGGGAAGCTCAAAGGCGGGGGAAGCAGGGCCTGGAGCAGGAGCTCAGACCCCACAGCTAGGCCTGCACCTGGATTCCAGCCCTGCCACGCACCAGCTGAGCAAACAGGTGCATGTACTTAGTCCCTAAGCCTCAGCCTCCTTGTCTGTGGAATGGGTCTGGAAATGCTGTCTGCAGAGGATGGTTAAGGGGTACAGTGGGATGCTATGCATCAGGCAGGAGCAGAAGGGCCGGCAGATGGTAAGCGCTCCGGGACCACTATTTTTGCCACTGCTTTTGTTATTGTTTTTTCTCCTGTTTTTACCCAGTTGCTGTCACTGAGCTGTGAATTTAGTGATTAGCTTCCTTGGCAATCAAAGCAAAATGAGAACGCACTGACTGCCTACTTCTCACGTCTGTGAGAGGCTGTAGAGATACCAGCTCCACAGGGAACAAGACCTTCCATTTTAACCTGACTTACTCTGTCCAAACCACACCATCTCCTTTTAGGAGCTGAGCGCTCAGGTTCCGGCTTCATTAGCCCTCGGAGCCTCAAACATCTCTGCCTTTGGCTAGTTAGGAAGGTCAGGACTGAAGGTTAAGTTAAACCTGAAACCCTGAGGACAGTGCCGTTGTTGGGAACAGTCTTTCCAAGGTGCTGGTTAGTGGTCAGGAAGGTTGTAGCAGGGGCTTCTTCTGAAACTCAGATGGGAAATGATGACCTCTGCTTTGGTGAGTATGGGTACTTGGACGACTGTTAATTAGGCGACAAGTGCCAAGCTGGCTTTTCAGTTGGGTGTTTTCACATTTGGGAATTTAGCAGTTGCTGGAGACTGAGGCTTCAGGGGTCCGGTTTCAAGGGCCACAGGTTCAGAGAGCAGTGGAAAGCCGATCTTTAGTGCCTATTGCCACGTTCCTCTGCAGCAGTTTGGTGGAGAGCAGCTGCCTGTCTCCAAAATAAACCATCACTCTAAAGTGGGGAGTAAGGGGAGGCAGCCAGGGTTTATTGAACACCTACTGTGTGCCAGCTAGGAACAGAATCCATCTCAACCTAATTCCAAGCCACTTGGCAAGGTATGAGCATTATTACACCTGGAAGCAGGTGTTCGATTTTACACTTTTTAGAGGATGGGGAGCCAGAAGCTCAGGGAGGTTAGGTGGCTTGTCCAAAGACACACAGCCAGTAATGAGCAAATCTGGGATTCTAATCCACGGGTGCCCAACTCTAAACCATTTCCCGTTGATCCTTCTTTTATGCTGTCTCTTATGATAAGCTTGCTGCCCTCAAATTGCCTGTAAACTGGTTAAGAGAATACATACCAGCCTTAAAACAGGTAGATAACAGCACCAGACACTATATGTCTCTAGGGCCCAGACATCAAGCCGCTCAGAGGAGGCAGTCTTAAGACAAGGAAAGCTTCAGGGAGGAGGTGGCGGGCCTTGAAGAAAAGGGGAGCCCTCCGAGGCTGTGACCCTGGGACTGGCAATAGCAAAGACCCAGAGGTAGGAAGGACAGTGGTCTGGGGAGGGCCGGCAAGCTGAGCTAAGGTTTCTGCTGGAAACTTGGGGGAAGTAAGGTTGGAGAGATGAACAGAGTCCCCAACACCGGGGCTTTGCCTGTCAGATGGAAAGCAGAGACCTGGGTGCTGCAGGCTTTTGCATTAGCACTTTCATTTGATACATTTATGTTTCCATCAGTCAGCAGACTTCTGCCAAGGACCTACCATGTGCCAGGACCTGTCCCGGGCACGGTGGGGATGGGGGAGAGGGGTGTGGATAGAGGTCAGCCAGATCTCAGCTGAGGAGGGGCCTCCTTCTAAACGCACTCCCTCCGGCCTGCTCCCGTCAGTGCGGCTGCCTGTGGCTGCAGACACGCCCTCTCCTCTCTCCCTCTCCACCCCCCAGAGGCTGCGGTCTTCAGCCCCGTTTGGCCCAGCCCTGGATACCCAGTAACAGGGCTTGTCAGACCGCACCACACAAAGCCAGCTGACAGGTGCCCTTCATGCCAGGCTGTGCACATTAGGGCCTCGCCGATTGTCCCCCCAAGCCTGGGCGGGAGGGGCACTGTCTTCCCTGGTGCCTAAGGGAACAGGCCCAGACACCTCAGGAAATTTTTTCACTGTCACACAGATGTAAGGGAAGGCGTGAGGATGAACCCAAGCCTGGCTGACCGCCACAGCAGGTCTCCCTACTGCCCTTTAGGGACCCTCCATCTGTCCCTTTAATTATACAGCAGAGAGTTTACCCAGTTCACCAAGGCTACACTGCTGGCCAAAGGCAGGGCCATGTCCGGAGTCCTGTATTGCTGGCTTCTCTCAGGGACCCCAGGGAGGGGCAGGTGCCCCGGGGGCGTGGTCATCCCTCCCCCTGGCAGGGCGCTCCCGCCCTCTCTAAGCAGTGGCATTCGAGAAGCTACTGGAGTAGTGCAGGCCCTAGAGACCTGGAGCGTTTGTGGTCACCACAGCGCCACCTTGTGGTGACTTGGGGTGGGCGTGTACTTCACAGAGGAAAGGGCCCCTCCTCCAAGCCCAGCGCAGGGTGGGTTTCCAGCCCAGCACAGGGTGGGTGGCTAGCGAGGGTCCGCTGACTGTCTTCCATTGAGGTTTGTGCAGAACTGAGCAGCTGCTCCTGCTTCTTGAGAAATCTCCATGCCACCCAATTATAGCCTTCCTGTTTGCACTTATCAGGCATCAAAGATACAAAGACGGGAAGGAACTAATATTTATTGAGTACCACTGTGATAGGTGTTTCCAGACATCATCCCATGGACCCTTCCCAACAGCCCAGCAAGTTAGGAATTCTGGGGCATTCTCCAGATGAGGAAATGGGGCTGCCGTGGCTGGGCGGCGCAGAGCCCGCCTCAGACCCTGCTTCTTGTTATCAGAGCGAAAGCTCTACCCATCCGAGCATGACTGGACTTCCCGGCAGCAGCGGCCCAAAGCGTGCAGCTATTTCTGTGACGTTTTTTTTCCCAAAGGAAAATCATGAGGAAATGGTTCCACAAAGAATTTCTTTTAAACAAAGACAAAAAAAAAAAATTGGATCCTATTAGTGACAAGTCACCTTTTTAAAAAATGACTAAAACTATACAAACTAAGGTTCATATGGCACATTTTTTTACAGCTGGAAGGGAGCTCAGACGGGGTTGTTTTGTAGAATTCCGCAGCATCCCAGAGATCACTGGGAGGCTCCTGCCATGTGGCAGAGTCTGCGGAGAAAGGCATTGGCAGAGAAGAGGAAGCGCATTGACATGCCACCAGTTACCCTACTGGGGACCTGGGCTTAGGCCAGGGAGATCCACGCACGCACTCCTCACAGGGACATTCAGAGAAGCAGGCTAATGCTGAATCTTGGCCACCCCGTGATCTGGGGACTCCACATGTTTGGCAAGAAGGTGGCTGAGTTTGTCATAAAGACGTGTAACCATGAGCAGCTTTATCAGTGCTTGCTGTCCTGACGGTTCCTTACCAGTAAGCACTATGCCATCCATTTCAGATACAGAATAATGAGTTGTAAAGCCTGGTAGGGGTAACAGAAAGCAACCACAGGGAAATCTTATTTTGTACCTAGATCCTGCCCAGTCAATTTAAAGTAAATTGCCAGTTGAAATATGATCACCTTTTAAAATAGCTGTGCTGTCTGAAAACAAACCTGACAGTGTCCAGAGACCATCAAGTTAAGTGGACTCAGACTTGCTAAACTATAACCAATGCTCTGAACACCAGGAGATGGTGGCCATTAGCGCAATGATATCGTGCCAGTTTCAAGCCAAGACAGAGCTCAGAAGGCCTTGCACCTGGATTCCACTTGCCACCGTCATTACAGCAAGTTGACGCTAGCCCACTGGAGGACAAAACACTACATGTAGTAAAGCCAAGTTATCCCAGCCAACCTGCAGCTTACCCACCAGCTGTCTATACACACATGAGTGAACCCAGTGGGATCAGGCATGTCTGCATAATCTCCAGCAAAACTGCCTAACCAGTTAGCAGACTCAGGAGAAATAAATGGTTGTTTTAAGCCACTGAGTTTGGGGATGAATTGTTACACAGCAACAGCTAGCTGATAAAACAAGCATGACACTATATATATATAAACTGCTTGTTCTATACTGGGCTGTATTTCTAAGTTATTTTGACTTAGTTAAGTAAACCTTTCTGATGGGAAAATAGGATTCACATGTCAGAGCATGGAAAGATTGCCATAACGCCCCATCAAAAAATAGAAAGTGCATCGTGTTTCATGTGGACCCCCTTTTCTTTTTCCTAGCAATATCTGTTCACCCATTTGGTTTAGCAGATATGCCAGAGATTACCATAGCAAAAAGTCACATTCCCTTGGCCTTGTGCATACATCAGGATATTGATCTTCCAGCAAATCTTTGGCAGGTTATGTGTATTCTGTTTTTAATACATGGTTTTAGAAGATGTCATGATTATCAGAAGGCATATAGTTTGGTTCAAGATTATATATGATCACAAACAGAAGTAGGACAAGGATTAGGAAAGAGTAGGAATAACCAAGTTGTGTGGCACTTCTGTGTGATCTTGGACAAATTACTTAGTGTCTCTGAGGCAAGCTTTTCCTATCATACAATGGGAGTGGTTGCACTGCACTTACCTTCTAAGATTCTTATAAGGGGTAAATGAAATAATATATGTGTAAACCTCTTAACCTGTCCCAAAGTAAGCTGTGATAATAATAAAGAAGGAGGATTAAGAAACAGAATTCCAGATTTGTTTTTAAAAACAAAGACCCCCCCAAAAAAGCCTTTGCAGCAAGATCTCTCTCTCTCTCTCTCTCCAATTTCATTCCCAGCTCCTATGATGTTTGACTAACATTACTGCCCGTTATGTTTGCAAGATAAAACCAAGGCAAAAGCGTTGGTCAGCAAGCTCACACAGATACACTTAGGCATCCTGGCCCTTGAGTCCCTAAGCTCCCACTTAGCAGAGAACTATTTCTGGGCTGTCACTTGGTACCCAGCTGAAATGCAGAACAGACTGTCATCTGGCCACCTGCCTCTTTCATCTCCATGATAGCAGACATCCCATGTGCTGCGATTTATTGCCTTTACATGGAATTATATCCACCAGTTGCTTTGTCCTCAGACAAACCCAGCCTTAGCTCCAGGGTGGGAGTGAAGAGAGGTCAGGCATGCAGATTCATTTCCAGGGTCCCAGGATGCTAGTAACAGCCTCACCACATAAAAGAAATGGGAATCAAAGGAGAAGATGAAGGGTTACTTGGTCCCTAAAGAATTCATCCCAAATCCTTCCAATATATACTTACAGGCTCCCTTCAACAATTCTTCCCATCAGAACCTTATTCCGCTCAGGGGTGAAGTGGTGACGGTCAAAGCTTCCCTCTCTCCGTCTTCTTTTCTGCCTGGTTAGTAGTCTCCCTCCCTCTCCCCTTAGCCGCTTCTCTCTGTTTATCAAATGCATGCATGTGTATCTTTGGAATGGATTTTGTGTGTGTGTTAAATGCAGTTCATATCATTTCACTTCAAGGTCTGTTTTCTGGACCCACAGTCAGGAGGTAATTTCCCACTTCATTTCCCAGCTCACCACTCACTGCACACATGACCCCCCGTAGGAGGGAGCCAGTCCTCCTTTCTTTGCTACTGAAACGTGAGTTCCTCTGGTCTTTACAGCCCAGGAGAATCTCATTATTAACAACGTGATAGGAATGTGCGAGGCCGCCCTTCCAGCCATTTGATGAGATTTCTGTGGAACTCCTAGAGGAAGCTGTTCGGAAACACCCAAGAAGCTCTGTGCAAGCCTGCCTCACTTAAGAAACCCACTATATGAAAAAAATAAAAGGCCACAGTAAAGCAAGAGGTGGTAATTTCCAGAGACAAAGGACCCCCTTACTCTACAAAAGGATTCTCCACGGGCCCTTTGAAGAATCAACCCTACTTCGCATGTTTTGAGAATGTTTAGTTTTACAAAAACTCAGTGTATGTACCATTTTCAGGACAGGGCTCTAGGGTAAACCGAAGTTTGCTCCTGGGAGGAAGATGTCCCTTCTCAGCCCTTGATTTTTTTCGAAAAGATAATCTTTAGACTGCCCGGAGTGCCAAGTGGTAGCCGTATCATATCAGGAGTCCAGTGTGAGCAGCTGGAAACATGATAAGAGCAGTTGACAAGATATAAACTGATTTATCTAGACTCTGATAAAGTGAGGATGGTTACACAACAACGTGAGTATACCTGACACTAATCAACTGAACACTTAAAAATGGTGAGGATGGTAAATTTTCTGTTATATGGATTTTACCACAATTTAAAATTTTGCTTAAGTAAAGTAAATGAGGAAGTGTTTGACCATAGTTGACAGCTCCTTGGCTGCTTCTCTCCAGAGGCTCTGCTCTGAAGACATGCTGCTGTTCGCTGCTCCCACCTGCCCATCATCCCCACGCCTCACCACCGCTGGCCCCCTGAAACAGTGCCTGCGGTGGTGGCTGGCTAGAAACAGATATGTCTGATTCTAAGTGGCCAGGCCATCTCCAAAGACAATGCTTCATTTCAATGCACACCATTTCAACCTAGCTGCCAAATTGATTGTGTGAGAACAGCAGTGGGGCAGACTCCACTGACCAAGCCATGTGCCAGACACCGCCCTAAACGTATAACCTCACTCCTGGGAAATCAGTATTGCTATGTTATATCTCCATTTTGCACGTGAAGCAGCTGAGGCTCCAGGTTACTAAGTAACGGACCTCAGGTCACACAGCCATGAAACCAGGATCAGAATGCAGGTTCGCTTGTACCAGAGGTCAGTCCACTTCCCCTGGACCGATGATTGCCGATCTTTTTGAGCACATGATCCTTTCTCGTGGCAAATGTTTCCACAGCCCTGAGCACGGCAGTAGTCTAACTCTCAGTGTCTCCTGGTTGGGAAAATATGTAATGACCAAAAGCTCCCTTTTTCCAGGAATGCTGTGAGTCACAGTAGCATCTGCCTACAGTCTTAAAACCATGACACCTGATGTGTGTGGCATTAAATTGGCCAAAGCGGTTGGTGCTTGCACAGTTTCATAGGCCCTAGAAGTTGCTCTGGATCTTTGCTCCCAGAGATTGGGCGCCCCTGAGCTGCACATGAATCAGCTGCAGGGTCTGGAGACCCTGCGTCTTATTATGTGGGCTAGGCCAAGGGCATTCTATAAATACAACCGATATCAGGCATTTCACAGGAGGGTGACCATCAGCCTTTGGATCACATTGTCTGAGGCCGAGGAGGAGACGGAGGCAGGGTTAGCTTTGGAAGGACCACACATTGGTCTTTCCCAATTCAGTCCTTACAGGAGCCTCCGTCCCCCAGAGCAGAGCTCTGGAAATAAGCAATGAGGAGCTGGGAACAGTGGTTAAATATGCTTCCATTTGCCTTAAGCAGAGTTGACACTCTTTGTTTGCTTTTCATCCAGTCTTCAGAGATTGCCGACTATAGCTGCTGGGAAGAAGTTGTACCAGGAGGAAAAAAAGAAATGAAAACCTCTTTGCATTTACTCCCAACATGAAGGGTTTCCGCCTTTCTGAGCCTCACTGCTTGTTTTCATTCATTCCACAAATATTTGCTGAGCACAGCATCTGTGCCAGGCGCTGTTCTAGGCACCGGGGATTCACTAGGAAGCAGAAAAAAGAACAGTCTCAGCCCTTGGAGAGCTCATATGCTAGTAAGCCACAAACTATAAGGGAGATTTTCGAAGTGAAATAAGTAGTAAGTCGGATGGTCTTAAGGGCTATGGAGAAAAAGAAATCAGAGAAGGAAATGGGGCACCTTGGAAGAGTGGGAGGTTACATTGCTACCCTTGGAGGATGACAGTTAAGCAAAATGGGGAGGGAGGAAGGGAGATGGATGCTGGAGGGAAGAGCATTCAGGCAGAAGGAACAGCAACGGCAGAGGCCTGGCATGTGCTGGAACAGCAAGGGCCGTGTGGCTGGAGCAGAGTGAGTGAGGGTGGAGAGTAGGGAAGGTTACAAAGCATCTGAGGGCTGTCAAAATGACTTTGACATTTATTCCACGAGAGATGGGTCCCACTGGAGGGTTTTGAGCACAGGAGTGAAACGACCTGACTTTCCTGCAGTGCAATTTACATGCCACCAAATCCCCTCATTCTAAGTATATAATTCAGTGCCTTTTAGTGAACATACAGGCTTTGTAACCATCACCACCACCCAGTTTTAGAACGTTTCTTTCACCCCCAAATATACCTCCTGCCTGTGACTTGCACTTTAAAGATATCACTTTGGCTCCTGTGTTAAGAGCAAAAATAAAAGGTAGAAGCAAAGAAAGTTTGGGGAAGAAATGTCCACAAATGTGAGTGACAAAAAGAACTAAATGTGGAGGGTTACCGACAAGACTGATTAGGTTTTGTTTTAGCTGCTAGAGGTTTGGAGCCTCTTTAATGCCTCAGTTATAACGGTGAAGGGCCTCCAGCCTCAGTGGCCGAAGTAGGATGTTAACAACGTACGAGAACGATTTTAAAAATGAGAAATCCAGGCCTAAAACGTACCCATCTGTGATGCGTGAAGTTGGAGGTGAACTGAAGGTACATCGGATCCCTGCCCTCTTTTACATTAAAAAGTCTGACTAGTTATATAAAGCTACAGAACTATCTTAATGCCTTAAAAATTCACAAGAAGAAAAGTTGATGGTAGCAACAGGAATAAATCCAAACATTTTCAGCAGACATTCATTGTCCCTGCAGCAAAAAGGCACTTAGGTCTCCTCATATTAGTTATTATTAAAATGTTGCATTCCAGTATTTTTGTGGGTCTTGAAAAGTGGGGGCATTTGCCCTGAATTCTCGTCATGATGTGAGGGGTCATCTGTGCCTGTGGAAATGGCCTGCTTGACACTAAAGTGGTAACTGAGTAAGGATTTTCTGTATTTTACCTGGAAGGCTGAAATCTTCTAGTATTGGAAGGTTCGGAGCCAAACAGTGAAATTTGACATTTTTCCCTTTCCAGCATCTGCTCCAGCAGCCAGGGTCTTCTTTTTCCTGACCCAGGGGTCCCCTCCTGGACCATTTCTTTGCACCACATGGACAGGTGGTGATGACCTGCCATACAGGAATCTATCTTGGGTGGGTCTAGAGTGATTCTTGCCAACTTCCCTTAGCTAACACCTGCGCCTTACCCAGAGTCTGTCACATGGCTTATGGCCAGCTTTGCAAACTGGCAAAGAGCAAAAACTCTAAAATATAAGGGCCTGTCTGAGTGTGGCAATAGTCTGAGGACAAAGGTCTAGTAAGGCAGTGGCCAGCCAGTCTTCAGAGATGGGTGAGTATGTTTCCAGTTTTCTGCCCACCCTGACTTGATTTGGCTGTGCTCTGCACTGTTATGAGATGTGACTACTAGTCTCAGCTCAAGGTCACAAGCAACTACCTACTTTTTCTTCTCATTAACAGCTGTCACGTTTCGACGCCACTTCCAAGATCCTAGCAGTTGTTGGGGCAATCCGATCAGAACCACCTCTGGCCATAAGGAATCCCAGGCCTCCAGGCATCAGCAACGAGGCCTGGAAATCCGTCCCTGCCCTTCAGTGAAGGAACCTTGCACAGGGCAGAGCAGGTGCCTTGAGTGGCAGGCCCCCAGAGAGGCCTGCTGAGCTCAGCCATTGGCTCTGGGTCAACAACTGCTTGGTACTGTGGGAGCAGTGATAATCCACGTGCAGTCACTGTGCTTCCTGCTGCTAACGGCAAACAGCTGAGAGCATGGCCCCAGGCACCCGGTACTCCCTGCAGTCTGGGTTTATTTATTCTCATTACCTGTGTGGTGGTGCCCACCCCATCCCCTCAGAGGCTCAGTTTCCTCATCTGCCAAGGGAAGGGTTTAGAAGAGAATCTTGTTCTCTACGGTCTTGCCATCAACATGAAGCGCCCTTACATCAAGGGTCTCCGAGTCATCCTTGCCATTCAGCACAAACTACCAGCTTACTGTAGTTTTAAATCCTTCTGCCAGGTTATCATCACCCCAGAAGCAGAAGTTGTGAAATCAGAATTCCGTGCCATGGAATCTTTTAACATCAGAACCACAGGAGCGCTTAGAGCTCTCGATACTACAGAGGTCCTCAAACTCCTGTTACCCTGGAACTCCTTACCCAGACAAACTCTGACATGGAAGCCCAGAAGGAAAACAGAAGCACTCTGGTTAGAAACTGAAGCCCAGGGAAAGGAAGCCACCTGTCCTGTGTCACTCAGCAAGAGAATGGCATAGCTGGGTGGCAGCGCTGTCCCTCCTGGACACATTCCCCAGGAACGTCACAGAGCAAGCAGCCTCCCGAGGTGTGCAGAAACGCAGAATCCTAAGAAAGAGCTACATGTGGGAGGCAGGGGCACAGCACGCTAATCCATTCCCCATGCTGGCTTTTTCTCCACACCGTGACTTAATCCTCATACAGACCCTCAAGGCCAATATCATCATCCACTTGTAGGCTCAGAGCTCACGTGTTTTGGCTCAAGTCCCATAGCTCAGAAGTCACTAAGCTGGGATTTGAACCCAGGGCTTTGCAACTGCAAAGTACATATACTGGCTTTCCTGAGTAGTGGCAGTTTACTCATTCATTCATTCAAATCATACTGAGCACCAAGTCTATGTCAGGCACTGTCCCAGACCCTGCCATACAGCTGCAAATAGGGCAGCTGACACACATGCCCTCATCAGCCCTGGATGTGAGGGGAGGCAGACATAAGCAATATGTGACAAGTAAAACATGACCGAGTAAGGGAACAGAGAGGGACAGGGGTGGAGGGCATGTGTGCAGCTCTCATCGGACAAGAGTGGTGCTTCCTAAGATGTGGGCTGTACCCCGGCTGTGAACTGTTGGTTTCCAATCTGCAACAAAACAAGTGTTTCTTCCCTGTTTCTGTATTCATAGGACAAATAGTCCATGGGCCAGCCCTGGTCTGTGAACCACACTCTGAATAACCCTGGCCTAAAATATTTCTGAACCATAAAGTCAGTACAGCTGGAGAGTATACTCCCTCTCCCCGGACCCATTCACCTCCATCTCCTCTTCCTTCCCACCTCCCTCCCCAGGGACCTGTTGCTAAGGAAGGCTGCTCTGTCTCCCACCTGACATGTATGATGATCCAAGGCCTTTCAGTCCCTTCTAAGGGAAGACATCCCATCTGTGTCCATGGCTGGTCGTGAGTTCCGTGGATGGTGACAATAGATTTGCACAATATGAAAGCAGCCAAATGTTATTAAATCATCTGTCCTGTTGAGAACCGGAGGCTAAATAAGGATGCTCTTCAATGATTTTGGGTCCCAACTCAGGCTGTGTCACCTACTATCCATGTAATCTTGAAAATGTCTTTGGTTTTCCTTAACTCTAAAGTGAGGACAGTCATGCTTTGCAGAACCGATCAAGTCACAAGGAGCTTGATCCAGGGCCTGGAATTCTATATGTGGAAGAACCCACTGCACATGTGCATGTGTGCGGGGGGGGGGAACATCTGCGTTTGCACATGTGCATGTGTGGGGGGGCAAGCATGTGCATTTGCACATGTGTATGTGACATTCACCTCCTTCAGCACTGTTGGACTGCTCCTCCTGGGACCCACTGTGGCCAGAGACACTGACAGCCTTTTCTGGGCTCTTCCACCAGATTGCCAAGGGATCATTGAGGATGTCGTCCTGCTGGGCGCCCCCGTGGAGGGAGAGGCCAAGCACTGGGAGCCTTTCCGGAAGGTGGTATCTGGGAGGATTATCAACGGCTACTGCAGGTCTGTCCAAACCTCGCACCAGTGGGGAGGTGACAACACTTGCTAAGCAGTGTGTGTGCCCAGGCCTTGGGATGGGGACACATATGCTGGAGGCCTGGCCCCTATCCTAGAGGATCCTGGGGACCATGAGCAGTAGCCTGTTAGGACCAAGGCCCCAGCCAGGTGTTCTGACTTGGAAGGCCTCTATGCCCATGGGATGAGGATTCTGGAAAGGGTCTCCCTGTGTTGGGCCTGAGGCCAGCCTGCAGGATGACTGGAGAGGCCAGGCTGGTCACCATGATCTGGGAAGAGAGTTATGTGGGACATGGGCTAAGAAACGAAGATTGGGGCCCTGATGGGAGGTCTTTGAATTCCCACTAAGGCGCTCATATAAATGTTGTTTCAGTGCGGGAAGGGCATAAGAGAGCATGCGGCCTGAGTGCCCAGAGCACTATTTCAGGACAGGTCAGGGTGGCAGAAAAGGGGCTGAGTGCAATGGAGGAGCCGGTCTGCACCCCACACAGCAGGCACTCCAGCCAGAGGTGGGGGTCTGCCACGGCTGATGGCTCTGGGGCTGGAAAGGAGGCATCCCTTGTTTGGGGTTTGAGAAGGACTTGAGGGGTCTCAGCCAAGGCCCTGCCCCCTTGGGGAAAAGAGCCGATGAAGGCCGCCACTGAGGCCAGCCTGAGAGGCCGCCTGGCCTGCCAGCCTCCAAAGGAAGCCAAGGACGGGTCACAGTGTTTAAGAGCACATGGCTTAGACTGCACAGCCTGGGGGCTTCGGTTTCCTTCAGGAGAGGAGGGGTAGTGGTAAGTCCCCCGAGGGCTGTGATGACGGGTCAGTGATTTACAGCTTGCACATGGCACGCACGCGCTCTGCGAGCGACAGGCGGCCCTCCTGTTGGTCATCGTCATCAGTCACCTGGGATCTTCATTCAACAGATTTTTAGCGAGCACCGACACTGGGCCAGGGCTACAATAGGGAACAAGCCCCAGCCCTGTGGAACCTAGCAGCCGGCAGGAAAAGCAGACAGGTAGTTCCAATGAGGCGAATGGAGCTTGTCTGTACCACCAAAATTCAGAAGCTCTGAACCAAAAGCCCTTCCGCAGATGTGGTGCAAACTCACGTAGCAATAAGCTTGCTAATGAGAGAGATGTCCAGACTCTGCTTCTCCCACTGGGCTTATGGGCTGAGTGGGGTGGGGGCACCATCCCAGACCCCACAGAGCTGTGATGTGATACACAGGCTATAAACGGATTACCTTCCTAAATCCAAAACACTGTTCTAAATTCTGAAACACAGCAAGCCCCTGAGGATGCGGGGCAAGGGACTGTTTTTTTTTTGCCAGCATAGACACAAAAATGCAGGATATTGATGAGAAGGTGACACTCTAAGCCCAGATCCGAGAACAAGTTTGGAGTTAAGGAAACAGATTGGGTGACTAGTTGTAGGGCTCCATGAATACAACTTAAAAAATAAGCAGGTAGGACTTGAGGAAGCCACTGATTCACTGGGTTATGAACATGCAGTTTCCAGCAGGCAGCTAGGAACTCAGCACTAGAACTTAGAGAAATTAGAACTGGAGCAAGGGCCCATGGGATCATCAGCCTGACCTGAAGCCAGAAGGACATCTAGATCATTTGAAAGGTAAAGCATAGAGAAAGAGAAAAGCACTGGATTCGCAAGTCTAAGGAATATATTCCACGTGGGAGGAGGAAGATGCTCCAGCCCGCAGTTAGGGGCAACTCAGAATCACCCAACATACTGTGCCCAAAACCCTGAGAGAAGCTCACATCTAGTGCAAAAGACACATGTGGGAATAGACAATTATTAAAAAAAAAACTAAAAATCCAGTAAGGAAGTGATGGTGAGGGGGAAGAATACAACAAGTATGAGACTCCTTCCTAACACCCGCCAGACCCTGTCTTTGTTGTATCTCCTTTAGTCCAAGTATTTTACAGGTGAGGAAACTGAAGGTCAGAGAAGTTAAGTCATGAAGCCAGTTAACTTTAATTTTGATCTAAGCTCAACCATCCTAAGTAGGACCCCATGTAACATATTTGGAAGTATTTACAGTTTTGATGATTTAGCCCAAAGCAACAGCTGTGTAGTTCAGTACTAAGCCTAGAGATGGCTTTTAGCCATGGATAGAGGGCATTAACCAAGACACAAGAGTTCAGTCAATCAGTTCGTCTCTATCATTCATACTCAAAGCTAAGTTCTTAGAATCAAGATATGGTAGAAAGAACAAGAAACAAAAGGCAAAGAACCATGATAGGTAAAGAGCTTGTGTAAAAAAAAAAAAAAGAAAAAATCTAAAAAGAAAATGGCCAAAGATATCCACACATAAACTTGCAGAATAAATAAATAAATAGTTGATAAACTTCTGAAAAGATGCCCAACCTCATTATTAATGAAAGAATTTCAAGTTAAAATAAGTACGGTACTATTTATCACCCCTCATATTATCAAACATCTGCAATGTGAATAACATTCAGTGTTAGTGAAGATGTGGTGAAACAGGCACTGTCATAGACTCTTGGTGGCAGTTGAATTTATAAATCCTTTTTGGAAGACAACTGGCAGTATCTATCAACATTTTTAATGTGCCAATTTTCTGACTCCACACATTCTGACTTCTGTGATCTTGCTGTATACATGCACAGACATAGATGTATAGAGGGAATCATTGCAGCTTCCTTTACAATTAAAAGTTTTAAACAACTTAAATGACCTTTAAGAGGGGAATGGTTCAGGGGGAGAAAAGCAACAATACATATGATGATCCCATTTATGAGGGAAAAAATTTTCCGTGTGTACATACATGTATCTGTATGTCTGCAGATGCACAGGAAGTTCCAGAAGGACCATAAGAAGCTGATAACCATGGCCACCTCTTAGGGGTGGATAGGGATTGAGGTAGGGCATAAAGGACTTTAATTTGATGGGTTTTTTAAAAGTAAAGATAGTTTAAAAAACAAGAAAAGGAAAAAATGGACATAGCTTTGATGTCAGTCCTCAGTTAAAATCATGGCTGTGCCATTTACCTGTTGGTGGCTTTAGACAAACAACTCTAAAAATCTCGGTAGTCCCGCCTGTAAAATGGGAGTAACACTCCCTCCTACACAGGGGCTCTGGGAAGACGAAACAAGATGATGTAGGAAAGGGCTGGCATTAGGAATGTAGGAAAGGTTCCCAATAAACAGTAGTGACTATAATTATATTACTGGGCATATTCACATGGCAAATGACGTCTTGGTGCTTTTCATAAACAGCAAAGGGCCAGAGTTAAAATTGCATGTGTGCAATATGAAAGCAGCCAAATGTTATTAAATCATCTGTCCTGTTGAGAACCTGAGGCTAAATAAGGTTGCTCTTCAATTATTTTGTGAGATCCTGAGCCATCTCTCTAGAGAATGAAGGAGGAGAGGCGGGGGGTGGGGCAGAAGGAAGGAATGTACAGACCAAAACAATACTGTAGTTTCTTGGTTAAATTAAGCACCCACCAGGAACTCATAATCTTGGCCCCAAAGGCGTTTTAGTTGCCATGAATGTACTTGAGACAGGTTGACAGTGGGTGAGCTTTGGGCCAGCACTACCAAGCTATATTAATTTATAAATTTGTCTTGTAGAATTAATAAAGCTTTTTGCAAACCTGTTCACTTCCTTGGGCTTTCACAAACCCCAGGAAGCTAGCCAGGGCAAGTGGTACTGCCCCCTATTGTACCGGGAGGAAACAAGCTCAGAGTCAGATGTCTGGCCAAGGTCACACAGAAGAGCTCCGATGTGAACTCTAGTTCCACAATGTGAGGGTTTCGTTCTGAGCCCCCATCAGGACTCAGGGTCTCTGCTCCAGGTGCCAGGTGGGGAGGAGATGATGGTAGATGGAGCAGAGAGGACTGTGCCGGACAGTGCCCAGCAGTGGCTCCAGACCTGTGTGTAGCCACAAGCCAGGTGGTAGTGAGTCAAGGGTTCGGTGTGATTCGTGCAGCACAGCTGAGGCCCCCACCCCAGGGAGGTCCTGATTCAGCTCAGCTTGCAGGATACAGGCTGAGGCACAGTCCTGCCTCAGAGAGCTCTCTGCCTAGAAAAGGGAAAAAACCCAGGAACGGACACATGGAGGGCATGTGGTCAACGTCACAAAAGGAGCATATACCAGGCCCGTACTCTCAGCTGGAGAGGCTCGGGGGCTCTCCCTGGGAAGCTGACATCCAGCTGAATTTTTAAAGGATGGACAGGAGCCCATCAGACACCAGAAAAGTAGACCAAGCAAGAGAGAATCCAGGGCAGGAGGGATAGTCATACCCAATGCTTCCTGGGTGCACGTGTGTGTGAGCACTGAGTCCATGCTCCTGCCCACCCTGGGAGGTAAGATATGGTGAGGAGACTGAGGCCCAGAGGAGTCAAGCCACTTGCCCAAGGTCACACAGCTAGTAATTGACAAGGCAGGACTTGAACCTGGCGGTGTGGTTCCAAGTGTGAGCTCATGGCCCACCCCAGGCGAGACAGGCAGGTGCCAGATGAAGAAGGGCCTTGAATGCCAATGAATGCCCTGTGGTTCGCTCAGCACAGCCTAGAGGGTACAGAGCTTTCTCACATATGTTCCTATTCTCTCTAAATGTGTGTAAATAAGTGCAATTAACATTTTAAGTAGGGTAATTCTGACAAAGAGTTGGGAAGGAATGATGCTGACTTTGCTTTTTTATAACCGTCTGTAGCAGAACCATTTCTGGGCCACCCTCACACCCAGGGCACACTTAGCCTTATGATCAGTTCAGTGAAACAACCTGAGGTCTTCTCTGTTCTTCTTCCCGTAGCCATTCATTCTCAGAGACAGCTTCTTGGGCCCTCACTGTTAAGATAATCATTAGGACTTGCAAGCATCGCTCTCTGGAGAGAGTTAAGGAATTTTCCAGAAGAGAAAGCCTGTAGGCAGTGGAGAGTCATGGTCGGCTCCCAAGAGAGAAAGGCCATGGTCAGATGAGTGTTTAAGGACGGCCACGGTGACCCAAAGGAGTGCGTCCAGGAGCAGGGAGAGCGAGGGGGAAGCCATCGCATTCGTCCATGGGGGTAGGGGGTGCCTGCTCTCAGGGCTGGAGCAGAAAGGATAGGTGTGTGGGGAGATGGGGGTGGTTTCTGCGTGAGGGGCTGGGCAGATGGTAGTGGAGGAGTTAGGGCTGATGGGCTCCGTTTGGGTCTGTGTCTGTAGAGGGCCCCTCAACTCTGAGCCCAGTCTTACTAGGGGCTTCTGAGGTGGGAACCACATAGGCACGCATGTGTCAGCAACCACAGAGAGTCAGAACATGGAGGGAGCCTGGAGCACCCCCACACACTGGCCCCAGAGGGCAGGTCACACGGGCAGGGCGGGGCCTCCTGACTCAGCCGGTCTCCCCCATGCTGCGGGGAGGGTGGGCGCTTCTTTCAAAGGAGCACACAAAAATAATGGACTCAAGTTGCCATGCAGAGTTGGAATTGGTCTAAATAAAAGACGACCAGATGTGCTAAGCTGCATTTAAGTCCTGGATGCCGAGAGCAGACCGGAATTGTTCACAGGCATGGGCTTGCTGAGTGGCTGGCCCAGCTTAGCCCCCGGAGAGAGGTCAGGGGCTGGAGAGGGCCTCTCAGGCCAAGTCCTCCATGGACAGTGGTCATGGCACCTGAAGAAACAGGCAGCGGAGGGTCCAGACTTATTTTCTCTCGATAGTTCAGGGGGTGACTTTGGCTTGGTGGGTAGGGGTGCTGGGAGTGGGGTTCACAGCACCCACGAAAGAGGAGTGTTTCCAGGGCTGTGACCTGCCTGGGGGCCACGCTAGCCTCCTCTCAGTCGGCTGAGGGTAGAGAACCCACCCAGCTGGGCCAGATGCAGAAGGCAGAGCTGGCCCCTCAGCTCACAGACTGATGACGACCTAGACTGAGTGCCATCCCTCAGAGCATGGTGGCCCCAGCTCCCGTGGCCCACCCACCCCCGGAGGACACCCGCTGCCTTTCCCTCTGTTCCCAGGGTGCCCTGGACCAGCCACCCCAGGCGCTGGAAACCCCGCCCGAGCCACATGCCAGCTTGTGCAAGAACTTCATGCTGTTTCCCCATTCATTCATCCAACAAATAAATACTCACCTGCGGCCTGCCAGGCACTGTTCTCAGCTGGGCCCACAGGGAGCAAAACAGGCAGTCTTCAGAACTACTGTGGCCCCGGGCGGCACTCCCAGGTGTCAGCCGCCGCTCCCACCATCACACTCCCAGGGCCCGATGGAGCCCATCCTTGTCCTGGGCTCTCCTGACGTCCACCTCCTTCTCCACCCACAGGGGGGACTGGCTGCTGAGCTTCGTGTACCGCACGTCCTCCGTGCAGCTCCATGTCGCAGGCCTACAGCCTGTGCTGCTGCAGGACAGGAGGATGGAGAACGTGGACCTGTCCTCTATTGTGAGTATCTCCTGTCCCTTCTAGGACTCTTTATTTGCCAGTGGCGAGGTGCTTCCTTCCTCCAGCCAGGAACCCCCAGCCTCAGGGATCTGGCCCCAGGCCATCCCACCCAAGGGCAGGGAGATCATAAGAATCTGCTGCTTGGTAAGAGGTAACCATCTTTGTGCCAGAGCTTTGTCACCAGGCCCTTTACACACATTATCCTCACACACTCTGTCACTGATGTCTCGATTTCACAGATTAGGAAATGGGGGCTTTCAAAAGTTCCTATCACAGCTAGCAATTAATAGCCTGGATTTGAACCCCCAGAGCCTATGCTCTTGCCCCTACCTTGCTGCCCTCACCCCACTCCCAATCCTCCCCCGCTCTCCCTCCCCAAATTATGGTTTCCCTGAACGCAAGCAGAGCGCCCAGAGGAGGCAGGTGGGGGGCTTCAGGCTAGAGCGCTGCAGAAGCCAGCCTGTGAAGCTGTGGAAAGCAGAGCAGGGAATGTGTGTCCCAAGGGCCCCCACCTTGTAATCATCTGAGGGAATTATTTGAAATACAGATCGCAGGGCCCCATTCCCCAGACCTCCTACATCAGTCCTTAGGCGTGTAGCCTGCAAGTCTGCAATTAAACATACTCCCCAGAGATTCTTATTCAGAGAAGCCTAGGCTGGACTCAGGTGCAAATGGTTAAGAAGAATTCTTGCTGGGAAGCAGGTGTGACAAACCTAATTTGAGTTTCTAGGTCCACCTTCCAGGCTTGAAGGACCCCCATCCCATCATGGGGAGGTAATGGCTTCACACAGGGACACTCTCTGTGCCCGCTCTGCCCTAAGCCTTTGCAGGCATCTGTATCCCCACTGTCCCGACAAGGACACTGAGGCTTAGAGAGGCCCAGGCTCACACAGCAGGAACAACACAGAGCAGGACTCAACCCCAGGTCTGAAGCCAGCAGGCATGGTCCCTGCTCAGGTAGGTATGACCAACAGTGGGGCAGGTGCCCGCTACCAGGAGAGGGAGGGCAGTGAGCTGAAGTTACATTCACAAGCAGACTCCAGCCATTGAACACCCTTGCCAAGCAAGGGGCGGTGAGAACAGGAACTTTGGTTTCCAATGATTACATTGTTGACTGTGTTTACCGCATGCTAACTACCACCTGTAACCCAGTTTTCCCGGACTCCACAAGCAGTAGTTTGAACCAGCCACACCATCTTGCCTGAAAGCAGGCAAGCCAGACCCTCCCTGGGTATCTGAAAGTCCCCTCAGGGAAAAGCAGTCTGTTGGACTCTGGTTCCCCACTTAAGTTCAACAGTAGCCCTCCCCAAAGAGCCCCCCAACACTGCACCTTGATGGCGGGTGAAGCCAGACACGTTGGACCCCCCCTACCCCCCCAGCATAGGTAACACTGGGCTCCATATTTATTGAAACTGGACTGGGGGTTTGAAGAGAGCAGAGGAGAATTCTAGCACAAAAAAATTAAAACCAAAACTTATCAGACACTGCTGCCCTGAAGCCCTCCAGCCACATCCTTGCCCGGAGGCCCCCTGGGCCTCTCACTCGGCCTGTCACCATGTTGGGGGCCAGTTCATCCTTGCTTATATCCCAGGACCCTAGCATACAAGTCCTAACCCACCAGTGGAACACAGGTGATGCAGCCCCACGCCTTCCTAACGGGCAGCTTCGGGGGGCTGGTGTTGGCCTAAGAATAAGAGGGGTTTCCAGACACATGCACACGTGAAATGGACCGCTCCTGGTTCCAGGCTTCCCGGGGCAGCTATGGGCTTCCAGCCCCAGCACTACTGGAAGCTTTTTTGATCATCTTTACCCTGATAGACTTGCTTCTCAAGACGTAAACCTCGTAACAATCCTTTATAGTAGATATTAGGCATCCCCAAATCACAGCTCAAGAAACTGGAGCTTGAGAGAATGGATTCACACAGCTGGAGCCAGAGCCTGTGCTGCCTGCCCCGCTGTGGGGGTGAGGGTAGGGCTCCAAACCAGGACACCACAGGGCTCAGAGCAGGGCCTCCTGGCCCGTGCACAGGGGGCTCTGTCCTATCTGAGGGTCCCTGCACCCTGCTGGGGTGAAGGGGAGAAGTGATTGTGTAGCTCACCACCCCCAAGAATCTCCTACTGGAAGAATCAAATGTGAAAAGAATCAGCTGAAAGTTCCTTTTAGACGAAAGTTCCCTTTAAACACCACAAGGCCCTAGCAAGATCTGGTTTCTGCCCTGGGAAGCCCCTGGGTGGGGCACGGTGGGAAGAGCAGTCTTTGGCACCAAAAAGGTCTGGCTCTGCCGCTGGTATGCTGGCTGCATGACCTTGGGCCAGTGACTTAACTTCTCTGTGCCTCAGTTTCTTTGTCTATGAAGTAGGGGGAATCATCTACCTTCCAGGGCAGGGCGTCCAAGGCCCTCATTTAATGCTGGCTCCTTCCTCTCCTGCCCTTGTTGCCACCCTCAGTTCTTGTGCCTTGAAAGGAGCTGCTCAGGAGACTTCTCTCCCTCCTCAGGCTTTGTGGCAGCTTCCCAGCTCTTGCCTAATAATAGCTCTTTATCACATTAGGAGCTCACTGCAAAAAGCAGTGCTTCCCTCCTCTGGGTAATTAGAGGCAATTAGCATTGCCTTTGGGCCGCCCTCCTGTTTTCTTTAAAATTCTTGCGGGAGGAGAGATGGCTGGCGTGAGAGTTTCCCTTCCTGCTGCTGGGGGAACGGACACCTGTGGGGCCCTCCTGTCTCAGGACAGGAGCCGGGAGTGAGCCCCAGGGCTGGCCCTGTGGCAGGCAGCTCGCAGCTCCAGATGCATGAAACAAAGGCCAGGCTGCCCAGCTGCCTTTCAGTCTCTCCTGTGTGGGGACTGGATTGCAGCAGGTAGAGGATTCTACCACGCCAGGGGCTGACTCGTGAGGTTTCTGGGGGAGCCCAGGGTCTCTGGACATTTTATGTTCCCAAGGAAATGCCATCTGGCTTCTAGAACATAGCACAGGGCTTGGCACAAAATAGACAATAATAATAATAATAATAATAATAACAACAGGAGCAACATGTGCAGGCACTGCACGACAGGGTCACAGATCCTCAGAGCTGTCCCATGAAGTAGGGGTAATAACCCCATCATAGGTGTGGAAACTGAGGCTGCCAGAGGGGCCAGTGCATGGGACCGGTAGAGCCAGAGGAACCTGGGGAACCTACCTCAGAGCCAGGGCTAGTAACCAGTGCATCCGTGCTGCCTGCGTGCACACATCCATAGCTTCGGGTCAACGACCTCTGGTTCCAGGCCAGTAAGCCTGTCACATGTGCTATTGCATTGAATGTCGCAACAGGCCCATGTGGTATAGGTGTCTTTATTAGTCCCATTTTACAGATGAGGAAACAGGCCTGAGGGTGAAGGAACCAGAAGGGGCCTGGTAGGCTTGAGAGGAGTGTCTGGGCAGGCCGAGGCCGTGGCAGCAGCTTGTTTGGGTAGATTGAGGTGGCTTGGGAAGCAGGAAACAGGAGATGCTGAGGCCCATTCATGCTGCGTGGCTCCAGAAACACTGAGCACCCACAATGCGCAGGGACTGGCCATTAGGAAGCCAGAAGTGGTCCCTGCACTCCCTGAGTTCACAGCCTATCTGAGGACACAAAAAAGTAAGCAGGTGGCAGATCCCCAGGGAGGGTCCCTAAGCAGCAAAGGAAGGTCGAGGAAGGCGCAGCACCAGTGGCATCCAGTGTGTGTCCAGGCAGGTGGCGGATGTCAGTCAAGACAGGCTGAAATCTTCACCCAACATCAGCCGCACCAGAACTCCCACTGCTAAGAGGAGATTCTTTTCCTGCCCGCCTTACCCCTGCTCTCCCATCCCTCTGGCCAACTGTAAAATAGGAACTCTGCCAGTGGGCTCTCTCCCTGGGTCTTTGCAGAATGGCAGCTCAGGGACTAGGCTTGGCTGAGAACTGGACCAAGTTGTAGCCAGGGAAAGCCAGAGCTGTGTGTTCCTTGACAGCTGCACAGTGGGATTTCCGAGTGGTGGTATCAGCTGCAGCCAGTGGCCACAGACACCTCCCTCCCTTTCCGTCCTGTCTGCCACCCAGCCCTAGCGCTAGCCCTTCCCCAACATTAAAAAGCTAAAAGAGTTCAAGGGCCTGGCACTTTGTAGAGACAGCATATTTTCCTTACTATTGTTTGACACTGTGGGTCTAGGTTTCTGCTGGCTGGAATTTACTTGTGATGGCTAGAACTTGAGCAGCCATCTTGGGTTCCCAGATGGACCAGCCTAATTCCCTATCCTCTGTGCCCCCTTCCATGGAAACTAAGGTAAGGAAGCTCATATTTATGGAGCACCTACTTTGTTCTTTGTGGTTTGTATGTATTACTTTTTTCCCACCTACCCCATGAGGTGGGTATCACTAACTCTAATTGGGTAACATCCCTATAAAAGTGTTTTGTGTCATATATGGAACATAATAGGAAGGAAAATATGGTGTCCCTACAAAGTGCCAGGCCCTTGAACTCTTGTAGCAAACATTCAAGGTAGAAGTCATGATCCTCATTTTACAAATGAGGAAACTGGGGTTCAGGACATTGTAAGGACTTATCCAATTACTAGTAAGGCACAAAGCTGAGGCTAGACCCCCCTTTTCTCTGACCCCAAACATAGGCTGTTTCTAGTGCCATGCACTAATGTCCACCTTTCTGTGGAAGGGTGCTGCCCCCCACCTTGACTTCCACCCTGAACCCAGGAATTTGAAAATCCCCTTATATGTGTGTATGTGTGTGTGTTTTCACTGAATACTGCTTAAATGTTTTTGTAAAGAAAAGTGCACAAAGTAGGCAAGTTCTGGCTAGGGGGAAATAACAAAACTGTACAGGAAATTGTCTTTTTGTGTCTTTGCAAAATCGTTTGAATGACGCCCTGTGGTTTGTGATTCAAATGGAAATGCAGGTGTCCTCAGCTGAGCCTTTGTGTTGTTTCCTGATTCCCATGGCGAGCCTCCCCAGTGTCCTCCTGTCTTCTTTTTAAACAAAAAGCCTTGAAGGAATGTTCTGTCTTGTGTTTGCTTTTGGCACTAAAGCAGGACCCCCAGAATGGCCGAGAGTGCAAGGCTGTATTTCAGGCAGCAAATCTGAGCCAAGCCACCTCCACCCACAATGTCTCCAGCACAGCGCATGGCTTTGCTCTTCATGTGCTGTGTGTCATTAAGCAAACCACCATCTCTCCCTGAGCTTCTCTATCCTCATCTGTAAAATGTGAATGATTTTTAGAGCCTTTCTCCCCATCTGAGATTTCCATAAGAGGCCTGGATTCACTTCCCAGCAATAACATTTCCTGGCTGTATGACTTTGGACAAGTTGCTTTACTTCTCCAGTTTCTTCATCTACAGTTAGCAGCCAACACCTGTCAAAGGAGTACATCCAGTACGTTCATCTCCTACAATGTATTAAGGATGTACCATGTGTTGGGCATTGTCCACTGTCACAGTTAGGCGTCGGGCATTCCAATCACAGCCCTGCTTTTCACTCACCCTACATCCCAACACAGAAATGGGAGTGACTCTCTGCTCTGAGGAAGAAGGTGGGCACATCTAACTTCGTGACCCTTGTCTTAGTGAAGAATCAGGTTTCTGTAACAGGGGCCCAGCTGAAGTGGCTTAAAGACATAGGCGTTGATGCTGTCATGTAAGAAAAGGCCAGAATAGGCAGTTTAGGGCTGATATAGTGGCTTCAGTCTTCAGGGACCAAAACTCCCTGTCTTACTTCCCTGAAAACAATCAAGTGGGCCTCAGTGGGCCAAGTCGTGGCCCAAGATAGCTAGCTGCTCAGGCCCTGGCCATCACATCTGAATTCCAGTCAGCAGGAAAGAGGTAATAGGGCAAAAGCAGAGCACTCCCTCTTTTAAAGAGACTTAGGAGTTCCACATAACACTATTGCTTCATCTCATTGGAAAACTTGTCACAGAACAACACATAGCTGCAAGGCAGGCTGGAGAGTGTACCCAGCTTTAAGTTGGAGTTCTTATGACTACGGGAAAAGGGGGAGAGTAAATTGTCAAACGTACCTTGCAGTCGGTGCCATAGCTCTATTTTCAATTTGGGGCATTCCCTGGAGGAATCTTCATAGCAACACTGTGATAGAGCCACCACTCTTGTTGTCCCCATTTTCCAGCCGAGGTCCTTGGAGGTCAGAGGGGTAAAAGGCCTTGCCCACAGTCCCTGGTGAGCAGCAGAGTGTTTACACTGCAACCTAAAGCTGCAGGTGGAAAATGGGAACTTCCACTCCAACTTTCTTTCCACTGGGAGATTCCTTCCTGTCCCCACATGACCCAGATTTTATAGAGAAACTTCCTTCCTCTTTACTTCATAAATGCTAGAGCGGCATTGAACCTAGAGACTTCCTTCTCCACTCTGGAGTTGGAGTCGTGGCACTGGTGATTAGAGAGGGTGAGGCCCAGGTGCTTAGCTTGGGGCCGTGGGGAGGGGCAGGCTCCGCCCACCCACCGTGGCCCTCACTCAGTATCCTCCTGCAGGTCAGCGGCCACTTGGACTATGCCAAGCAGATGGATGTCATCCTGAGGGCTGTGGGCATCCACACCAAGCCAGGCTGGGATGAAAAGGGGCTCTTGCTGGCCCCAGGCAGCCTGCCCCAAGAGGAGCCTCACCAGGCGGCAGCTGCCTCCTCATCAGGCAAGACCACCCCCCAGGACGGGCAAACCCAGAGTCCCACACCCGGAGACACCCCCAAAGTAGCCACATCCACTGACCCCAGCCACTCCCAGTCTGAAGAGGCCTCCCTTCCTGCTGCTGCCAGCCCCGCAGAGAGCCCCCAGGTCTGCAGCCATGGTGTGGGCCCCAACCCCCTGGGCTGCCCTGACTGTGCCAGCAAGGCCCAGGGGCCCTGCCCCGGGCTGGACTAATCCCCGCAGGGGGCCCGACCAGTCCTCCCTGATTTCTGCCTGCAGCACTCTCCCCCCTCCCTCACGTTCCCCACACGAGGGCTGGGGAAGCAGAGCCTCCACCAGCGCCTTTCCTAAGTTGAAGGCCCTGGGATTGGAAGGAGGAGGAACTGTAGGGAGACATATTCCCTCCCTGGGGAGGCAAGGCTTGAGCCTGCAAAGTCGACCAGCACAGTCCAGAGCCCAGGACTCTACCTACCAGCCATGGGTCTCCTGTACTTCAGGGGGTGCGGGGGGCTCACTGGCTGAGGCTCCTGTACCACCACTCTCCCCCTGCCTCGGTGATCTGCCTGCTTTTCCATCCATGCTCCAGGGCTGCCCACCAGCCCACTAGGGCCCCCGCAGCTTACTCTCTCTTTCCTTGGGAGACCTGATCAGATCTGCCACATACAGCCACGCGGACTGTGACTGAACAGCTACCAGTGTCACCAATCCCGTAGACATGATGTGACGGGCGCCCCCCACCAAGTGGTGCTCCAGGTGGCCCTGGATGTGACAGCCTAGTGATAAATGCTGAGGCAGTGTGCACTGGGGGTGGGGACTGGGCCTGGTGACAAGAATGAATTCTATGGAGGAAGGATTTCCTGTAACAGGAGCAGAGGTGGTGATGATTATAATAATAATAATAAGTAATAATAACTACCACTAATTGAGCACTAATTGTCCACTCTGTGGACAGAGTGTTTTCCTGAATTGTCCATTCACCCCCACAAGAACCCTATGCGGTAGATATTATTACCTTCGTTTTACACTTGAGGTCATGGAGGCCCAGAGAGGTTAAGTAACCTGCTTAAAGTCACACAGCTGGTCCGTCTCAATCTCCAGTCAGTCAGACTCCAAAGCCCAAGCTTTTAGCCACTCTATGTGCATCTATGGGAATCTTCCCCTTTATTCCGCTCACTGTCCCTGAATAACAGGGGCAGAGAGCCCAAGGCTCAGGCGAAGAAGCTATTGAAAAGCTCTGGGGGAGGCAGCGGGGAGAAGAGGCAGCAGGAATTAGAATACTGGAGCTGAAGTGGGCCTCACAGGCGTGTGTATTTGTTTTTTAATACAACAGATATTTACAGAACTGCTGCTATTAGTCCAAACAGCTCAGGTCATCCATAGAAAACTAAGGCTCTGAGAGCGGAAATGACTGCTGAGGTCCCAAAGCATATTAAGGGCAGAGTCAGGACCAAAACTCAGGACACCTGTGTCCCGGGTCTCTCTCGACACCACCAGCTGCTTCTCCAGCCTAAGTGGTCCTCAAGCGAATCCACAGTCGCTGCCACAGCTCGTGTTTATTGAGAGTCCCCTCGGGCAGGCCTGGAGGCAGAGGGGAAGCCCCAGCAAGCACCGTGGCCCCTCTGCAGCCAGGGGCAGAGTTGGATCTAATCAGCACCAAGGAGAGGGCCAGGCCACCTGGGAAGGTTTCCCTGGGGCTGTGGGCTTATGGAAATGGGGGTTGGGGGAGGCAAGCAGGGGGAGAATAGCCTCGGACTGAAAATGAACCTATGGCATGTAAACTGGGGGCCAGGAATCCTCCCTCAAACATGAGGCGCTTGTGCCAGGGTCCACTGGCCTGCCTGAGGGCACCAATCTGCACCAGGTGGCCACCATATCTGTTTGCCTCAGAGACCCAGGGAAGGCCAGAAGGGGGTGGGCAAGGGGTGGTTCTGTCCCCATCTGCTGGCTCCCTTCAAGTCCAAGGAAGCCCAGAGCAGAGGAAAACCCATCCCTGGTGTTAAGCAAAAAACCACCAGCTTGCCCTTGGCCCCCAGAGAGGCCGAGAAGCAGCCTGGGAGCTGAGATGGGTCCCCATCCAGCACACAGGAGCTGGGGAGCCAGAGTCATGTTGGAAGACCTGCGCCAGGGTTGGAGAGGAGGAAAAAGATGGGGAAAAAAAAAACCCAGAGGGAACAAATAGCCCTTCCTGGCCCACAGCCATAGTCCAGGGGGCTGGATGGCTGGGAATTATAACAGCAGCAGGTACCACCTACTGACCACCTGTCGTTCTACACACTATACACACTGTGCATTCCACTCAGCATTCTACACACATTGTAGTGATGCTCATAACACCCTAAGAGGCAAGCATCGCTACCTCCGTTTGCACATGGAGTGACAGGCTCAGAGAGCTAACCTGTGCAAGAGCTGGTAAGTAGTGGGACAGAGAGTCAGACTGAAGCCTGCCTGCCTCCCAGTCTCAGGTGCTTTTCTGCGCAGCCGCTTATATCTCGAGGCATTGGCCAGACCAAAAACTCCAGCAAATCTCCCTCAGGGTTAAAGATCATGTAAGCCAGCACATCTCAAACAGTAATGTGCACATGGCTCACCTGGGGCTCTTTCCAACATGCAGATTTTGACTCAGCAGGTTTGGGGAGGGGCAGAAGTATGCAACCCCCCCAGCTGTTGCTGGTTCTTGCTGGTGACCCGTGGACTACCCTTTGAAGACAAAGGGAGTCGGCCCAGAGCTAAGCCACCTCTGCAGACAGAGGCACTCCTCCCACACAGTCTGATGGAAAGTGCAAAGGAGATGATTGTCATCATCCTAATCTGAACCAAGAGGTCCTTTCCCTACTCCCAGCCTCTACACACATCCACAAGTGACCCTCAGTAATGGAGTATCCTGGAGAAAACTATGTCTGAGCCAGCTATTATCCCTCCAGGTAGGGGGCCTGGGGTGGGCAGTGGGGGCTGGCTCAGTGCACCTACTGGAACTCAGAGGGCTTCCAGGAGACCTGCAACCTTCTGGCCTCAGTCAAGAGCTGGTCCGAGGCCTCAGGGACTTAGTCCCCTCCAGTTCAGCTCCCTGCTGACCAGCTCCATGCCCAGGTCAGTTCCTGGGGGTACCAAGGGGATGCAGCCGCAACTCAGGCTCCACAGGGTCAATGCTGAAGACGCTGACCACAGCAGCTGTCCTAGCAGGTGGCTGGGGATCCTGGGTGGCCTCTCCAGGCAGGAGCAGCTGGGCTGTGAGCTGCAGGCCTGAGGAGCCAGCCGAGCCGGAGTCAGAGTCGGAATCCGGGGGCAGAGGCAGAGGCAGCACGTGCTGCAGGCTGAGGCCTGGCCGGGGGCCGCTGTGAGAGGTACGCATGGAAGGTGAGGCAAGGCTGGCCTGGCGCTCCCGGGGGCAGCGGGGACATGGCAGGAACCTGCCCAGGGCCCGCTTGAAGTCCCGCATGAAGAGTGGGTAGATGATGGGGTTCATGGTGCTGTTACAGTAACCCAGCCATGTGAGGACATCGAAGAGGCCTGGGGAGATGCAGTCGCACACAGCCTGGAGGGATGGGGTATGTCATGCCTGGTCCCAGAGCAGGGACAGAGACTGCCCCGCCCAGCAGGGATGGGACAGACGCACACAAATACATAGGCCATGAGAGGCAGCCCATCCTCCCCTCTCCCTGTGTCTTGGCTGAGGTGGGGTTTAGGGCCTCCTCCAAAGGCCTGAGCTCACCTGCCCCCCACAGTTGCATTACCTGGGCTATGTTGGCCACAAAGAAGGGCAGCCAGGTCACAAAGAACATGCCCAGCAGGATGCCCAGTGTCAGGCTGGCTTTCAAAGCTTTCCTGCTGTGCTTGGTGGCCAGACGCTTGCTGTCCACTGACTCCACTCCTGGGCGTGGGGTCCTAGGCAGCTGCAAAAAATGAAGACTACGTGAGTTCACTGAGAAAGAGCTCCAGTCTGACCCTGATCCCAGCCACAGACTGAGCCTTGATCCTTATTCTAGACTGAGCCCTTGTACAAGCAATAAACTGAGCCCTGATGTTTGAGCCCCACCTGTAGTCCTAGACTAAGGCCTGACCCTGACTCCAGACTGAACTTTGACCCTGACTCTAGATCAGTCCTTGACATCAGCAATAAACCAAGCCCAGGCCCCATGATGATGGGACTGCGCATGGGTCCAGACTGAGCCCTGACACCTACCATGGATTGAGCCTACTGTAACCAAAGCTTAAATTGAGCTTCACCCAGGACCAGACTGAGCCTGACCTTGGCCCCATTCTGTGCCTTGAGCCCAGCAATAGACTGAGCCCTGATCCTGGTCCTGCACGGAGCCCTAACCGGACACAATACTTCACAAGGAGCTCTAGGAAGTACAGTGAGACAGAGCAACACTGCCCCAAACACAAATCAGACAGCTCAGAAGACCCACTCTCCCAGCAAAGAAAAGCACTGGACACAGGCTGACACACATGACCGTTAGCTCCAGCTCCTCCCAAAGCCTTTGGTGTTACAAGAATTAGTTGCAATTGAACCGTACTTGACAAAAGAGGCCCTGCTGCTGTCCAGGGTCTGGCAATCCTTTTGTAGATGGACCCTCTTCATATTCCAGGGTAATGGTTTTGCCTGTGCCATTCCCTTATGCTCCACAAAATAAAGTGCTTTTTTGAAAGCATGTGCACAGAGCAAATGTTTACAATGAAATATAGATTACTAGGGATGCTAGTGACCTTGGCATCTTACAACTCAACTTATGCTGTGGACTGCCAGACATCTCCATTCCCAAATGTGGACTTCAAGAGTAGGAGCATGGGGGAGAGGAGGAGGAGAAAGGAGCAGTGGAAAGGGGACTTTGGCTTTGCAAACTGGTAACTGGCAGTCCCAAAATATGAAAAGTCTCTCTGAGCTGGAAGATCCTTTAGCTCAGTTGTTCTCTACCTCTTTCCACCTCCTAAGCCCATTGAGAATACAATGAAATCTATAAAACCTATCCCCAGAAAAACAAAAGCTTATAAATTTTTATACACACACACCACACACACGCAGAAGGAAAAAATAAAATTCCACACTTCCAGAGGGTTCAGAGACCACCTTGAAGTCCATCCGTGAAGCCCCCAGGGCAGTGGCGGGGTGGGGAGCAGTCCACGTATGCTAGGATGTGAAGCATGTTGTAACCTATTTGGATTTTCATACATCAGACTTACACAAAGTGAGACCCACCTACTTACACAAAGTGAGACCCACCTATATGTACAGTTTAAGCAAAAATCAGTGTGCAAAGGTGTGCACAATTCATTGAAGTATGCAAAAAGTGTGTGTGCTGTCTGGGAAGACAGCTGGGCTTTGAAAGCCAGGGATTCCTACAATATCTCCTTAACTGCATGAGAGCCCAGCTTAACTCCTGAGGCAGCCAGAGGGTGGGTTGGGTATGAGGAGATGAAAGGAGGCAGGAAAGGAACCAGATTCCCAGGCAACATTCGCAGATGGAAAGGGGGTGGAGGAGGCAAAGCGAAGAAGATGTGTCAGCCCTGGGAAGCACAAAAGCCAACCCCCCACTCCGCTCTCCAGCGCAGGAGCAAACCTTCCAGCCCTGCCCTTCTCTCCACGCCTCCTCGGGGTATGAGGACTTGGTTCCTGTCCATGGTGCTGAAACCGGCCACGTGCTATCTTTCCATAAAGGCCAAGAGATCTATCTGATCCTGGCATAGTGGCAGGCAGGGGAGGAGAAATGAAGCACACTGTAACTCCCACTCCTCAACATGTTTATCCAGGTGAAATCTGGTTATATAAATATCAAGGACAAATTCACAATGAACAGCCTAAAAGAGGCCCTTGATTTCTCCCCTTTGTCTTTTTGGGGCAGCATTGTACAGAGGCAAGAAACTGGTCTTGTAAGACAAGTGATCGTCCTTCAAATCATGCCTCTACCACTCACTGACTGTGATCTTGGGAGAGTCTCTGTTTCCACATCTGTAAAATGGGAAGAACAATACTCAGCTTATGGAGTCACTGAGAGGCTGCAGATAATAAATGCATGCACAGTGTCCAGCACAGAGTAAATGTTAAGTACATGGTAGCCCTGATGTCAGCTCAGTGGTGTAGGTTCAAGGCTGGTGGGGACATTTTTAGCACCCTCGAGAGCCCCGTCCTCTGTCAGCAGCTCGGGCTCCCTGGAGCAGCATGGATGTGGGGACAAATGCTCTGACTCACCATGCTGTAGCAAGAGAGGAAAATAGGACCTACTTTTCTCTTTCCGCTTCTCATTTTCTCTCCTCCAGATTGAACTCTATATAGGTTCTGTAGCTCTACCATGGTCAGCCTGGAGGAGAGCCCCCGGCTTCCCCCAAAGAATCTCCTAAGATCCTCCATGCCTATAAATTGCTACTGTCAGTGGAGATAGACAATAGGGAGAGAGCCAGTCTCCAGAGGAGCCACCTGTCCAGGTACTCCTCTAACGGGACAGGGAGGGCAAGAGACAGCCCTGCTCTTTCCAGAGCTCTAGGGCACTGGGGAACAGACACTCGGGGAGACAACTTTAGGGCAATCAACAGGGAGGGAGCTCCATGGGAGTCAGAGATGATCTCAGACTCCCTTTCCAAGAATCCTTGTGGGAAAAACCCTGGGCTTTCCTTTCTCCTTTTCTCCCCAAAGAGTTGTTTCAAGAACAAGCAAAAGGGAAGAGAAAAGGAAACTGAGGCTCAGAGGGGGCAGGGGACCCTCCCCAGGACACACTGTATCAGTACAAGGCCTCAGTAACGGCAAATCAGCTCCATTTACTGAGCACTTACTAACCGTCAGCATTTGCTATTCACTGTGACATTCAACCCTTACATGAGGTAGGTATTATTATGCCCATTTTTCAGATGAGGTTCAGAGAGGCAAAATAACTTGCCAGGAGCCACACAGCCAATAAATGTTGAGCCAGGGATTCAAAGTCATTTCGGGCTCCAGAAAGTGCACCTCTTCCACTTCACCATGCTGCTTCCCCTGAAGGATGGCACTCCTGGACACAGTCGGGGCAGTTACAGAAACCCCGCTGCTGTCACTGAGAGGCCCTCCTGGAGCAGAAAGAAGCCAACGGGAACTGCCAGCCTCACTGTGCCCTCTTTTCTCTGCCCTATAACCACCTCAGAGCCCCTCAGGGCCACATTCTATTGTCTGCATGTCTTTATGTATGTCCATGGCTTGTGTCCCTGCCAGAGCGCAGCCACCTGGAGGACAATTTGGCAGTGCCCTTCCAGGAGACAGTTCCACTTACGGGTTCTCCCTGTGTTCAGTAAATACCTGTGCGTATGTCTGGACACTCGGCGTCTACAGAAATGTGTACCACAGCACTATTCCTGATAGGATAAAACGGGAAACAGTGTAAATGTCCATCAAAAAGAGAGTGGTTAAATAAACCACAGTACATTCTCACTGTAGAATACTACACAGATGTTTAAAAGAATGAATCGATCAAATGGAAAGATGTCCAAGACACATTATAAAGTGACAATGGCTAGTTGCAAAACCATAGATAAGGTGTGATTCCATTTTTTTAAAGAAATGCACAAAACAAAACACTAAGTTTGGGTACATAAGCATTTATAGAAACATGGAAAAACGATGGGAAAGACATACCCTAAAATGATAAAGAGTGTCCCTGGGAGTGGAAGGTGGCTGGATGGAATTTGGGAGGGTCTTTTACTTTATTATTGGATGTTTATTTTAAAGTGTACTTACATATTCCCTTGTATAGCTTAAAATTTTTACCATCATCTATATAGTGTGAGGATTATGAGACAGACTCTGGGGCCGGACTGTCTGGTTTCAAATTGTGGCTCTGTTATCAGCTAGCTGAGTGACTTTAAGGGATGTACTTCACCCCTCTGTGCCTCAGCCTTCTCATCTGTAAAATGACAGTTATAATGGCATCTGTCTCATAGGATTGTAGCAAGGGCTAATAAGGCAATATACACAAAATTACCCAAGCAGTGCATGGCACACATAAGCTCCATGCAAGTGTCAGCTGCATTGTTATTGTTTATGTTTACATTATCCATGTCCAGCTCCACTCCATGATAATGGTGATGCTGTTGTGGGCAACAATGGTATTTTTTTCTCCCTAGAAAGGCTCAAAGGGGTGAGTTCTCCAGAACCATATATTTTACTACCACAAGGAGCTAGAGTTTGTTGAGAACCTATTATGTGCCAGGTTCTACATATACTATCTTACTGATTCTTCAAACAGCCTCCTGTGATGAATAGCATTACCCTCAGAGTAGAGGAAGGTGAATGACTTGTCCAAAATCAGCCAGCAGTGATGGAAAGGAGGCAGGATTTGAACCCATGACCAGCCAGAGGCAAAGGCTCCTACATCCAGACCTGGATGCACCAGGCTGCCTTGTTCCCAGCAGCAGCCAAGCCTGCCGCGCTCCCCACCACTCTTCTGTCAGCCTCTCCCTAGCTCAGCCCTCCCTCCTCCTCCGAGATATTTCTGTGATCACGGCAACAGTGACGGAAAGGAAGATGGATTACTAAGCCGAATGAGGCACAGTTGGGTGAGGGAGGGTGGAAAAGCCTGGCAGGGGAGGAAAGGAGGAGAAATTGATGGGTGAGAAGTAGGAGAGGAAGATCGGGAGATGCAGAAGGAAGGAAGAGAACGGGGAGAGCAGGGCCTGAGAGGAGGGTGCGTGGGACAAAGGGAGGCAGATGAGGTGCAGAGGAAGGTGAAGGGAGAGGGCCGCGGACCACAGACCAGGGATCCTGGCAGAGAGAGAAAGAGGCTGAGAAGGCAGAAGTGCCCAGCCAGCCTCCTGCTGCGGCTCTCCATGGGGCTGGGCTTCCACACTGGTCCCTCTGGGATCTCCCAGGGATGAGCACCAGCCCACCTGGGCACCCACCTCTCTATCATCTATCTACCTACCTACCTATAGCTATCAAACTATATCTATCATCTATCTACCTATCTCTATCAAACTATATCTATCATCTATCTATATCAAACTATATGTATCTATATCAAACTGTCTATCCATCTATCATCTACCATCTATCTCCATCTATCTATCTATAATCTATCTATATCAAACTATATCTATTGTCTATCATCTATCTCTATCAAACTCTATCATCTATCTATATCTATCTATCTATCTATCTATCTATCATCTATCTATCTATCTATCATCATCTATCTATATCTATCACCATCTATCATCTATTTCCTCCATCCCACCCCTGCCCTGGCAGCGTCTCCCTCTGACACCACCACCCACTACACCCCCCTCTCCATCCCTGGCCCACAGTCCCAGCCTCAGCTCTAAGCAGGACCCTTTCTCGAATCCCCTGGGGCCAGGAAGACCTCGCTGAAACCATGGAGCCAACCAGTAGCTTTTTAAAAGCCCATTCCCATAAACAGGTAGGTGTGGGGTACAGTGGGGATAAAAATGCTCACATTTGCCCAGCTCCCATGTTCTCAGCCCCAGAGGAGCTAGAACTTCAGCGACCTGTTTCCAGCCTCTTCCCTCTTTAGGGAAGCTAGAGGCTGGATTTCAGAAGACAGCTAAGGGCTAAGTGGGGTGGAGAACAAGGGAAAAGGATCCGACACACCCAAGTATTGTTCCTTCTCATCAGTTCCTTTGGGTCTAGGCATTGAGAGAGCCTCCACCCCCCAGCCCAGAAGCCTAGTTTTGGGGGCAGGCCAGCTTGTGTGGGAGGAAAGGGGTTGTGACGCAGGAGGCCAGAGAGGAGGCAGTGTCCCAGAAGCAAATTCCCCAAACACAGGCAGTTCTCCAGGCAATAAGGAAAACAGGCACACAGAGGGCTTGCTTAGGGGCAAGGGGTTTGGACAGCAAGGGTAGTGCCGGATGACACCTCCCCTCTTTCTGAACCTCAGTTTCCCCATCTGTCAAACAGAGACGGTGGCTGGGGATTACTTCATTGGGTGTTAGGGGGGTTAGCTTAGCTCAGTGCCTGGCATGCAGTGAGCACTCAAAGACTTGTGGGGCCACAACTATTAGGACCCAGGGGCCACAGTCTCCAGTTCAGTCCTGTTAACAACCAATTCATTGTGTAGAAAGAAAATCGCTCACTGAAAGAAATGGTGTCCCAGGCACCACTGGAGCCCTCTCCCAACCCGGCCTCTTCAAGGCCAGGCGACTTCTCGGTCCCCGGTCACGAGAGCAGTGCCTCCCAAAGTGTGGGGATGGGAGAGGGCTTCAGGTGGCAAATGGACACTCATGAAATAACTGAATCACGGAATGAGACATTAGCCCTTTACAGCTCTCCTCCAGCTCTCCTGGTTACATCAAGAGAAAGTCTTTCGTTGATGCCTCCACGTCTTTAACATCACTCAACTCTTCACAGACAGAAAGCAGGCCTCAGCCTCAGTCGTGCAGCCATCCCCAGCTGACTTCAGCAACACCCCCGGGCTTGCTGGACTTCACTCAAATTGTGTTTGTGATTGCCTTCTATTTATGGCAAAGATACCAATTTTCCATTTCTGGAGGCAACAGGAAGTTTTCTTTCTGAACAAATTCATGGAAGTTAAAAGATAAGTGGGATGATTTAAAGGAGATGCTAAGTACATACGAATGAAGTGGCTTGAGCATCGTTGGGGTGGGTGGAGGGGAGTAAGGCAGAGATCCCAAGGTGGTTGCAAATGCCTGAAGTTCAGGAAACGCTTCTTTACAAGAAGCCAGAGAGAGAGTGTGGATAGCCCAGGACAGCTACCCGACCCCTGAAGAACCAAGTCAGGGTCGCAGGTACCTGCTGAGACGCACAGACAGGGGAGAGACTAGGGCTGCAGCCAGGACCTCCTGTCCACCCCAGGCGAGGTTGCCCTGCCAGCTGCAGCTCTGGGCCCTGTTCCTGGGGTGGGTGACAGGCAAGCTGCTCTGGGGGACTGCCAACGAGGGTGTTAGCCATTCATCCCCACCCACCCAGGGGTGATCTCCGAGGCACCCCGCTTGTATCCTGCAGGTATCTCTTCCACCTGAGGCTACATCAAGGAGCCTGGAAAGCCCAGTCAGGACCTCCCTCAGGGCCTGTGGCCTAATGCTCTGGGGCTCAGGCCTGGTCAGTCTAAACTCCCATCTCTCAGGGTGGACAACTGCACTCGGGTGCCATGTGGCCTAGGTGAGAACAGCAGCCACTCCACTCTAGATGCTGCAGGGCCTTGAGCTAAGAGCACTTACCCCTTTCGTGAGCATTTAGTAAGTACCTACTATGTGCAGGGGAACCAAAACTGACCCAAATATACCCAGCCCTTATTAAGCTTGCATACGAGTGGGAGAGATGGTCAATGAACAAGTCAACAAATAACCTGAGGGTCGGGAGAGAGAGTCACAGAGTGGGGGAGGGCAGGTGGTCAGAGATGGTCTCCGGGAAGGGGTAACCTGGGAGCTGAAATGGTCAGGCAAGGGTAAACCCGGGGGAAGAGCATTCCAGGAAGAGGGGGCAGCAAAGGCAAAATCCTGGGCACAGAAGCCAGTCTGGTTCCTTCAAAGAGTGTCAGGAGGGCCACTGGGCTGGTGCAGAGAGAGAGCAGGCAGTGGGGAGGAGGGGAAGCTGGACGGCCTGGCGGGACCAGATCCCAAGGACCCTCTTTATCTTGAGGCAATGGGGAGCCACTGAAGGGTTTGAAGCCAGGAGTGATGTGATCACTTTTTTTTTTGGTCTGGCTCCTGTGCAAAAAATGAGTGGGACTAAGTCTGGAGTGAGCTGAGCAGGAGGAGCCAGCAGGAGACTACCAAAGGCCCCAGGTAAGAAGCAATGGTGGCTTGGATTAGGACAGCGACACTGGAGATGGCACATGGTTAGGAGGCGGCACCAACAGGCTTACTAATAAATTCTGTGATGACAAGGGAGAAAAATTATTCCTAAGTTTCTGGTGTGTGATGCCATGACGGGGCCATTTGCCCATGATGGGGAAGACAGGGGATGAACAGGTGGGGAGAGCTGGGACAGTCTGCATTCCCTGTGCACGTTAACTTCCGGAAGCCTGACCCTGATGGGGCTGGCCTGTGGACAGCCAGCCTTGAGTCAGGAGCTCAGAGGAAATGTGGAGGCTGGAGATGGCCAAATGGCTGTCACCACCAAGTGCGTATTAAGTGCCAAATGCCCAGTGGGCACCCAATGGCTACTCATTTCCCTTCATCCCACAAGCCCGGGTCTCCCTGCGCACCCTGGGTACCTGCAGCGTCTCCAAGCCCTGGCCAGTGGTGAGGGAGGCCACCTGTAGGGCCTGCTTTCGGGCGGCCAGCAGGATTCTGCAGTAGGTGAAGCAGAAGGCGCCTGAGGGCAGGAAGAAGGTGAGGCTCGACGCCACGAGGACGAAGGGCAGGCTGGCCAGCAGGCGGCACTGGCCCGGGGCAGGCGCCCGCATGCGGCCAAGCTCGTGCCAGCCCAGCAGCAGGGGCAGGAAGGAGGCGAGCGCGGCGAGGCTCCAAGCGCCCAGGACTAGCGCCAGTGCACGCGGAGCCGTCATGCGCAGCTTGTAGCGCAGCGGCGAGAGGATGAGCAGGTAGCGGTCCAGGCTGATGAGGCAGAGGTTGAGGATGGAGGCGCTGCAACACATCACGTCGAAGGCGGCCCACAGCAGGCAGAGGCTGCGCGCCAGCACCCAGCGCCCATACAGTGCGTTCAGCATGGCAGGTGGCATCACCACCAGCCCCACCATAAGGTCCGACGTAAAGAGCGACACCAGGAAGAAGTTGGACGTGTTGCGCAGCGCGGGCTGCGTGCAGATGAGCGCGATGAGCAGCGAGTTGGCCACCGCGGTCAGAGCGATGACCACACACAGTGCGGCCGCCACCCAGCCGCTGCCGCCCGGGCCCGACGGCGTCCCGGACCCCGAGTCCGGGTTGCTGTCGTTGGTAGGGCTCTGCTCGGGGACCATGGGGGCGGGGATGGAGGGCGAGGACCCGAGGCCCGAGAGGATGAGGCAGGGTGGGCGGAAAGACAAGATGAGGGGCGGAAGGAGCGGAGGCTGGAGGGGCTTCGTCGGTGAGAACAGACCCCCCAGGGGTCAGGTGGGAGGAGAGGCGCAGGGGCGCTAGGTCAAGGGACAGTGACCGAGGAGAGGGAATGTACGGGCGCCCTCGGGGGCGAGGTGGGGACGCCGGCAGCAAACGGGGAGAAGTTTGGCAGGGGGCACCTGACGAGAAGCGGAGCACCCCCAGAGGGGGCGGGCGGAGCGTCAGGAAGAGGGGACGCCGGAGAACTCCGGGAGGCGGGACGGGCGGCGGTAGACGGGGCGGGGCCGCCTGTCGGGCAGGGAGGCGCGGCGGCGCGAGCGGGGGCAGAGGCGCGCCTCGGCCGCAGCAGGTGGGCTATGGGCACGCTCGGTCCGGAGCCGTGGGCTCTCGGGTCGCAGGCTGGGGGCCCACCAGCCGGAGCAAAGCCCCCTCGGGGAAGGCAGGACTCGGAGCCGGCGCTGAGGCACCCCCGGGCTTGGGCGGACCCGGTCCCCTGCGGCCGGCGGGGAGAGGAGGACAGCGGCCGCGCCTCCGCCCCCTCCCCACCCGGCCGCCGGGTCGCCGGCCCCGCTCCCGCCCGCGCTCGGTACCTGCGCGCTCAGCTCTGCTCGGCTGCTGGCGACTGCGGCAGGCGCCGCGGGGCTGGGAGAGGAAAGGCGGCCGCGGGCGGGCAGGCGCCCGGTGAGTCGCGGAGGCGCAGCGAGGGGCCCGCGAGAGGTGCAGCCGGTGGGTGCGTCCCGGAGCGCGCGGTCCCCGCCCCGCGGTGGGCGGAGAGACCAGGGCCCGGGCTCGCGGCGCGCGGGTGCCTCGCAGCCCAGGCCTGTGGAGGGACGATCCGAGCGCCCAAGCTGCTCCAGGTCGCCTCCCCAGCTGTGGCAGTCTCCACACCCCCGCACACCCTTCCAGAACCCCACGTGGCGGCGGCGCGGGAGGAGCTCAGGGGAGGGAGCTGTGGGCCGCCTTGATCCAGGACTGCTCCCCAGGGGGGCTGTCCCCCCGCAGCGGCGTCGCCATGCTACCCAGGGGGAGCCCGTTGCGAGAGACAGATGTACATGTATATGATATTACATAAAATATATAATGACTTATATAACACTTCTTCAAATCTTTCGCTTAACCATGAGGGTACCTCCTCCTCGGGGTCTTCCCAGCAGAAACCATCCCATCCTCCGACAGCACCAGGCTCTATAAGAGGGATGCCCTGACCTGTTGGTACTCCCAGTCTGAGTGTGAACAGATTTGGAAATCTTCAGGACAAGTGGGGTAGACTGGCTGCAGGGAGAGGGATGGGGTGTGGCACCCCTGGGTGTAGTTCGCGCTGTGGATCTCTCCCCGTGGCTAAGAAGAGTCTGTGCCAGACACTGCACAGATTAGTAGTGTGGAATCCATTCATTCATTCAGCCACCTTTTACAGAGCACGCACTAGGTGCCAGGACTGTTCTGAGCAATGGGGACATTACAGTAACCAAAACAAAGATCTAACTTCACGGAGTTTACCTTCCAGTGGAAGGAGACAGACGATAAACAATATGCATAATAAACACTTAAAGTAGTCGTAAGGTGATCATTGCTATAGAAAAAAAGAAAATGGAGAGCAGTACAAAGGGGATCTAGACTCGGGGAGGGTCCTTCTCCCTCCACAGAAACAGAAAAGTAATACCTCCCATGTATAAGGTCCCTGGTATGTTCCAGGAGCTTTCTTCCTACTGCTACAATAAGGCAGGTGCTCAAACAGGGCTCAGCAAGGCCAAGGGCCTCACCCAAGGTCACCAGCAGCAAGTGATCAAATGGAACTGAAATGTGGGACTGCCCATGCCTGTGGCAGAGAAGCCTCAAGCCCCTGCATCAGCCCCATCTGCCCCTATGTCACGATTTTGTGCCCAGAGCCCATCTGGCCTGCACATCGGTCTGTGCAGCAGGAGCCTGTCTCCCTCCCAAGACCACTTGCACCACCTTGAAAATTTCTGCTGCGCCCCAAGGAACAGGACGCCAAGCATTGGGCTGCAGGTCTTGGGATCCCAGTTCTGCTGCATACCAGCTCTGTGGACTGAGGGCCAGCAGCTCTATCCACTTGGGTCACCGTTTCTCTTCTACAATCGCCGAACAATGCAGCACCCATCCCACAGGGTGATGTGACCTCGTGTGATCTGTAAATTTTTCGGTGCTGTGTCAGTGGGAATGCATTCAGCTCTGCTGTAACGCACAGCAAACCAGAACGGTGCTGTGCAGACACTGGAGCCCAGTGCCCTGCTCCTTGCTCTGTAAACTCGGCAAAGTCTTTTAAATTCCCTGCTCCTATGAAATTGGGGTAGTGGAGATGTGAACAGCATGAGTGTTTAAACCATGTCACACAGAGGAGATGCTTGGTAAATTTTTGCTTTGTAAAAATTGGTAGTTTATAGTGGGATAAAAATCTTAGTCCCTCAGCTTTAGCTTTTTTGTTTCATGTCCTTTACTTAAAAAATAGAAAACATGAAAAAAAATGTTAATATTTGTTAATTCTGGGTATTGATTCACACAAGTTTGCTATGTTACGATCTGTACTTTGGAATAATTTTTTTTTTCAGTTTTTGTTCAAGATTGGGCCTGGGTGGTGGTGCCACCATGTGGCCACCCTGTTATTATTTTGAACTGAAGAACTTTGCAGACATTCCATGTGCGTTCTCCTGGATATATTGTGTCCCTCATGGAGTAATAAAGTCCTAGCCTTCCTAAGCATTTCAGGGTAGAGGGAGACCTCTGAGGACGCTCAGCCTTTGCTTGCTAACTTCCAGCCACTCTCCCTGGAGTTGGCTGGTGCCACGCTGGAACAGCTGACTTCAGAAGTCCTCTGCCCCAGACCAGAAGAGCTCTTCATTACAGAGTTTGAGAAACTGAGTTCCCGGGAGGCTGTGAAGCCTGCTCCAAACTGCTCTCACAGAAGGCAATGACCAGCTGGGTGAACTGTGTGAGGTGAAGGATTTGTCTGTTTTGTTCACTGCTTTATCTTCATTACATATGAGGCTCTCAGTAACCACCTGTTCAATGAATGAATGAACAAAACTATCAGGCCAACCACCAGCAGTTGTGGGCCAATCATTCATTCCCACTAATTATAATAATGGCAGGCATTTATCAAGGTTTTACATGTGCCAGGCCCTGTTCCAAGCTCTATTTGTATGCTGATTTATGTAAAGCTCACCATGACCCTAGGAGTGAGTTAGGTGTGATCATGTGTCCCTGTTTTACAGATGGGAAAACTGAGTCTCAGAGATCTGAAGTGATTTGCTCAACCTGCCCATATGCCAGGATATGAACCCAGGCAGACTGTATTTTCCCAGGGCTTAGAGCAGGGGAAGGAAACTAGTTGGGTGTTGTTTGCTCCATGTAGGCAAACAAGGTAGGGAAGCCAGTACTAATGACACGTCCATCCAGACAGGAGCCTGTGTTGACAGTGCTGAGTGTCAGTGTTAATCTCTTGTAAAGATTTTAAGGCCTTCTACCATTGCTGGTGGTGCGGGTAGCCGAGGAGGACCGGACATATTTTGCCTGAGACCTCTTGGTGGTTCAGTTTGAGGTTGGCAGAGAAAAATTGAAGTCACCACTCCACATCTCTAATTGGTAAGCTAACACACTAGGGAAGCTTCCCTGTTCAGTCATTTCTCAAAACTGGCTCCTCTCACATCCAATCAGCAGCACCTCTTTCCATGTGGCCCCGCCTCCCCTCTGCCACAACCAGAGTCTGGCCTCCCATCATCTCCTGCCTGGACCCTGCTTGTAGTCACCTGCTGGTCTTCAGTCTCCCTCTCCTCTTTTGGTCTCGCTGAAACCCAGCTCTGGGTAGCCACCTCTAGGGCTCTAACTGCAGCCAGAATGAAGTCCGAACTCTGGCTAGCATTCCAGGCCTGCCACTAGCAGCAACCAGCCTTCCTGTTTTCTTTCCAACTGGCCTCTTATTATTTCATACTTCTTTATGCATGTATACCCTGCCTTGCTCCCTACACAGGATGGAGGCAGCTCCTGACCAAGACTCCTCCACCAAGGCCAAGTTCGAGCCTGAGAGGCCCAGAGCCAAGGACAAGGCCCAGGAAGTCCTTCATTTGCACCTGGTCTCTGAGGTGCACCAGAAGCCCTGCAGCGCTTTCTCTGAGCCCTCGAGTCAGTCCTCACCTCCATCTGTACGTAATGACTATTAGTATGGCCAGGGCTTGTCCCTACCACAGAGGGGGCACTGAGGTTTGCATGAATGAGGTATACTTCTCTCCAGCCAATTCAAGGGACATGGATGGCTATGTCCACACAACTGCAAGAAGGGCCCTTCTGGAGCTGGAAGTACACAACCTGCCCAACAGTGCGGAGCAGCCATGAGAAGGGCTTGTGTACACACAGGAGATCACGTGTGTAGTTCACAGCCATTGTCACTAGAGGTTGCGAGCTTACACTCTGGGCTCCCCTGCCTCCCAGGCTGAGTAAATCACTCCCAGTGCATAAAGGCACTCATTTGTAAAACGAGGCTTTTCCATGGATTAGAAATAATATATGTGGGTGATGGTTACATGAGTGAATACATGTGTGAGAATTCAAGCTGTACGCTAAGATGTGTGCATTTTATTGCATATACCTCTATAAAATGTTAATTGAAATATTAAAAATAAATTAATTGAATAGTTTAAAGATGCTAGCTAAGAGGGTAGATCTTAAAAATTCTGAAGAACACCTCCCTGCCAAAAAAAAACCACATTCTTTTGGTAACTATATGAGGTGATGGGTGTTAAACTATGGCAATCATTTCCCAATATATTAAGTCATTATGCTCCACACCTTAAATTTATACAGTGCTGGAGGGATAAGAGGGAAAAAGGGGCATTACGATTGGCAGACGTAATGTTGGGGGGGCACGGGGAGGGCAGTACAACTCAGAGAAGACAAGTAGTGATTCTATAGCATCTCACTACGCTGATGGACAGTGACTGTAATGGGGTTGGTGGGGGGGACCTGATGAAGGGGTAGTTTAATAACCATAATATTGCACATGTAATTGTAGATTAATGATACCAAAATAAATTATATTAAAAAAATTTATACAGTGCTATGTCAATCATATGTCAATAAAACTGAGAAAAATAAGTAAGAATATATGTAAATTGCCTGGTATGTGGTGCAAGGAAGAATGCGTGCGAGGAAGAGGTCCACAGCCCTCACCCACGCCACCAGCCCTGCCGTGCCTCAGTAGACAATCTGGGGAGACCCAGGCTCACTTGCATGGGAGTAGTGATACCAAACCCACAGGGTCACTGGGAGATTGGCAAGCACCTGGCCTGGCACACAGCACGTGGTTAACAAATGGCAACCACTGAGGTTATATTGAAAGCGGAGTGATTAGGCCAGAATGCTTGGATTGGAGTCGTGTTAGTGATAAACCTAACTGCATGACCCTGGGCAAATGACTTAATTCCTCTGCACGTCTGATGCCACATCTTTAAAAAAAAAAAAAAAAAAAAGAGGGGCGAGGGGGGATACCTTCATCACAGGGGAGTGGTGGGCATTAAGTGAGTTAATTTATGTAAAGTCCCTAGCACAACACCCCACCTCTTACATGACTTGGTAACCTCTGGTTTTGTCCCTTCCCCCTTCCCCTGGGCCAGGCCAGGCTGGGTCACCGTGAGGGTGAAGAGATGGCAAAAGGCAAGCCCAAGGGATCAAAGGTCAAAATTAGGTAAACCCAGACTGGAGGCCCACCCGAGGTACATTCAAGGCCAAATGGGCACCCAAGAAAAGAGGTGGGAGCCAGGGGTGCACATGGCAGGAACGTGAGAGGGTCACCAGGAGGCAGGAAGAGGCTGAGGGTCTGCTCAGGGCTCATGGTGTGCCGTGACCCTCCCCCTAGGCCGGGCTGCTGGGCCCCCGGGGAACCCCTGGGTCAGCAGAGCCATCTGGTGAGCAACAGAACACAGGCATTCAACAAATTTATTCTTGAGAAAACTCAGGGTCCATCAGGGAAACAATCTACTGGTTACAAGCTCCAGAAGCTCTTGTCTGAAGAGCTGTGAGGGCCGAGCACCCCCAGGCAGGGGCTGGCGGGCTGGCAGCTGCCCTGGGGCCAGAGGAGCAAACACAGGCAGCTCTGGGTACTGAGGGGTGTTCTACACTGCCCGCCTGCCCTGCCCTGGACCCCCACACCCCCTCTAGGGTTAAAGTGCAGCTGGGAGGGAGGTGGTGGGCGGAACTGGGCAGCCAGAGACAGCCTCCACCAAACATGAACACAGCCCCCAAATAACCCTCACCCCTCCTCTTCCTACTTCCTCAAAGCTCAGCCAGAGTCCATCCCACCCAGGTCCCTCCTTGGAAACTCTGGGTCTGGGAACCTCACCACCATCAGACATTTAGAAAGAGCTCCCCAGGAGGGGAAGGCTGGCTCCATCGGCTTCCTGAGGGACCTAGAACTTGGGGTGGAGGGGTGCAGCTGGACGCACTAGATCCCGAAGAGGGAGGGGGAGCGATGCTCCTCTTTGGTGGCGGTCTGGAGAGTCTGCCCTCCCCAGGACCAGGGCTGCCCTCCCTCGCCTTGCTCCCCACCGCCCTAGAAAGCCAAGGAAGCTGGAGAAGCCCAGAAATCCTGGCTCCTGGCTCCAGGGCCGTGAGTCAGCAGGGGCCTGCCCAGACCTGACTCCCAGCCATGCCATCGAGGGAGGGCCACTGCAGCGCCACCCGGAGGAGGCTGAGCTGGGGCTGGAGGCCTCTGGGGAAGCCTGAGCACTTCAGCGGCCGGCTTCCGCGGTGTCCTTCCTTGCCTGGACCCAGGCCCTCCCTTGCCCAGACCCAGCCCCTCCCTCATGGCCGCTGCTGGCACGGTGTCCTCCTCAGCTCCACCATTTGCAGCCAGGGGCCCTGCCCACCGGGGGCTGCGTGGGCATGACCCTGGCTTCTGCCATCTTGGATGGCTGCACCCCCACCTCAGCAGCTCAGCCAACGTCCCCCCCTCCCGAGGCACATCTCTAGGAGGCAGAAAGGAAGAGAACCCCCCAGCTCCGAAAAAGAACCCTGAAGACCTCTGCATCCTCCCCACACTCTTGAATATATTAAATTGTGCAGCTTGGCTCCAACCCCTCCCTTCAGATCTCCATGGCAACTGGGAAACATTCCAAGTCCAGGTCTGAATCCAAGTCCATCCAGTGCCAAAGAGGGGTTCCAGCCTCTCCCCTGACCCTTCCCCTGGAGGGTTAGGACCCCACATTCCACAGGGGATGAGAGGGGAGGAAGAGTTGGGGCCTCAGTCCTCAGCCCCCTCTTCCTCCACGTGTGGGGCCCCAGGGGGATCCTCAGGCTCAGGGGTCTGCCCGCCAGGGTGAGGGTGAGGGTGGGGGTGGGGGTGGGCATGGGTGCCAGGCTGGGAGCCGGGCGCGTCCTCGCCCTGCACGTACACACTCAGCCCCTCGTGACTAGGCTCCTTGCCGCACGCCTGGCAACTGCAGTGCAGGATCTTTTCCACCAGCTTGTCCACTCTGGGCACCTCCTCCTGGCCCGGGCACTCCAAGGTCACCTGGGGAGGGCAGGAGAGAAGGGGAAAGATGTTTCCAAAGGCCTGGGGCAAGCAGGCAGGCCCCCAAGGGCAATACTCCTCGTGGGACCCAGAATCCAAGACCCCATAAACTCTGAGCCCACCTGTGACACCCCAGTTAGTTCTCTTAGTCCTAAGCCCATGCAGGAGCCACCTGACTTGTCTCCTCACATCTGTCCAGCCACCTCCCTATCCATTCCTCACAGCAGCCAGAGAGCACCCCAAGAAGAAAAATCCAATGTGGCTTGCCATTGCTCAGAATTCCCCTCAGTGCTCCCCCACTGCACTTGGAGAAAAATCCTGACTCCTAAGGCCACCCAGGACCTTAAGGCCGTCACTGGCTGACCTCTCCGCCCCTGGCCTTGCACCACCCGCCAGCTCTGTGTTGCCTGATCTGCCTGAGACTTTGGACACACGTTCCCTCTGCCTGAAGGTCCTTGCCTACCTCAACCCCCACCACCTCTCCCAAACTCGTCCATTAGCTCCTACTCACCCTTTGGCTCTGACAGCAACTCCTCAAATAGCCCCACCCTAAACCTCAGCGCAGCCGAGATTCCCCTTACAGGGGCCCCCTTAGCATCCTGCCCTTCCTCTATGCACTTCTCCCTGCTCCTTCCTTCCTCCCTCCTTCCCTTCCTTCCTTCCACAGAGCACCTACTCTGTACCAGCTCTGGGGACACAAGGGCCGGCATGGTCCCTCAAGGAATTCAGAGTCTAGTGGGGGAAAGAGTCTTGTCAAAATCACCCAAATGCAGAATGGAAACCTGATGTGACAGATGGTCAAAGCAGAGGCACACAGTGCTCAGGGCACTGGGAAAAGGATCCCGAGAAAATGATGCTTGAGCCAAGAGCAGAATGAATAGAAGTTAACTAGGTGAAGAGGAAGAGAAAAGTGTTCTAAACAGGGTGAAGAGCATATACAAAGGCCCAGTGGTGGCAGTGAGCAGAGCAGGTATGACAGACTGGAAGGAAGCGAGTTGGCATCAGGTGTCAAGCCAGCGAAGAAGGTGAAGAGGCAAGATGAAGCTAAGAAGACTGGTAAGCCAGACCATGCCAGGCCTTGCAGAGCACTGCAGAGATGTTGGTCTCTTAACAACGGGAAGCCACTGAAAAGATTTCAGCATCTGACGGACATCAGAATAGAGCTTCAGAAAGATTCTCTTGTCCTGTACATGTTAGTGTCAGAATTGTGAGCCATCAGGCGGCAAGGACCATGTGCGCACCCCCAGCACACTGTGTGTGTACACAGTGGGGCCTTAACTAATGAGCACTTGATGCCAATGCCAGCGGCCGGGCAGGTGGCAGCAGTACTCACAATCTCCCACATGGACTGTGCTGGCATGCAGGAGTCGCAGTGCACCAGGGACTCTGTAGACTGCGGGAAAGTGTTGGGAACGCTGTAGCTGAAGCACTGTCCTAGGCACGCCCTGTGGGAGGAAAGGCCACCGTGCCCATGTCACTGTGGTGGAGGCAGGCATGGGCAGCTGTCCTCTTCCTCCCTCCTGGGCCTCTGTCCTCACCCCTTCCACCCGCCCGCTGGATCCCACCTGTTCTGGATGGACTTGGCCTCACAGCCGCTGTGGCCCACGATCTGGGTGATGTTCTTGGCCTCACACCAGGCGCTCTTGTCCGGGAACAGTGCCAGCTTGCTGATGGGCGGTGGAGCGGCCAGCAGTATGGTGGGGAGGACAGCCCCAACCAGGACCCGAAGCATCGTGCTCGTGGCCTTTAGAGTCTAGAACTGAGCACAGAGTATTGGTGAGGCCAGCGAGGTCCAGGAGGCTGGGCAGATGGGGACCATGTTACAAGCTTGGGTTCTGCCACCTGACTGCCTGGGTGCAAATCCTAGCCATAGCACCTCTTTGTCATGCACAATCCTGGGCAAGTTCTCTCTCCTCGGGAACCTCAAAAATGGGGATGCTAATAGCATGTGCATTAGGTGGTTATCACAGAGATTAAATGAGGTTAGCCCATGAAAAGGCCTCAGCAGGGAGGCTGGCAGGTAATACACACCCCAGGTGTTGTTCTTACAAATTACTGTGTAGCTTGGAGCATGTTACTTTTTATTTCTGTGCCACAATTTCTTCATCTCAAAAATGGGAATGGTAATACTGATGGTAATGGACATGGCAACGGATGCTAATGTGCAATACCAACGGTAATGTGCATAGCTGCAAGGAGAAGTAAGACACTAAGTTTCCCAGCTCGAGTTGAGTGTGAACAATCATTAGCTCCCTCCTCACTTTGATGGTGTAGGTTCTCTAGGAAAACACAAAGTCACCCACACACTGCTTGCCCTCCAGGGCCTGGCCATCCAGCACGTCTCCTGGACATGCTGTCACAGCTATGAGCCTTCTGACGCCAGAAAAGCTAACCTCCATCCTCATGTCAACGAATTCTTCTGCCACCTTGGCCAGCTGGACCTCAAGTGAAAAAACTCCCGAACTAGACTGTCTTTCTCTTTTTGGATACCCCACCAGAGCCTAGAGCTATGAGTCTACACACATCATTATTCCCACCTCCATCCTGACCCCCGAGTCAGGCAGGGACATCATGCCAAGCGCCTGACTCCCATAAACTGGATGGAGCAAGGCACCAAGACAATACCCGAATAGGCCAGAAGGTGGCGCTGCGGGGCAGAGTGTGTGTCTGAAGGATTCTGCTCAGAAGGGGACTCTCAATGTTCCCCAACTTCATCTTCTGTAGGTTTCGCCCACTCTTCCACCTTAGAAGTGTAGAAGAGAGAGATTCTGGAGAGAATAAAAATGAGAATAATGCCTGCAAGGGGGTCCTCTGGGGACAGGACCCTGGGGAAAGGACACTGGACTGGGAGTCAAGAGTCCACACCTGTTGTGTGACCCTGGATGCTCAAGCCTCAGTTTCTCCCCCTGTAAAATGAGGGAGGTGCCTTGGACCACTGGTTTCCAAACCGTACCAAGTACAGGGTCATGAAAGGAGGAGGTGTTGGGGGCGGCAGGGGGTTCTTGCCTACTCCAGCAGCTGGGCTTGTGGGGAGGGCCGCGCCAGCCTGCAGGGCTGTGACCACTTCCACAGCACTCCGCTCTCTCCATCTGGCAAATTCCGCTCAGCTCCTGCCCCTTCTCCCTGTAGGAGGTTTCCGGGAGCAGACAAGTCCCATCACACCGGATCCCAATGCCTAGGTGACCCCTGCTCCCAGCCCAATGGGGGAGGCCTGGAGTGGGGAGGGCAGGAGGAGGTGCGTCTGGACAGGCTGCCCCAGTTCAAATGAGTTGTGTCATAACCCAGGCTCTCACCCACGCATTACCCATCTCACAAGGTCGACAGCAAAACCCATGTTTTCAGTACAACCACAGCCTCACACAATAGAATGGACTTGGTCCTAACTGGCAACTTAACTAATTTAAGCTTAGCATCCAGATGGCTTCCATCCCTAGGGAATTAGCCTCAGGGCCAGGGTCTGATCACAGCACAGCAGAAGAGGCCTGCCCAAGGCCAGAGCTCCCTGGGCCTCCCCAGGCTGGACTGGTCCCCTAGACACCTCAGAGAGGCCCAGGGATTCTGTCCAGTACCTGACCCCAACACGATTCCTCAGGTAGATCAGGTCAGGTGGGGCCAGGGAGGCGACTGGAGCAGCGAGTGTGGTCCGGTTTCCTTGGGACTGGAATGAGCCTGGGGCTCTATCTGAAGTAGCCTGGAGCTGAGGCCGAGTCTGCTCTGGGGCTGGAATTAGAGGTGTTGGAACTGAGGCTGTGGGCCAGGACCAGGTTCAAGGAGAGCTGAGACTGGTGCTGAGGTCAGGAACAAGGCTTCTTGGGACCTGTGTGACAGTGAGCTTTCAGGGAATCGCTGGCCAGGAGGATGGGGTTTGGTTAGTAGGGTTGGTGGTGGCATAAGCTGAGGAAAAGTGAGAAAAAGCCAGGCAGGCCACCTCCCTCACTTCTTGCCTCTCCTGCACAGAGCCAAGTTAATCCAGAGTCAGCTGTGCCCACAGGGGTCACTATAACCCTATCCACCAGGCCCTAGAAAGGCCCTCAAGGAAGGGCCTGGGGCCACACTGCTCTCCAGGCCAGCAACCCAAAGCTCCAGAAGACCACCGGACTCCCACCAGAATATGGCCCCTGGAGCCACCCAAGTTCAAGCTCCTGCCCTCTCACCTAATTGCTGTGTGACTTTCAGAAACAAAATTCACCCCCCTGCACCTACCTACCTCACCCCTAAGACAGGGCGCACAGCACTTTCCTTGGAGAACGGCTGGGAGGAGGCAGTGAAAGCACCCAGCAGGCACCCAGCTCAGGCCAGCTCTCTTCCCCAGGGGATCACAGGAAAGGCCGGGCAGGCACCGGAGCCAAAGCCGGGCGACAGAGCAGGAGCTGGAGGTGCCCGCGAGTTCCTCCCACAGGCGTTCACTACCAGGACACACCCCACACCCTAGCCTAACCCGCACACCCAACTCCTAAGAACTGTTGATGGCCCCCCACCTTTGTACAAGTGGGCTTTTTGCTAGCAGAATTTATTTTTTGTTGGTTATGCATTTCTGTTTCTCAACTAGCAACTCAACTAATGTTTTTTATATATAGCAGTCAGACCTTCTTTCCTGAGACTTGAGAGCCTTACCCAGTCTCATCCCTTCCTCCCAGCTCTGAAGGTCACACAGTCATGGGACTTACAGAATGCCAGGGGAATTTTCCCAGAACTCAGGATGGGGTCCCCCAGGCCAGGCCCCCTTGCCTTGCAGAGGGTTGTCTCAAAGGCTCCCCAGCAAGCCAAGCCAAGCAATGCCCTTCCCGGGGTCATGCAGCTCCCTGGTCAAACCTCCCTAGTTTCCTGAGTATCGTCTAGGAGGGGAGAGACAGTGTGAGGATGAGGCAGGGGAGCTGGGGCCCCAGGCCCTACACCTGCTCCGGGGCTCAGAGCCTAGAGGGGAAGATCTCGGGAGGTGGGTTAAGAGGAAGCAGTTCTTCGGAGCAAGGGCAGTTAGAGGCGGCTGGGATGTTGGGCGGGGGCAGAGAGTCTTCATTCTGGATTTAGTTCACGAGTACTAGTTACCAATGGAGGGGAGAGGAAGGCACTCCTGGCTGAGGGGACTGCAGGAGCAAAGGCAGAGAGGGACTTATGGTGTCACCTGGCACCCTCTCCAGCCTCACCAAAGGTGGACAGCTGGTTCTCCCTGTGGACTAGGCACTAATTCCTTTATTCAGTCCTCACAACAACCCCGTTAGTTCTGATTATTTCCCTCATTTTATAGATGAGGAAACGGAGGCACAGAGTGGTTATACAACTGGTGTTTACTAACATGGAGATGTGAACACGGAAAGTAGCAGGGTAAACCACCAGATACCTTTGCAGGAGAAAAGGTTGAGAGAGGAGGAAGCAAGGAAGAGGAAGAGAAGGCGACTGGGGAACCCAAGGGATGGCCTGGGACTTCCTTCCTCTGCCCTCTCATCCTATGAGCACTAAGGAGCCCAGCACTGCCCGGGTATGGAAGCCTGGGAGCCCCACAGAGCAGAGTCCAAATTCGCCCCCCCACCCCCACCCCACCGGCCGCTCTGCAAACGAGGATGTGGCCCTGGCCCAGCCCTGGCTCCTTGCAGCCTCAGGAAAGGTACGATACAGCCCTTCCTCAGCGTGATGGTGGGCCTCAGCGGCTCAGCCCAGGGCGGGTGCCTTCTTACCACCAACCTCCCACTCCCAATCCACGCTCCCCAGATCCTCGGGGTCTGGTGCAAACACCTGACACGTCTCGAGGCTGCCAACAGCCCAGACAGGAAGCTGCCCAGGGGGAGCAGATGACCCCTGCTGACCCATTCCAGCATCGTGGAAACGGAGGTACAGATCCAGGAAGTGCCCTCGTACCTCGGCCAGGAAGGAGGGGAGGAAACACGGGAGACAGGCTTGGTGTCTTCCTGGAGCCTCGGTTGAAGGATCCCTTGGGAAAGGCAGGGGCTTGGGGCAGCTTCTTGCAGGCTCCAGGGTCAAGCTTTTGGGGATCCTCCCTACACTCCCACACCTTCCAGCACTGAGCAACTTCCCTGAGACTCTTGCCAGAAACTCAAGGTGCCCGGGCTCAGCCCTGGAGAGCGTGAGCTCACAGGTCGGATATCTGTGCCTGCTCCCACAGGAGTCTGAGGCCCAGCCAGGTCAGCGGCCACAGCCCCCAACTCCCCAGGGAAGGGTTCCCCGTAACAGCACAGCTCACAGGAACCACCCACCCGACTGCCTGGATTCTAGTGTCTGCAGTCAAGTCTTTTAATTCACTGGAGGGGCCGAGGAAGACCTCTGGCCTGACCCCACCCACTGTGAAACCCTTTGTAGAGCAAAGAGTCGATTTTGTATAACAAGTGAACAACGGCTCCCCATTTCCTCTTTTGCGTAAATCTGAATATTCAGGGGCACTTAAGGCCAGGTACACCAGCGTTTCCATGGTAAAGTGGTCCTCTCACCCCTGTCACACGCACAGACACACACACACCCAGGCCCTTGGTATTACCATGCCCCAAGACCAGCCAGGTGTGGGAGGAGGGGTCAGGTCCAGCAAATCCTTGGTAGAAAGGCAAACTCTTCCCGACTTCAACCCTGCTTTCCTAACCTCCTCCAGGACCCTTTCCCACTCGCAGCCCCAACCACCTCGGATGGACGCTTCTCCCTGGGGATTCAGCATTGGGTGACTGTGATTCACACAATAAGCATGTGGCATTTGTGGTGTGTTGTTTTCAAATGTATCAGACTAGATGCTCCCACCTCCTTCCATCCCCCAACACCTGCCCCTAAGGGCAGGACCTAGGTCATCTCCCTTCACAACTGACCATGACAGACCCAGGTTCAAATCCTACCTAAGCCACGATAACCTTTCCGGGCCTCAATTTCCTCATCTGCAAAGTGGGGTCAATGACAACACCACCTCATGGGGGAGCTGTGGGAATTAACCCAGGAGTGCATGCAAAGCTCTGCAGAGGGCATCTGTCACTGAAAAGTCCTCAGCACACGTCACCATGAGTGCTAGCTTGGAGTCACCTGGACCACTCCAAGTCGTTCTGCCTCCCGCAACCCCCCACCCCTCCCACCAGGCCCTGGGTGGGTCCTGAGAATATCTAAAGCCGGGGCTGCATCTGCCCCAAAGAAACTGGATTTAGGGGAATCTCAAGCAAATGAGATGATGGCTGGGAAAGGGTTTTATAAACTATTGAGTACTCCCCCAAAACACTAGCTTGCAGGGCAGGAGCTGAGAGGAAGATCCCACACAGTCTCTAACCCCTGGGCCACTGACTGAGACCAACCTCCTCCAGAACCCAGCTTCGAGAGAACAGGCTGGGCCTGGCTGCCAGGCAGTTCGCGCGCTGGGTACGGAGGGTGTGGTACTGCGGCAGACACCCTAAGGGTGGGGATCAGCGCGGGTGGGGCGATCCCTGCAGGGACTTCCCTGAACGGTGCAACTGAAAAGGCCGCTCCAGGAGGGGACAAAGCAGTCAGACCCCCACCCTGCTCAATTCAGGGGGCTTTCGTGGGCTGCTCTGAGGTCCGAGGGCAAGTTTGGGCCTCAGGTCACTGATTCACCATGTATCCGAGGCAGGATAATATAATGATTACAGACCAAGCCACTGACATTTGCTTCACCTCCCTAAGTCTCACATTTGTCCCCTGTAAAATGCGGACCATGGCCTGGGAACGTGCATTTTAGCAGATTCCCTCGAGGGGAATCCAGTTCCAGCATGTTGCTTAAGGCCACTATGATTCCATGACCCCAGTCTCACCACAGGGTGGCTTCCTTCCTTCCATCAGCACTGGCAGAGCATGAACCTAACCCACTGCCCGAGTGGCAGGCGTGCAGGGCCAAGCCCATGCCCAAAGGCCTGCCCGCCTCTACCAGGCAGCCTCATCTTCCCAGCTACAGACCCCAACCCAGGCCACGGCGTGCCTCCCCACAGACCCTCCTGCCCACAGACCAGAAAATGTCTCCAAAACAAACCTATGCTAATGAGCCGCTGCAGGGCTGGCCTACACATCTGCTCAGCAGAAGTCCCACTTCAGACCCCACTAGTATCCCTGCCCGCTCCCTGCAGCCTCCGACCCCTGGGGCTGGGGGTGGAAGGAAGGAGCTAAACTCAGCCTGAAATTTCACCTTAAAAGAATGAGGATATGACCCTGGCTAATGTAGAGCACCTACTCCCTACCACCCACCCCTCCAACACACAGGCCCAGGAGAAAGAGGTCCAACATGCAGGGGTAGGAACAGCGGGGTGGGGGTCACCAAGGAAACGTTCCAGATTCGCCTTTTCTTCAGCCCCAACTAAAGACAAACCACAAACCAAGCAGTCCCAGTGTCTGGGGGAGTTTCAGGAGGCTGGTGGCTTCCACAATAACAAAGAGTGAGGGGCTCCTTGCTGACAAATTGCTTCCCCACCCCCATCCCCTGCCAGTGCCCAGTCTTTGGCCTCCAGCCCTGACCTCTGTTTTCCCGGGGTTCCCGTAGCTACAGGCTGTTGTCCTCCAGCTGGGCGAGGGCCTCAAAAAGCCTGAAAATATGCCCTATTCCCCTGATGCCCGCCAACCCCCTGGCCAGGCCAAGGCAGGCAGCTGGCCCCTTTACTGCCGCTTGTAAAAGATCAGAATCGCCCCGCCCAAGGAGCAGGGCAGGCAGGTGGCCGGCAGCAGGGCCCTGTTGTCCAGGCCGCCTCGCGGGGGTGGAATTCTTAAGAAAACTGAGCCCCCGGAAAGGCTGACTCCCCCTGCCCTGACTCAATTCCAGGGGGATGACCCAGGCCAGGCCCCGGGGGCAGGCGGAAGGTAGGGGGAGGTTTTCGCCTCTTCTACCAGGTCTCGGAAACTATTCATGAACCCCACTGGGGCCGGGGGCCGTGCCTCCAACACTGCGGGATTCTCTCAGTTTGCGGGTGGGTATCAGGGGGATGCAGAGACACGGAGAGAGACTCCCACAGAGGGGCAGATAGGAGAGATGGAGAGAAAACATAAAGGCAGAGGCACAACCCCGGGGAAACGGAACACGGAGACAGAAGGGGAGAAACAGAAAGAAAGGGACAGACCCAGGGAGGAAAGGAAACTGCAAGACGGAGAGACAGGCGGACAGATGGAGAGACAGAAACGGAAAGGGAGACAAAAAGGGGGCAGAAACCCACAGGACGAAGAGGCTAGCGCGCAGCGCGGCGAGGCTCGGGCAGAGGCGGGGAGACGCGGAGCCCCGCGGCCGAGCTCCGGGCGCTGGCCAGGCGCCCGCGCGGCCCGACCCGCCCTGGACCCGCCGGGCTCTTGCTCGGCCACGCATCTCCCTCCTTTTCTCTCTTGGCCGCGGAAACTCCTACCAAGAAATGGAAACCCCAGGCGAGTCTGGGGACGGGCTCAGGGCGCAGCGCTGCCTCGGCCACCCCGCGGCGCGCCCACTTCCCCAGCCCCGGCGTCCGGAGGCTCCTCTAAACGGTACCCTGGGACGCCGGACAGGGCGGGGGCGCGGCGCTGCCCCTGCGGCCGAAGCCTCTGGAAGCCGGCGCCCGCGTGCCGGCCCGGGCGGGACTTACCGCGCGCGGCGGCGGCGGCGGCGGCGGCGGAGAGAGCGGCGCGCCCGCCAGTTCCTGCGGATCTGTCTGCGGGCCGCGGGATGGCAGGCCCGGCGCCCCCGGAGGCTCAGGGAGGCGGCCGGCTGGGCTGCGCTGTGCGCCGTCTGCTGCCCCGGGCGGGCGCGCAGTACGGGGGAGCGGGAGCCGAGTGGCTCCGACGTCAGGGGTGTCTCCGCTCCAAATAGGGAGCGAGGGCGGGGGCAGCAGAGGGAGGGACGCGAGAAAGAAAGAGCGGGCGGGCGCGCTCAGCCGCTCCCTCCGGGCTCGCAGGAGGGGGCGCCTCGGCCGCCCGGGGCCCAGCCCGGTTCCCCCACCCGCCCGCGAGCCTGGGGCCGGCCTTCGGCGCGGTCCGACGGCGCGGCAGAGTTGCCAGGGCAGCCCTGGCCGGCACCCCCTCCCGGGCTGAAGCCCTCCGCTGGGTTTCTCCACGCTCCCACTTCTCTCCGCCTGACTTTCCCGGAGACTGGGCCGTCAGACCGTGCCAGGCCTCGGAGTGACAACGATGGAGGGTTCCTTTTGTGGGAACCAGGCGCTGCAATCTTGCTCCGGGAGTGTGGCGCTTCCATCCACCGAGTCCCAGCACCCGGAGACTGTCCTCACTCCGCAGTCCTGCGATGCGCCCTCCCTATCCGCCCTCATGGGCAAGCGTATGCGTGCAAGGGCCGAGTGGGTTCTCTTGGGGCCCTAGGGTCACTCACCCTCCGCCTGCCTTCCCTCAACTCAGGCACTTGGCTTAAGCATCCAGAGAACAGTCTGAGAGGCCCAGGAAGGCCTCCACAAAACGAGAGCGCCAGAAGTGGACTCATTTCCCAGGTTCCTGGGAGGAGCAGAGCCCCCCGCCCAGGGCCCAGCCTCACCTCGGCGGAGACCCAACTAATTCAGTCCGCACTTGGGGCACTTGGGTGGACTGTGGTCGTGCCCTCTGTTCTGTGTGCTCAGTGGAGTGAGGAAACAGTTTTGCTCCTGGAAAGTAGTGGTGGGGAAAAAGGGGCATTACGATTAGCAGATGTAATGTTGGGGGGGTGCACGGGGAGGGCTGTACAACTCAGAGAAGACAAGTAGTGAGTGACTCTATAGCATCTCACTACGCTGATGGACAGTGACTGTAATGGGGTTGGTGGGGGGGACCTGATGAAGGGTAGTTTAATCACCATAATATTGCACATGTAATTGTAGATTAATGATACCAAAATAAATTAAAAAAAAAAAGAAAGTAGTGGTGGGACTTGGGAGATTTTTCTGTCATAGCTGTGCAGGTCCACGTATCTTAACCCAGCCCAGCTGTAAGTCCCAGACGAAGAACGCCCTGCTCGTCTGATGTCACAGGTTGCTGATCATCCTGAGGGGCTCTTAATGGCCTGTCGGTAACTCCATGGTGGACTCGGGCCTAGTTGCCCTCTCCAAACCCAATGTTCATCTCCATGACTCCTAGCACTTGCTTATGTAGTTCCCTTCCCCTCCTTTCATCTCCTGGAAAAGGCATTCTTCAAACACCAGATTAAAAAGGCTTCCCAAGACCCTCAGTTTGCATAAACATCTCCCTCTCCCCCGTATGACCCTGGAGCACCACATGTTAGTACTAATTTCCCTCTACACTAGTTGTGCACACCTCTTCCCTCCATTAGACGGTGGGCTCCTTGATGGCAGGGATTATCTGTGTATTGCACCATCCCTGATGTTTAAGGAGGGGCCAGACCAGGTATATAATACATTTGGCTAATGAAAGTAGTTTTTCTCCCCTGTAGATGTGTTTCCACAAGGGTAACTCTAAGAACAATCATATAGCTCGTACATATTGAGCACAAGATGCGCTAGTCCCATTCTAAGCACATTCTGCCGGCACAATCAATCAGAGATAAACAGTACCGTCATCCCTTTCTTTGTAAGTGAAAGAACCAAGGCCTAGAGAAAAGTGAAGTAACTGGCCTAAAGTCACATAGTAAGAGGCGACACCAGCTACTGTCTGTTGGATGACGGTGTTCCACCAAGCCTAGCCACACTGCAGTGTCCACAGCAGGTACTCAGGAAATAGTTACCACTTTGCTTACTGCCACCATTCTCACGTGGACTCTGGGTAGGGTGGAGAGTGGATGTCTACACTTTGTGAGAGCCCACTCGCACACTGCAGGACACTAATTGTGTAGCCTAATGAACTTAACCAGAGAACACAGAGAGCTGGTAGAAGCCCTCGACAGTCCAGCCACCACCCTCTCAAACACAGGGAGGTTCTAGAACAATTCCAATTGCCTAAACGAGGACATAGGGTTTGGGGTTGAGTCACACCTGTCTGGTAAGGACTGGAAATTACAGGAGGGCTACAATGTGGTCAGGGGGTCTGGAAGGTGACTTAATAATATCAACAGCTATATTATGTACCAGCATGATGTTTAGCATGATGTCTACTTTATCATTTCAAATCCTTACCACAATCTTTGACATTGTCCCCATTTTACAGGTAGGAAAAAGAGGCCTCAAAAAGTTTGGTTACATGACCAATAGCACAGTAGTGACTGACACAAAGGTCACACTTGAACCCAGACCCATCAACTCCAAAGGTGGTGCTCCTTTGCCCACTACTCACCTTGGCAGTGTCCGAGCCCCTTCCCATCAGGCTGCAGTGGAGATGGTCCACCATTGGGACCTGGGTGGTGGGGCCCTGGCAGGAATGGCAGAACCTGTCGCGTCAGAATCTCCAAGCTCAGAGATGCACCTGGTTGGCAACAGTGCAGCAATTGCCCCAACAGGCCTGGCTGGCACCGGGCACAGGCCTGAAGCCAGAGCATGCTGGCCCCGGGCCAGCCTCTAGGGGCCGAGGTAATGTGGGGCCCAGAGCTGGGGTAGAAGGCTGAAAGGCTCTCTCCCCAGCTCATAAGCAAACATCTGGGCTCAGGAAAATGACGGACCTGGAATGTGACTGTGCTGTGGGGAGCTGCTCCCTCCCTGAGTCCTGGGAATGTGAGCTACCTCCCGCAGGGCACCAGCTAGGGCCAGCTGCTTCCTCTAATCCAGTCAGCCTGGCCTCGCCAGGGGTCCAAACCTCTGCACTCTCCTGTAGAAAGAGTGAAAACAAGCAAAGCCTTCCTTTCAGCCCGGCCCACTAAATCGGAGGGTTGGTGCTGGGGCCAGGAGAACCACAGTCCCTCCCTCCTCTATGAAATAAGACCAAGTGTGTCCACACTTCCAAATTTGTAGCTGGGAGGAGCCACTGGGACTCACCTTGGAAAGTTCTAGAGTTTTCCTGCTTGGGTCTGAATCCTCGCTCCATCACCCACCAACTCTGGAACTCTATGTGGTCATTTCATGTCTGGGCCTCAGTTTCCTTTTTCTCTGTAAAATGCAGCTGGTAATGGAACATACTCTTAAAAGCTGTCTAGACTCATTAATTTAACAAATATTTATCATGCCTACTATGTGCCAGACAGGCACAGAAGCATCAGGGACACAGAAATGGACTACACCCGTGAGGTCCCAGCCCTTGAGACGTTTCTGTTCTGCAACAGGGGTAGAGAGTATATAAGCAAGCAGATGACTGGGTTTCTCATAATCAAAGTGTCATGAACGAATTAAGTAAGCCCAAGTGGGTGATGTGATGGGCAAAGCCTCAGAAGACATCTCAGACGTGACAAGGCAAGATTATGATGGCAAGGAGCCAAGACTCATGGAGATAAATGGATGCAAAGAGCTGGGCAAAGTTCTTGGAAAATAGCACATGCTCCAGAAAATTGAAGCTATTTTAGGGAGGTCGTATTTAGCAGAGGGAAGGCGGGGAGTCAGTCACTGGATCAAACCCAGGCTTTAGCACAAAGCTTCCTCACCTTACTCAAATCATGCACTTCCTAAGCCTCAGTTTCCTCATATGTAAAATAGGAATTTTTTTTCTTTTTTTAATATAATTTATTTTGGTATCATTAATCTACAATTACATGTGCAATATTATGGTTATTAAACTACCCCTTCATCAGGTCCCCCCCACCAACCCCATTACAGTCACTGTCCATCAGCGTAGTGAGATGCTATAGAATCACTACTTGTCTTCTCTGAGTTGTACAGCCCTCCCCGTGCCCCCCCAACATTACATCTGCTAATCATAATGCCCCTTTTTCCCTCTTATCCCTCCCTTCCCACCCATCTTCCCCAGTCCCTTTCCCTTTGGTAACTATTAGTCCGTTCTTGGGTTCTGTGAGTCTGCTGCTGTTTTGTTCCTTCAGTATTTTTTCTTTGTTCTTATACTCCACATATGAGTGAAATCATTTGATACTTGTCTTTTTCGGCTTGGCTTATTTCGCTGAGCATAATACCCTCTAGCTCCATCCATGTTGTTGCAAATGGTAGGATTTGTTTTCTTCTTATGGCTGAATAATATTCCATTGTGTATGTGTACCACCTCTTCTTTATCCATTCATCTACTGATGGACACTTAGGTTGCTTCCATTTCTTGGCTATTGTAAATAGTGCTGCGATAACCATAGGGGTGCATCTGTCTTTTTCAAACTGGGCTGCTGCATTTTTTAGGGTAAATTCCTAGGAGTGGAATTCCTGGGTCAAATGGTATTTCTATTTTGAGTTTTTTGAGGAACCTCCATACTGCTTTCCACAATGGTTGAACTAATTTGCAGTCCCACCAGCAGTGTAGGAGGGTTCCCTTTTCTCCACATCCTCGCCAACATTTGTTGTTGTTTGTGTTTTGGATGTTGGCCATCCTCACTGGTGTGAGGTGATATCTCATTGTGGTTTTAATCTGCATTTCTCTGATGATTAGCGATGTAGAGCATCTTTTCATGTGCCTGTTGGCCATCTGAATTTCTTCTTTAGAGAAGTGTCTATTCATGTCCTCTGCCCATTTCTTAATTGGATCATTTGCTTTTTGTTTGTTGAGGTGTGTGAGTTCTTTATATATTTTGGATGTCAACCCTTTATCAGATACGTTTTTTATGAATATATTCTCCCATACTATAGGATGTCTTTTTGTTCTACTGATGGTGTTCTTTGCTGTACAGAAGCTTTTCAGCTTGATATAGTCCCACTTGTTCATAAAATAGGAATTTTAATAGTTCCCAACTGCAGGCTTACTTCAAGAATTCACTGAGAGTCCTGTACACGAAGTACAGAGCCTGGCATGCGCTTTACTGTAAGAAAATGGCAGCGACCATTGCTGTATTACCCTTTCCCCTGGAGGAAAAGTATTTGCCAAGTTCACTTAGCAAGTCAGGCACAGAATCAGATATTCTGACTTCCAGGCCACCCCTTGCACTGTGTCCTCTTGCCTCTTCCTCCTGTCCCTGGGGGCTCAGGAAGTCTCTGGCTCCCATCTTGGACTCAGAGAAAGCTGGAGGAGAAGGGGGCAATGCACTATCAGGTCTGTCCCAGAGGGCTGCTGAGGCTAGGAGGTGTGGCCTTGGCCTGGGCTGGAGAGCAGGAATGAGGCCCCAAGGGGTGGGTCCTTGGCCCTATGGAAAATTTTACAATGCCCTTTATAGATAGGAAGGGAGACCAAGAATCAAAAAGAGGCATCAAGGACTAAGGATGGGGGAGAGGAGGGGAGAGAAGAGGGTCAGAGACAAGAACTCAATTCTGGGAAATCCATCTGACTCCAAGGATCGTCCTTTCCATTTCCAAAGAGGCCGTGTAGCATGATGGTTATGGCTGCTTCTCATCTGTGGGAATGAACATAATGATGTTACCAAGAATGTGGCCTAAATGCAGGGATGGAGTGCCAGCGGTCTACTCACTCACTTTGCTCTTCATTTGTTTGCTTCCTCCTACCCACCCAAGGGGCTGAATTCTCCAGTTTTCTTCAGCAGAGGTTGCCCAACCCCCCGTAAAACCCTCCCACCTTCCCAAGACAACACCAGAGCTGGGCTCTCAGGAAAGGGCCTAGTGCCTGGAATTCTTCCACCCTGCTGCCCGTGGTAAACATGGCAAACAAGGTTGCCAGGGGGGTGGGTGACACTAGGAAAATTAGTTTTTGACAATGTCACTTCTCAATTTTCTTACATTGTTTCTTCCATTTCTCACTCCCAGTGACCCACACATATCCACAGAGAGTAGAAGGATATTTTTCCCTCCTGAAGAGTTGTTCCTTCTGTGAATACTTAAAATCCTACAGAAGAGCTTTTTTTCTTAAGGTTTTTATGCTCCAGATAAAAAAGTCTCATTTTATGCTCACTTAAAAAAATTCTCTTTTTAGAAAAAAGGAACAAGAGAGTATCATCTGGGTGTCTGTCCTTCCCCTCTACTAAGGAAACAGCCTCCAACCACATCCACAAATAAACAGAGGGTACCCTAGCAGCCGAGTTTGTTCTCCATGAACCTGCCATTCTGGTCAAAGCACCAGACCAGAGTGGGCACCAGACCAAGCCAGGGCCAATCAAATCCCCTCCGAAGAATCTGAGCTGAGAAGCGAGGTGGTGGGGAGCCGAATCACATCAAGGGCAGACCCTAGAGAACTCTGGCGGTTGAAGAGGCGACCTTCCAAAATAAAGTGATTTTTTTGACCACTTACAAAGTGTCCAGCACAGTGCCAAGTACTGGATGGAGCTAGAGTAAGGCATGAGGCGTGCCCTGTACGGGAAAAGGGCAGACACACAAATAATGGGAAGTAGCGAAGCAAAGGAAGAGTATGTTGCCAAGGAAGCTGTCCAGGCACGAGGCCACAGGAGTTCAGAGACGGGAAAAGGCCCAGGGGGCTGACGTGCCAGGAAAGACTTGCTGGAGGAGGTAGGATCTGAATGGTGGCTTGAAGTATGAGCAAGACTTGGGCAAGTCGAGAAAGCACCCATACTAAGAAAGAAAGGCCCAGAAACAAGGATTTGCATTTGACAAATATGTGGCCCTCAGACCTCCATAGCACCACAGCAGACACCATTAACATAGCACTTTCTGGATTGGACGCAAAATAGCTTCAGAATCCTTAACACAGCTCTTCCAGGCAGTCACCACCAAATGGATACGTTTGGTTTGCGAGATTAAATTTACTTGTTTGAATGAATTTGTCACTCCTAGGAGAATGTGTTTCAGGAATCACTAGTTGGACTGAAACATAGTTAATACACTAATATCCGGTTACTCAGCAAAATATTTATTGAGTGCCTACTACGTGCCAGGTTCTGCTCATGTGCTAGGAATACAGCAATTTAAAAAATAAAAAAATAAAAATCTCTGTCCTCAGGGAACTTACTTACATTCAAGTGGGAGGAAACAGACAACCAACAAAACATGTAGGCAAAGATATAAACAAAGTTAGTGATAAATTCCAGAGAGAAATAAAAAGCAGAGAAGTGGGTTAGGGTGTGGATGGCCGCAAGGGTTACAACCATGTGATCGGGGAAAGTCTCACTGGGTAAAGAGGAGACGTTGAGTAAAGACTCGAGGGGGATGAGGGAACGAGTCGTGTGGATACTGGGAGGAGAGTGGTCTCAGCACAGAACAAGCACGAATATCCCCAAGGTGGGATGCACCAGTGCGTTCAGGCACAGCAAAGACAAAATGACCACCGCCGAGGAGCAAGAGAGGGGGTAGTAGGAGTCAAGGTCAGACAGGTACCAGGAGGCAAGATCTTGTGGAGTCTGGAGTCCACTGTATTGACTTTGTCTTTACCTCCTAATGGGATGAGAAGCCATTGGAAGGTTTTGAGCAGAGGACTGATGCAGTCTAATTTGTTTTAATACTGGCTGCTGTGTGGTGACTAGATAAAAGGGGGCAATAATAATTATATGGTCTGACATTACTATATACCAGGCACTGTTCAAAAGGCTTTTCATCTAGTAATTCATTCTTATCATAACCTTTTGAGGTAGGTGTAATCATCATCATTCTCATTTATTTACAGGTGAAGAAACCAAGGTATGGACAGAGCAAGTGACTTCCAAGGCCCCATAACAACTAAGTGTCTGAATTCGAGTTCAAACCCTGAAAGTGTGGCTCCAGAGCCCCTGTTCTTAGCCTCTAACTTACTGCACGGAGGGAGTAGTGGGCATATAGTAGGAGGCAGAGATAGAGCTAGATGGTGGGGGGCCTTGAATGATAGGCTAAGAAATGTGGACCTATATTCTGTGCATCATTGGAGAGCCACTGAAAATTTCTGAATCAAAACAAAAACCAACAGTGTTAAGACTGGCGGGAGTGGGAGAGGCTGAAGGCTGAGAGGCCATTGGAAGATTCTGGCAAGGTGAAAGAAATCTCCCAAGGCTCTCCTTCCTTGACCAAACAAGGCTTTACAGATCATAGGTCCAAACCAAAAAGTTTTAAGGCTGGTTTCTGGGGCCTAGGGAAAAAAGCCAAGAACCCTTAACAGACAGGGCTACTAATAAGCATGTTATATGCTTCACCTTCTGTGGCTCTATCTCGTCTTCCAGAAAGGTATCTAAATGGATCGAGGAAAGATCTGTAATTACCTTATAATCCTCGACAGGAGGACTTTTCCTGGTAAAACAAGTGGAACTTGGGTTTTATCCATGAAGTCCACCATAGAGAGAAGTGAAGTACAGTCTGGAAGGGTGGGGCCTCTTTTTTACTTATGTGGTATAAGAGTTTATCACCTGATATCACAATTGACATACCTTCAGTTTAAATGACTCTTTTCATCATAATTTGTTACATAATTGATTATATTATAAAATATTATTGTTAAACTGGCTATTTCACTTTTCTCCTCAGTAACAGAGTGCCTGTCCACATATCTGTACTGTGTAGCAGGAAGGGATCATTACAACCATCTTACAATGAAGCCCAGAGGGATCAAGTGACTTTCTCATATTTACACAGTGACCCAGGGAAGTGGCTCAGATGAGAACAGAAGATGCTCTATAGTGAGAATTTGGGGAAGCCTTTCTTCCAACTGAAAGTCACTGACCCATAGAAATGATCAGTCAGGGCCACCCACTTAAAAAGCAAGTTAACTTAGGGGTTTAAAAAAATACAGAAAACATTAAACTCAACTACCTAACTGAAAAGTAGCAAGGATAAAACTATTCCATAAATATGGTATCAGATATGTACTCTGGGTCTCAATCATATCTAGAGATACAGACCAAGGAAGAGGTAGGTGGCAAAGGTGACAGAAAGTGGAAGACAAAGGCAGATAGGCAAAGACAAGCCAGGCAGGAGAACTCGCACGTACACTGACTCAAAGAATCACAGTCTAGTCCCACCCCTTGACACACACAGGAGCCAAGGAGACCTATTTACAAATACTGCTCTTTAGAAATTAGATCCCTAGAGTCAGGTTTCTCATTGTTAGGTAAGGGAGTTATAAATATGGATGGGGCAAGGCTAGACCAATCCCTAGGATTTGGACTTAGGATATCAGTGCAAAGTCAGGGTCATACACACATGCACACACACACACACTCCAACTTCTAGCTCTGTCTCCTGAGAGGCCCAGAGACAATGACACACTAATAGCAATGAGCACACCTACAGATCTTGGTTTCAACTCATTCTCTGCTAAAAGGAGCTGGGGCTCCTTGGAGAAATGGCTGATTCCAAGGCTGGGATAAAGCAAATACAAGAGGAGTCTGGACTATCTTGTGCTTAGAGCAGGTATGTCAAAGGATATAGGGTCCAGCTTGACAGAGTGACTACTAGACATATCTGGGCAGTCTGGGTAATAAATATGGACAGTCATGGATTATAATCAGTTTAATACAATGAGAATCCACAAGTCCATAATGATATGAATAAATGAACAAATAAACTGGGGAGAAGGGGAAGTTCTTCATAGAATGTCAGGTAGTGAGGAATAATGAATTTAGAAGATCATCAGTGGATGCTAAAACTAATGAGGGCTTGATAAAGAACAGGATATTTACATTCTCGAAAGTTATCTCCCTACAGTTCACTTACTAATTACAAAGACAAGAATAATTAATTTTCAGTGGAGAAACCAGGCCAACACCACTTTAACCAAGTAACCGAAGTTCACACTGCTACAGTTGGGACCAGCGCACACACCCTGTGCCTCCTGACACGGTGCATTGAAAACGACACACCTTCTCTGCCAAAATCACAAAATCTGAATCAAAGCATGAGGAAACATGAGAAAGACCCAAACTGAGAAACATTCTACAAAATAACCGGCTTACGCTCTTCAAAAACGTTAAAATCAAGAAAAAAAAGGCTGATGAACAGTTCTAGATTAAAGAGACTCCACAACTAAATACTATTTGTGATCCTGGACCAGATCCTGGATTGCAGAAATGGGGAGATAATATATTGACAGTTTACAAAACTCGAACATGTACTGATAATTAGATAATACTATTGTATCAGTGGTAATTTCCTGCTTTTGATAACTGCACTATGGTTATATGAAAGAATGTCCTTACTCTTAGAAATATATATTGAAGCATTAAGGTGTAAATGGGCATGATGTCTCCAACTTACTCTCAAATGGCTCAAAAATTCTATACACACACATACACATACAGAATGATAAAGTAAATGAGGAAAATGTAAACAATTGGTGAAGATGGATAGTGTACAAGAGTTCCTTGTATTGTTTTTTCAACTTTTCTCTGTAAAACTACATCAGAATCAAGTTACAATAAATATTTCCCCTTAATAGCAAAATATAAAGTTAGTAAACATTACCAATATATATTATAAAAAGTGTTTTCATTTCCTACCTAGTAATGGGTACATTTTACTGTTTGTAAATTACCTTAAAAAAAAAAGTTGAAAAGTCAGTTTTTAAAATGCATAGGTCAATAAAATGTCATGATGCTTTATTACATTTGTAAGAGTGAGCAAAACTCATCAGTAACACTGACCTGACGCTCTTATTGGCAATTGCATGTTTCTAGTTAGAAAAACATATGAATTTAAAAAAAAATAGATACAGCTGATTTCAAATTTGATCAACTTTTTAAAATCAATTTAAACCCAATGAAACTCACTCTGACCAATTTCAACTAGTTCAAGTGTGGTCAAATCAGGTTTAACTGGATCAGATCCCTCTGAATGACCCTTTCCAGTTTAAACAGCTTTTGGCCAGCATAAGCAGTTAGTTCAGTCTATGTTCTGGAATTGGGTAAAAATCCTGCCTGTATCACTTCTTAGCTGCTTGCCCTTGGGAAAGTTGATTAATCCTTTCAAAATCTGTTCCTTCATCTACAAAATGGAGACAATAGTACTTCTCTCATAGGATTGTTATAAAAATTAATCATCACGGTGTATGCAAAGCCTTAGAACAGTAACTGGCACAAAGTATGTGCCCAATAAATACTATTATTATATGTTCACTGGAAGTGATCAAACAAAGTCCTGCCTGGCTGAAACTGGCTAGACCAGGACTCCAGAAAGATGACTTGACAGCTGGTATTGATGCCGGGGTTCTCGTTCACGAAGCCGAAGAATGAGCTTCACAAACATTCAAGGTAGGAGCACAAGGTACAGGCTTTTATTTAGAGATAAAGTGAAAGGACAGAGCTCCTGGCTCAGGCCAGGATGGGACAAGAGAGTCTGGGGTGGTGCATTGTCTAGGGGGTTTTATAGGCAGATGAGGACTTTCAAGAACAAGAAAAAAGGCTTAGGGGTGTGGACTTATTAAGTGGTCCTAGGATATTTCTAAGTAACTTGATACAAGTAACTTTCTGCTCTGTTGATTTCTCCCTGAGACACCAGCATCTTGGTCCGGGGGCAGATGATACAAGGCCACCTGCTCAGCCCCCAAGGTGGGCTGAGGTACTGTTTGCTAAAGAGTAAGTTAAGTGCAATCTTATCTTTAAGGTGGAATCCTTCTTGCCTTTTACTGTGTTATGGCTGGGCTTGCAGCCGTAACTAAATTAGTTTGCCCAGTTTTCAAAATCACTTCATCAGATCTGAAGGAGGAAAGACAGCACATAGGCCTGGGCCTTTTAGCATGTTAAAGTGAATCTTACACATGATTATAAATGATTAGCATGAAATAAACATGTGCTACTCTTCGTTATCTGGGGAATATTAACTGATCTCACTGAAGAATGACTCTAGAGCTGAATGTTTAACAGAAGAGTTTTAGTAGGGGGTTTCCTTGCATGTAGTTACATTGCTCTGACTGCGAATATCCTGCCTTGCTTTTTCCGGAGGCCCTCACCCTACTCTGACTACACCCATGATCCCTGTCTCAGTATGAATTCCTTTTCCTAGTTCCAGTTTCTTTCCTGTTAAAGACTCGTCTCCTGCCCACTCCTGAATTCCTCCAAGAATTTTTGACATTGCCTTCCCCCACTGGTATCTTCCAGCTCTGAACTCCTTAAGTGAGGATCACAAAATTGAAGCCAATTACCCTGAATGCTAATGTTCCAGTCACAGTCCTGTTTCTTCCCATGCTGGAAGCTCCTTGAAGAGTTCTCAGGTTCCCATTCTACTCCAGTGTCCTCTTCCCCAACCCCTTCTTAGCCTAGCACTGAGACTGTGTTCTCAGTAAACAACTCTGATTTTTAAAAAGTTAAGTGCAGTTTCAGGAGAAAAGCCACCATGGCTTTACTGGTGTGTATGTACCTCAATGGAGTAGTCAAAACAAATGACATTAATACTCATGAGGATACACAGTGTTATCTAACAATTTTAGGTTTCTTATTACCAGGAACTCATTCGAGACACCCATTCTCTCCCTCAGATCTTGCTAATTTAGACTCTTGGGGTCAATTCCACAAGTGCAAGGTTTATGCACTTTCTGTTCTATGACAGTCCCAACTCCCGTTAATATCATGCATTCTATTCTAATTCAAACAGCAACAACCTCTTTTTAATACTTGTTTTAGCACATATCGTTGACCCTCAAAGCCTATAAGGCAGAAATTATTTTTCTTCCCTTTACAGATGAGGAACCTGATTTTTGAAGAGGTTGAGAAGCCCCACCCACGGGGTCATATGGCAAGCAAGTAGTAGCGTAGGAACTTGGGGTCGGGTCCTTGACCTGAATCACCCCCCCTTGGTCCCGCCCTTCCTCTTCCTTCAAGGCACTCTCCTGCTGTAACAGTAACTGCCGACTCTCACACTTGTTCCACCAGAGGCTGCCCAGGGAGCCTCTGCCCTGTTCCTGCCCTACACTGTCCTTTGGTGTCCGAGGGGAAGTGGTGTTTGGAGCACACTTACAGACAAAAGTGGAGATGGCTTCCAGATGAGCTTGTTATTCTACATTTAAAATTCCTTTTGGTACTTAGACTTTCCACTTTCTCCCTTCCACCCCTTGGCATTTATGTCATCCGAAAGCACGCAGCAGGAAACCGACTGTCTCAGGGCCACTGAGGATGGAGGCTGTTTCTGCCCCGTGAAGTTCATCCTTGCGGAAATACTTTGCAAAGTTTATTTGGACAGGCTTAAAAATAGTCTTTCAACAATACAATCAGATTGAACCATGACAAGTAAAATGTAATTATGGCTTGGTTACATTAAAAAACAATGTAAACACTGAGGTTTGGAAAAACTAAAGCAAAACGACATAAACACTGTCTTCATGGCTAATCTCTGCATTTCCTACAAGCAGGACCTCAAGACTGCACCCTTGGCTCCTTTGAAACGGGTGAGAGGATGACACTCACGGAAGGAGACAGCCCCACAGCGTGAGTTCTGAGACCTCCTCCAGAACAAGGGTTCCGCATCAGGCAGATGCAGCCTGATGGAGGCTCACCCACTGGGTGCTGGGAATGCCAAAGTCACTCAGCTAAATGAGTTCAAAATACATATTGTTCTGGGCCAAATTACACAGTGTCAAGCTCAGACTGTATGTATTTATGTATGTTGGCAAAGCAGGCCATTTTGGGGACGCCAGAGCTTCATCCTAGCATCCTGTGCCCAGCTGGGTGCCCATCACTCTCTCCCCAAACCCATGAATTCCCTTGTATTTGGTTCCAGAAGGGCAGACAAGAAGCAAAGTCAAAATTTCACAACCTCACAAGGGAACAGGGCCCCAGAGGACTTGAATTTCTAACGAAACTTAAAGTAGAACAGAAATGTGTGCCTTTGCCAACAAGCTGGAACTTTCTGAAGGTTGAATTGAGATGGGGGCAGGGAGTGGGGACAAGATGGGGCATTGTGCTTTGGGCCAGTCTCTGCGAAGAGCCACAAGGCAGGAATACAAAGTACTCTGGAATTAAAGCAAACAGCCAATGCTTCCTTTGGCTGGCCTTTGCCCAGAACTATTCCCTCATTGAGCCTGACCAGTTTCTCAAAACACTAAGTGGTGTTTCAAAGATGCTGGGCAAAGGGATCCACCCAAAGAAATGCCTAAAACCTAGTAACTAATGAAAAAGGGAACCTGACCCCAGTGTCCACTTCCACTCCATATTCTTCTGACTTATCTAGAGAATTACTGGGCACGGAGTGTTCTCTGTTTTTGTCTTTTTTGGAAGGGGACCTGTTATTCTTCTCTCTGCCTGAATAAAGATGGAAAAATTGGAGGGAGACATTAACTTTTAAAGCAAATATGGAGAAGGCTAGTATAAGGAATGAAACAGGTTGCATGGTTATTTTCCTTTTAATTATATGGTTTGTCTTGATCATGGAATGAAGAGGGCAAAGTGAAAAATAGCAGACTGGCTAGGGCAGGCCGTAGCTATGACTTTACATTCCTGGGCTCTGGCCCACCTTTGGGCTTTAACTGATCCAAGTAAACAAAAAACCCAGAGAGCAGAAGAGCCTGCACAGTTTGCAGGGCAGAGAGCCATTGCTCCCTGTTCTGGTCCAGAGCTTAGCACACCTTTCTGGAAACAATGAGGGAGGGAAAGTTGAGGGTATATATCTACCCTGAATCTACTCATTGTAACACTTGCAAGAACTGTCTAATTAATGTTCCAGAACTAGGGTCAGATACACACTAGCTCTGCCGAGGTACCCAGCTTCATCCCTCCACACTCTCCTTGCCCCTGCACACTCTGGTTATCTGGGCCTCCTTGTAGTTTCCCAACTGTTATATGCACTGCCATGATTCCAAGAGCCTTCACGTTAGCTTCCTTCCTTGTCTGTCTTGAATGTCCAAGTCAACTTCAAGTCTCAGCCCATGCTACTTCTTCCCCAGCCAGGCTGTGCTAAAGTCACTCAGCTGCTCGTTCTCCTTTGTTCTCACTACATTTTGTCTATACCCCTTTCCTTCCAGTGCCAAAAGATTTTGCACATCTGTCTTTCCTTCAGATGCTAAGCTCCTTGACGGCAGGGGCTTGCGTCTTTTCATCCAGTTCTCTCTGGCCTCTAACAGTGTCTGAGCCCACAGCAGACACTCAATCAACATATACAGGATAATGGGAAAAGTGAAATCAAATTCTGCTCATCTTAATTTTATTACAAAGAGAGAGAAGTAAGATATGAACGACTGAGCTCCAGGGTTTGGCACTTTCTCAGAAGCAATTGCTACAATACTACCTCTGTGTCCAGTGGTTCAAGTGAAGCCAAAGGAATAAACTCACAGAGGGGCATTAAAAGTGGCCCTTTTGTCCACAAACTTCAGCTGCTATGCAAGGATAAAATCAATTCTCGCCTTCGAGCCAGGAGGATAAGTCACGAGCTCTCCCCAGCCTCCAGAACAAAGTCCCCAGGGCTGAAGCCTGGACTGTTCAGCTCCGTGAAGCTGCAGGAAACTGTGACATCAATGGAGGAAGCCATCACCAGGGTCAGGTCCCATACCCTGTCAATACAGCCGGCTACTGGACCTCAAGGCACAGGCACAGCTGGAATCTGCCCTGCCAGGCCCACTGCTGAGGACAGCACACAGCTCTCAAAGCGCTGTCAGAGCACAGCAAGGCTCCTCAGACAATGCAGGCAGCAACCTCCACACCCCCAATTATGGGTGGAAGCAGCTCTGAAAACTACACATCAGGGGGCAAGTGGGGAGGATGCACAAGGGCTGTGGTTTCAGGAAGGCTCTCAAAGGATCTGGGACCAGCTGGTGACAGCTGCTGGCAGTTCCAATGTAGTCTTCCTGATGCTCAGGGACCAAAGGCAAAGAGACACAGGCAATGCACCAGGCTGCCTCTTTCTGTTTATTTCTTTTAAGACCGCCTCCTTGCAATTTCCAGAGAGAAAATACAAAACAAGAAACAGACTTGATTTCAAATACATAAAGGGTATGCTGGAGTTTAAAGCATTACTGATAACATTGTTACAGAAGAATGTCAGCTTACTCCAGGGCACTTCAGTATTCCTGAGGAATAAACATGATTTCTCTTTTCTTCCCACTGGGATGTTCTCAAGCATAAGTCATTGCTCCTGCTCCTGTAAAGAAAGGAAGGACACTCAGGTTAGAACTATGCAGACGGCCTTTTGACAACCCTCTCCAACTTGCTGCTGGTCAAACTCAAGGGACCAACAGGCCCAAAATCTTACCCAGTTTCCTTCCACAAGAAGACTGTATACATTCTATCCAGGTTCTTAAGTGTGGCTCCCCAATCTTTGAGGGGAGAGAATGGGAAAGGAGTGGAACAGGGCCAAGCCATCAGTCCCTGGATTACTATATTCCTAAAGCCCATCAAGGGGTGGGTCACAGATGAGCAGAAGAGCGTGGCTCTGGAATCAAAGCCTACTGATGATGGGATCTTGGGCAAGTTCCTTAACATCAGAAAGACCCATTCATCTGCTGAGTGAGGACACTAAAACCTCTCTCACACATCTATCTGGAGGGCGGTCTAGAGAAAGAATACAAAGATCAAGCCCCTAGGATGGTCCACAGGACACAGCAGGCACTCAATAAGCAATTATCATAATAATCTGACAACACTGAAAAGTCCCATGTTGGGGTTTTGCTCCTTTTTCCAGAGAAGGGAGGATGACAACACTGAGGCACAGACTCAAGTTCAGATAAAGTTACAAGGCCATTTGGAGCAGTATACACAAGGCTGTAAAAATGTACAATTTTTTCCACAGTAACTCCCAGCCATTAAATATATAATAGGCGTATAATCACCCCTGAGCCATTATCCATGACAACTCAGTTTGAAACAATGAAAACCTTTTAAACAATTAGGAGACCTGAAGCTCCTCTCCCTGTTCGCTTCTGTTCTCCCCAAAATTCAGCTGTAGTACCAAGAGTGAGTCAGGGAGCGGTGGAAACTGCCTGTCATCAGCTCTGGTGCCATGCAGCTGTGCCCCTTCTTGCACTGTCCCTCTGATGACCTCACCCTGGCATTGGCACAGAAATGGTTCACCCAATAGGGGCCAGGCCTCCTAGCTGGACAACTCTCCCTGCACCCCACTGTTTCTCCAAGCACATGTAGGTCAGTTGGTAGGCAGCTGACAGTCTGAGCAGGTTCTAAGATAGAGGCCACTGAGCTGTGGTGGGAGACTTGTCATTGAGATGTGGTAACCCTTGTGGCTACAGCTTTTGACCAGAACTGGGACACTCATTTGTATCACACTTTCTGCTCTACTTGTTATGCTGGAACAGTGGACAAGTCAATCACCCTTTCCTGGTTGGCCTCAACTAAAAAAAAAACCAACTTTTCTACTTACATAGCATTTCACAGCTTAAAAACATCTTCACATTTAATTCTCAACAACCCTGTAGGTAGAAATTATTACTCTTATAGATAGAAAACTATCTCAGAACTGAAAAACACAAGATCACTTAGGAAGCAAGTGATGCCCAGGCCTCACACCCAGGTCTCTTGGCTCCTGTGCTTTTTCCCCCAGCCTGCCGCAGCTACCCAGATCATAGCGGTTCTAGTGCAAGAGCAACCTAGAAAGCCGATGACTGTACACATCCAGGGAATGTGAAGTTCTTCACTGAAGGTTGTGTTGCTATAAAGGTGATGTCTTAGTAAGCCTGAGGCCATTAACACATCTAATAGAACATACAATTTACTTCATTCATTCGTTTTACATTTGAGTGCCTACTTTGCTCCAGGCCCTGAGGACGCAAAAAGATAGATCATGTCTGTTTGTGAGAATCCAGCCTTCCTAGATTCTTTCATTTAAACCCCATGATAAGCAGTCATCTAAAGTAAGGCAATGGGAAAGGCTGCTACACACACGAACTCTTGGATGTACATGACTTTCTCTCTTGGGGTACGTGTTATAATTTTTCATCTTGTCTACATCATTACAAATCCATCTGAAGACAAGACTCAATAGAATCATGTGGGACTTAAGAGTCAAGAACCTGCCCTCTTCAATAAAGGGAATAATGGCTGTGTTCCAGCAGCCTTTAGGTTTAACTTGAGTATGTGTGAGATGTTTACAGGACCCTCTGAGATCTTGAAAGAAAGTGCTACTTACAGATATTTAACACAAACCTACTTTACCACAATGATAAACTCTTAGGCAGGTCTGTCGATTTCAATCAGCTGACATATAAACACATATCTGAATGCACACATGCATCTCAAATACAGGGGAGGGGAGAGACTTGAGGCACCAAAGTAGGTATCAGTATCACTAAAGGCCAAAGAACAATAAGGATCTCAGTGGTGCCACAACACAGTTTATTAATTACATGCACTCTAAAGAATTCTTCAGGGACTCAAGAAAAAACTTTTTCTTTTGAAAGAAAGAGAAGTATCAATTCTGTACATACTTTGACATATTTTCCATGTAGAAGATATGGAGCCTGGAAATCATGCTGACAGTTGGAGTAGGCCATTCCCAATCCCATGCCAGAACCAAAGGCTAATGGCCACATTCTTCCTAGTGAGCAGAAAAAGGAAAATCCCAATAGGGAACCATTAAAAAAAGGTAAAGCTTTTTCTCTGGCTTGAATTTGCTTACTAGGGTTCAATAAACATCCTACATGCATCATATTGATGACTATAATATGCCATACATTTTTGTCAATGTTTAATCAACAGCCCAAAAATGGGGAGAGGGGATCTATTAGTAAACTTAATAATTTAGCAAATACTTATTAAGTACCTATGCTACACGGTTTGAGGTATGAATCAGTGGTACAATACACAAGCAGTAGACATAGTTGAACCTTTGAACTTTTCTGTAACTGTTCTTATCATTTGCTCATTTTAACAAATTTCTTAACCTAATCAGAAATACCACTTTTCAGTAAGGTGCTTGAATTTAAAAAGAATATGTAAGAATTTCACCAAAATTTACATATTTTGGTAATAGTAATTTATGAGGTTTACTTAAGCCAATACTATAAATGATTATTTCACATCAGCACTGTGTGTTAATTGTGTGATTCTCCAGTTTTGAATTTCCCACCAGTTCTTTGTGCAAAAAGGTCAAAGTAACCCCACTGGCTCCTATTCAATATCCAAACTCCAGAAATTCTTCCACAATGAAAGGAATATTGCTTGCCCTTTGCTTAGGAGAATTTCTGGCCAAAATCCATGTGTATTTCTGGCCCACTTGTTTTTATTACCAGCAGGACTCTCATTTTCAAGTTCCTTAGACAAAATTATAACTAATTAGAAATATCTGAACATGTAGATTTGGCCAGATGACTCACTGGTATAAACTACAGGCTTTTAAGATGATATCATATTTAAGATCTCAGGCACCCTGACTCAATGCCCATGGGATTCTGGAGATGCCCAACCCATTCTGACCACTTTTGAGTCTACATTCCTTGTCTAGCTCATTTTATGATGACCTACATAAAACCATATATGGATGGGTTGGCAGCCATGGAGGTGTGCCATGCAGAAGTTCCCTACGTATATGTATACACTAAAGTAAGGCAATGTCCAATAGGACAGTATGTTGAAAAGGTAGCAAGAGTCACACTTACTTTTAAAGAAGGTAAGTGAGAAAACAAGTCCTAATCCAAAACCAGTACCTACAAAGAGGGAGGGAAAACATGTTAAATCTTATAATAGTAACTTGACAAAAATAAAATGAACATTTCATAAATGTGAACATTTATAAAACAGATTTTTTAAAATTTGGTATAGAGTTGGTCTTCTCATTCCTAACCATTTTCTTTGTTGTCTGAGGCTTTAAAGGTGTCTTTGGCTCCCCTGCCCAAAATAGGGGATAAAAACTTTATTTCCCCTTTTTGTCTAGACAAGTCTTGTGGGGGTAGGAAACAAGCAAGCAAGTTGCAGTCCCCTACCCATCTTCTAGAGGGATGCCAGGGCCAGAACACCAGATAAACACAGTCACAGGAAGCTCTCGTCATTTTAGTACTTTGATGGCTACTTTTTGAGGAAGATGAAAAGGAGTGGTCCAGAACTATTCCCAAAGTTTTCACAAGTCAGACACAAGTCAGAATGTCCAGGCAGAAGGAAATCCCTTCCTTAAAAGCCCCAAATATGGATATCAATTCCCTCCTCTCATTTTACTCACAGGGCATTTTTAACCACTATTTTTCAAAATAAAAGAACAAATGCAAGCCTATTTTAATGGTCTGATAGAAGAAAAATTTTAACACTTAATTTTAAATTAAACCTCCCACAACTCTAAGCTCAAAAAAAAAAAAGGATCAAATCCTTATTTTTACCAGTATTTCTCAAATCTTGGCCATTCTAATGCTACAGTCAGTTTAGCTAAATCCACACATCACCTGCACAATTACTTGTTTAACAGTTTTCTTAAAAAATAAAAAAAAGAAAGAAAGAAAATCAATGCAGGTATTTAATTAAATAAATTTAGCTTCAACTTAAATAATAATAATGGTATATCACAGATTTGAGTGCTAGCTTTGTTTTTTCATAAGTTGCATTAAAATGAATATAGAACAATCAGAGTAAAATATTTGTACTTGGTAGCACTTTAGGGAAAAAATCACCTCACATACTGTAGTGATACATGTCCCAAACTATAAGATAAACTTATTTTTCCATTATCAAAAAAAAGTTATACATGCAAGAAAGAGAGCCAAAGTCTGATTTTTCAGACTTGACAATTGTTTTCAGACATTGTTTTCAGAGTATTCTGATGGTCTTTACTGTCTGCACCGTGATCCAACAGATTAACCTCTTTACAATTAAGCACCATATAAAAGTCCCAATTCTCACTTGCCTTAATGTTTATCAATATCTGAAATCACACATCATCCAAATTTCTGTGTAACTTAAAATGATGGAAAACTAGTCAGTTTAAAGACCACGATAGACAACCTACTTGAAGCTGAAATAATGGGGAGGAAAAGAACTAACATTTCAGTATTTCCCATGAGTACTCAACATTCTCCACACTCCAAAATCTCTTTTAAACCAAACAACAACCTGATATGGTATTATTCTCATTTTTCAGATACAGAAAATAGCTTGCTCAAGAATATTCTATTTCATTAATGGTAGAGCAGTGAACGGGGCCCAAGTTCCTAAAGCCACTATACCCACTAAGTCCTGACACTGGATTCCCCTAAAATTTCAACCCTAAACAATCACTGCCTCTTAAGGGAAATTAGAGTGTCAAGATTTCTACTGCCAGTGAAGTATAAGATACAGCCAAAAACAAATGTAACAGCCCAGGACACTAGGTAACCAGGGAAGTAACAAGTCTACACAAGGCCCAAAGGGCTTGTTCAGATTCATTCCAAGATGACACCTACTGCACATCACAGACACAAACTACCTGGTAGTCATGATTCAAGAACTTCAGAGAAATAGGAGTTATCGCGATTGATAATCCTTGGCAAGAACCCACTGTTGCCTGGTTTATAAAATGGCACAGGGTTCAATTTCAAAGCAACTTGCTTCACCCCCTTGCAGCTGGAAGATGAGTAAGACAGTAAATTGGTACTAGAAAATGAGGTAAAGGATTTGGACTGACTTACAGATTTCAAACCAGGCAATGGGATGGGGAGGTAGGCCAGTAAAAACATAATGGCCTACAATCAGAGCTTTTGGTCTACTCCCTCTGGAAGGCAATTTTTTGGCAAACAAATCAAAAGCCCAAAAGGAAAATATTTCAGCATTTTTCTTGTCCCTCTGACTCCATGCCTGTCTCTCCTATTTTCCCCCAAGGAAAGAAAGCTCTCTGATGCTCAACTTTTCCTAGCAGTAGACCAAAGAATGATGTTAAATCCACTGCTACCAGTATCACTCAACCACAAAGATGAGAAAAGCTTCAATATCTATAGAGCAGAAAATCTTTCATCTCTAGACTTCATTTAAGTTCAAGTATATTCCCAACCACCCAGTTTTTCACCTACTAAAGACATTTATCTGAAAGTATAAATGATGAGATCAAAATCACTGTTCAGACTAGCCAAAAGAGAGTGTGCTCTATAGTTGTAGTTAAATTGAGCTGCTACATCTTCAGCTCTTATGTTTTTTTTCCTTCTCTGTTTCTAAATTTTTAAGACACAAAATAACAAGACTATTCTCTTCAGAAAAAAATAACAGAAAATGATTTTAAATGCCAATGTTTTATTAATTAGTTATCTCGGTTATTTAAGAGATAAACAATGGTAGAACTGCTGATGAGTTTTACAGGTTCAAGTTCTCACATGCTCAACTTTCTTTTAAAAGGCAATATGTTGCTTCAAAGAATGTCCCACCTGATTAGGGGACACCAACTCTGCAGCTGTTTCCACTAAAGACTGGCACCTCTAGGCCAGATTTAAACTTCATAACAATAAAACATGAAAGGTCTGTCTTACAATAAAAACAAACCCACATGGAGAAGAGAAGAGTTTTCTCTGCCTTTGGCCACTTTTTTTGTTGTTGCATGACAAGCTCTCTTAGAGGAAAAAAGCCAAAGGAAAAAGTACAAAGCATTTTTCACCTTCCCTGGAAGAAAATATTTAACTATGAATAAAGTTTATATAACTTTGCCTCCCCCTACTCAAGCCTGTTCTTTTGGTCTATGCTGTCTGGAATGACAAATAACCCTAAAGAAATGCCTAATTATTGGTACACATCTTCCTCATGGCAAAGTCCAGTTACAGAGGGAAGAAGGGGGGCAAGGAAAAAAAAAACCGCAACAGAGGAGCCTTATGGAATTGACATTAGGCAAGTAGCCTATGCTCTGAAACCATTTCTTTTGGAGAGGAAAAAGAATTGGCACAAATTCTTTAAAAAAAAAAAAAGAAATTACTCCAAATCAATCTAACCTTGCACTTTAATGCATGCTTAGTGCCCAAAAGTACATCATAAAATTGGCTAGTAGATAAACACACATTTTTCGGAAGGAGCAATTCCTTAACAGTTCATCTGATACTTCTTTAATAACAAAACAACAGAGAACTCCTTCCTACTAACTACTTATAAAATACTGCCTTAAGTGGATTTTATAACAAATTTAAAATAACCAATACCAGTGTATGCCTTAAGCCACTTTTGTGTAAAAAAGTGGGGGAATGAATTAATGAATAAATAAATAAATGTGTGTGTGTGTGTGTGTGTGTGTGTGTGTGTTGATAGCCATAAGGACAATTTCTAGTTAGTCAAGGCAGTTTTATTTAGACTGTCTTTGCTCTCACCATGCCACATATCATAAAGCTTTACTTTACTGCAAATAATTAGGAAGCAAACATAATCAGCAAGAATTAACAAGCAGGCTACATAAACTGATTGCTGTCTTAGGGCAGAATGTACTTTGGATGTTAGCCCCTAAAATGAACAAGTTGCAGCAAAACATGCTCCTGTGGAATCAACTCTGTAAAGGTTGCAAGTGTCAATGGACTTTCAATATAAGAGGAATAATTCCATCTTTGGAGAGGCACAGAAAAAGAATCCTCAGAAATTCACTTAGGAAGTATTTCTATGAAAGATCCTAGGGAAAAAAAAGACCATAGACCCATTTGATTTTTCAAAAACTTATTAAATGGTAATTAAGATCTCACTCCAGCTTACATTTTAACATTTTAAACAAAGCTCCTAAATTCATAAACCTAATGTATATAGTTATCAATGCTAAATTTTAATCTGCATCTAAAAATTAAAATCTCAAAGCAACTTCTTTTAATTTGTATAACATATCAGGATGTATAAGCAAAAACAAGTACCATGTTCAACTGGCCGTTTATGAATATGAGAAGCCACAGGAATCACAAGCAAGTTTTAAGATCCTAGAAGCCAAACTCACATAACTTTATTCTTAAATGCCTGAAAGAGAAAATACAGTTTCCTCCCGCTGGCTTCCTTACCAGCTAGCTCTCTGACCTCAGGTCAATTATTCAGCCTTGCCCGGCCTCCCCGGCCTCAACCTGCTCATCTGTTGAGGGAACATAATCTTAGAGGGTTGCTGTGTTGGGAAAATGCAATTTTCACAGATAATTCAATAAGCAACAGTAAGATTTGCTACCTCTAATAAAACTCAAAAGATGTCAAAAGTATAATGCAATAAGTAATCCTCTATTAAAATGCAACTCACTGGCTTGCTTAGGATCACAGTGTGGATGAGCCAGAGCTGAACACTAGAACCTTTTCCGCACCCTTTGCATAGCTGACTATATTTCACTGGCATTACCAACTGTTTATAGGAATACAAAAGTTTTTGATACATATTTTTTAAAAACAGGAGATTCCTTCAGACTCATTACTGACCTAGAACATTTTGCTTTAAAATAAAGATTTTCCCAGAGCTGTCCTGTGTTTAATAAAGCTATATTTATGTTTTGCACAGGGATTAATATCAAATTGGCCTATTTATAATAGGCATGCTTTCCTGTTCCATCATGTTTCTTCTCTCCCAACACTATTATAATCATCAACTGCATTTGTTAGGACAGAACAAACAAGAATGCTACTTTTATAAAAAAGTACCCTTGGGACTGAGTTTAGTAAGAATTACATTTCCAAGAAACATTCCTGATTTATGAAAGATGCTTAAGGGCTCAATTTATGAGATGCTTAAAAAAATGATTTTAAGTCAGCTCCAAACTGTTACTTAATCCTTTGAGGCAAAGACAGATTGTCCCAGGTGTCCATATGTAAATGCCAAGTCATGTGAATTAACCAAGAAAGTGTGCCAGAGACCCAAGAGGGTAAATTTGGCCTGTTTTAATCAGCTTCTCAAAAGTCAACATTGCTGCAGGCTATATAGGAAATAGACTAAGAAGGTAGCTATTTTATAAGACCTTAACCTTCTTGTGGCTGTCCAGACTAGGCAGAGGCTGGAACATCTGTAGGAATTTCTCAGGTGGACATCCATTACCGGGACTCTGATCAGAACACAAGCACACCAGTCAGCAAAAAGGAGTAAAGATAGGGGAGGTAAATGTGGAAGTCATTACCGCTGTGTTCTGCTTCAAGAAAAGCCAAACTCACTAAAAGGGTCCTTTAAATGAGTGCACACAGCACATGACCCAACTTTCAGAATTCTGACAACCACACAACTTTCCAAGAATGCAGAAAAGGAGCACGGTTATACAATTTTCCCAAAAAATAATTAGCTAATAAATTCACATGTGGGTATAACATATAGGAAAATAAGGAGAAGCTCTTAAGACTTAATTATTAAAGGAAGACTGAAAGAAATGCAGAATTATTAAGTTTCAATAAACACTATAAAAGTCATAATGCATTACATTTATTTGGGGGAGGGCACCTTGGAGGCAGCACTAACGTTTATAGGGTGTCAGGATAAACCTCGTGGAGGGGTAGCAGAGCAGCAGGGCCTCTCATCTATTGTTACATATGACAACAAAGTGTTTTTCTGGATCCTAGAACTACCACACAAGGTTTTTATGATTATGTGACTCTTCAGTCCCTCAAGAAGACAACAGAAACCAGGGATGTTTGACTCACCAGAAGTGGTAACGAAAACCTGAAATTACTTAGAATCAATGAGAAAGATTCAACAAATCAAGGTGGGATACTAGCTGGAGATGAAATGAATCCAAGTGGGCTGAGGGCTAATAAAATGAATCCTAACTGCTCCAAAGGATTTTTTTCAGCAAGTCCCTTCCCTCCCAACACCTCTAATACCTCTAGCTCCTCCTCCTCAATACCAGTAACTGGATTCTCATCCTTGTGAAAGTAAATAGAGGAATCAGGGATTTATTATACCCTATGTATACATCACTATAGCTATTATGTTGTCGCTATTACTGATTCAAATGAAAATTAAATGGAGAAACAAGTATCAATCATTTATTTTCCTTACACATTTACTTGATCTACATTCTTTCAGCATTTATTAAGTAGAAGGCACTGGGATAAATTTCTTTACTATTGGAACACATCACTCAGGCATGTAGTATTTATTCCTTGAAAAGTGGAAGTGTAACACAGTAGTTATACTTTGATTATAAGGTTATGTGAACCTGGGATAAGACAGAATGAGAATACTGGTTAGGTCACTAACTAATTGTGTGTCTCAGTCCTTGGACAAATTATATAGTTTCTCTGGGTGTCAGTTTCTTTGTATAGGAAGTAGGAATTCTAATGGTGCCTATCCCTGACTGGACAATGGTGAGGATGAAACAGCATAATATGTGTTAAAAGCTTGGAAGAGCAGTGCATTGTATATAACTGTCTTTCAACTGTAATTGTCTTTCTCTTTCAGCACTGAAACGAGAACCCAAACCATCATGGAAGGTTGCAGAAGGGATGGAGAAGGTGGCAAGGGTGCTCAAGAACAAATCAAAAGCTCAAATATTTATTGAGCACTGAAAGGCAAGAGTGATGGGTTAAACAAGGGTCAGAAATGAGACACAGTCTCTTTCTTGGGCAGCTGGTGATCAAGAAGGAATAAAAAGTCAGGTACCCAAAAACTGAATAAAAGCAGATCCTTGGTGCTGAGAGAGAGAGAGAGACAGTGTTCTGCCAGTCCAGAGGAGGAGGGTGGGAACACAGCTGGGAAGACTCTTTTTTCATCTTCAAGAAAAAGGTGGCATTTAAGTTGTCTTTTTAAAACAGCAGACTTTTAGCAGCCAAAATTTCAGAGGATGGGCACGCTCTCCACCCAGCCGCATAAAAGCAGGGCTTAGGCAGGGGAATGATTAGTGTCTAGGTAAAGCATGAGGCTTGTCTTAGAGAACAGGAGATAAGGCTAGCAAGAGACCCAGGGACATTACAAAGGCACCAGAAGCTAGCCAAAGAGTCTACACATCACTTAATTCAGTAGGCAGGGGGCTTCCATGAAGAGTTTTTAAAAAGGCATAAACAAGACCAAAGCTATGCCTTAGGAAGATTCATCTAACTAAAGTACGTAGAGTTATTTGGAAAGGAGGAGACATTTTGCTGGCAGAATTTATAGGCCTTAACAATTGATGAAGCATGTGTATGTGTACCTGGGTTTTGGGTGGGTGCAGTGGGGGAGGCTGTCAAAACGCTGAGCACATCTACCTGGATAACAATAAAAACATTGGTGCTATTTATAACTCTTCAAATAACCTTTTAATACCAAATTCCCCAAATAAATCTAAAGTATAACTCGATTTATAAAAATGCAACATCTACAATGTTTTCAGACATACCATACAGTATTAAAGTGAAGGGCATTCACTAAGTATTTATGCTTCAAGATTAAATTATCTCATTTAATCCTCACAATAAACCTGTTTTATTAGTCCCACTTTATAGACCAAGAAACTGAGACACAGAAAGTACACACATCTGGGATTTGAACACTCTTGACTTCCAAGGCTTGGTGTCTGGTCACCAAGCTACACTAATGTTAGCGTGGCCTCCCCACAGATAAACAAAGCTATTATAATCACTGACTTTGACTTACCAAAGGAAGTTTAAATACCTTCCAAAATTCATCCTGGCCAGCACTGTATGTGGACATTTCCTTCATTATACGAACTGAGGGTCTACTGTGTGACAGGCACTATGCTAGGCCTTGGGGACTAGTAAATTCCTATACTCGGCACGTTCACTGTCTAGTGTTGGAGCCAACTGATCACTAGAAACTCAAAGTGCAAGGTAAGACAGAAACAGGATGTACTAGAAAGCGCTGAGGTGGGCACCCAAACCCTGGAGGCGGAGAGATGGTGGCAAAAGAAATGGACTACAAGGAGCTCCTTGTTGCTAAATTTATCAAATGTGAGGTAGGAGATAAATCAAAACAGTGTTTTATGCCGTACCAGGGATCTTGGTCTCTATGATAAACAGTAGGGAAGCAATAAAGGGAACTAAGCAGGGAAGCAGCATATCAGATGTGTACTTTTACAACAGCCCACTCTGGCAGCAATGAGGATAGATTTGAAGAAGCCCCCTTCAAAGATGGAGACACCAGTTCAGAGAAAGCCTGGGGGAAAATACAGATTTCAGAATCTCTCTTCTCTGCCCATCTGACTGAAAAATGTTTCTTTACGTACTTTCATGTCTTCTCAACAACCCTCCCTCTACCTTTCTTGTAGTCCATGCTAGGCAGAAATGAAAGAAGTATTAAAAGTAAACAGTAGAGGTGGCATCTCACTACACTGATGGACAGTGACTGCATTGGCGTATGGGTGGGGACTTGATAATATGGGTAAATGTAGTAACCACATTGTTTTTTCATGTGAAACCTTCATAAGAGTGTATATCAATAATACCTTAATAAAAAAAAGTAAACAGTAGAGGTTACAGCAGGCCTTTGATCAGGGATTAGGAACTTCTGAGGAGTTGGAGTGACCACACTTAACAATGATCCTTAGATAAGGGATCCTGAGATAAAGATACAGTGAAAGACAAAAATAAGGAGCTAGAAAAGGGGGTGAAATATTTTTAAATATACCAATGGTTATGCATTTAAGGTACTGTTGGTGCAAATGGTGAGTATCCCAAATCAGCATTTGCAAAGGTTTTATTTAGAAAGACTAGAGTGAATTTCAGGATCCTCTGAGAGTAAGCAACTTTTTCTTTGCTTTTCAAATCTGGCTCTCATCTGGTGCCCAAGACTGGAAGGCCAGGGAACAGCACCCAAGGGACTTTGTATTCGAGCAGTAGTCTACAGTCTTTCTTAAAGGCATCACTATTCTACAAAGTCCCATAAATAAACCTTTCAAAGTTAATTGGACTTGCATCCTTAAGAAACCAAGAATTTAGTTTTCATAAACTGAGTGAAGAAAAAAAGTCTTCTAAAATAGAACTTATGAGCTGAAATAAAATGAATTTCAAGTTGACTGAAACAAGTAGAAAAATAAGTTGTGATTTTTCAATGGTCACAGCCAATCTTTTCAGGGAATACATAAGATTAGTAGCATTTATCTAATGTCAAGACAAAATATAGATTAGAGCAGTTAACATACCATATTTGTTTGCTTCTCATCAGAATAGGATATTTATTAGCTCACAAGTTTGGGGTTTATCACATACAGGCCTATGCTGAAATGGTAAAAAAAAAAATTCCCACAATGAACAGATTTCAATTTAGTCATCTAAAATGATGCCAGGAAACTAGCAGCTTTCTTAGGACTACCTTCCCAGTAAAAAGTGATTATGTTGCTTAAATCATTTGCTTCAGTTAATCATTTAAAATCTATTAAGCAGGAATTTTGAGTGGTTTACATGCGCAGGTTCTGACAATCAGAAACATTTGTTCTACTCGTAAACATTTGTCAAAGTTAAGTCTACAAATCCATCAACTATTATGTCGGAGCGTTACAATAATTATAAATTATCCCAAGCACTCAAATGCAGGTTTAGGTTGGAAAGAAAACTGAAGTAAAAAGCACTGCATTTCAATTCCTCCTATATTCACTGCTAACTATTAATCAAATAGTTTTAAAACTACCTAAAGATACAAATTGAAGCAACTTGGAGAGACTGTATGATTTCAAACAAGCCCCTTGGCGACAATGCCAGTCCACTCACCTGCTCTCCCAGACATGCCTTGCACCATTTTTCTGTTCTGCTCCCCATCATCTACTGACATTGACCGATATTCTCACAGCAACATCCTTCTCCTATTTTTTATAATTTGTACTTAAGTTTATCCTTTATTTCTTGTTCCTGTCGTGCCATCTAAAGAGAATTTCAAATTCACTTTCTCCACTTCTTTTAAAAATTCCAAGTTAAATGGTTAACTGTTATCTAGATTCCAACAGATGTTCACTTTGTAAGTAGTAGTTTTTTTTTCAAACAAGCATGTATGCCTAAAAGGACCTAAACATTATGGGTTATGCTTTCTTGAAAGTCATTCTAATTATGTTTGTTCCTTTTTCTTTTTGTCTTCCCTTCATTTCCATCTCATTTTTGTTACCAAAAGAGTACATGCATACAGATGTTGTGCAACTCTGTGTTGTGTGAGTAGAGTGAACGGGCTGTAACTGGGGAGTCAGAGTAAGAAGTCTGGGAAGTTAACATTGGTCTAGGGCAGGATTTCTCACCCTCAACTACTGACATTTGTGGCTGGACAGTTCTTTGGTGCTGCCCTGAGCCTCATATGACGTTCGACAGCATCTCTGTCCCCTACTCACTAGATGCCGACAGCACCTCCACTCCCCATCCCCCAGTACGGTGACCATGCATGTCTTTAGACATTGCCAAATGTCCCCAAGGGGTGGGGATGGGGGGTGGGGGGGTGGTAAATCACCCCAGCTGAGAACTGAGTCTGGGGATTTATAATTTATAAACGCTTTCAGATCTTTTAGATTATTATCTCATCCTGAGGCTCATCAAAACCATGTAGGGATTAGCATCCCAAGTTCACAGACAAGGAACTGAGGCTAAGAGTGTCCAGTAACTGCTCCAAGCTCGCTTGGCTCTAGGCCCACTCTTCACTACCCCACACTGCTTCCCCAGCTGAAGGAACCTAACAGTAAAGGCCCTCAGTCTCCTCATCCTTACAGTGAGACAGGACTAGATCAGCCTTTTTCACAGTTCCCTTCCTTCCTCTCATCCTTTCGTTCAAAGCAGAAAGCCTTTCTTCCAGAGAAATCTGTGAAAGTCCATGCATTCAAAACTAAGCTGCTATTTGAGGAGTCCAGGTAGCAGTCAGGCCCCATCTTCTGAACTTGTCCCAGAGGGACCCCAAAACTCTATAGAGCACATTTTGAAAATTGGTGATAAACTCTCATTTGGCCATCTCTCAGAGATGGTCTCTGGCTGAAACAGGAAGCAGCCACATTCAGTAGAAATAGTATCTTAAACCAAGCTCCAAAATAAATTATCGGTAAGTGGTAGGGGAATGAAGAGGGTGTATATGTGTATCCAGTGTGTGTGACCCCAGTGGTTGGGTGACTACAAGAGAGGAATTATAAACTGGTAATCAGAAGCAGCAGCAATCTTAGGGCAAATCTGTCCAATATCCAAAACAGAAAGAAACAGGTTCCAAACAGATCACCCTACACGAGCAGACCCTAGGAAATACATTTCAACCTCTCCAGCACCCATTTTCTAATCTGTGAAATGAGAGGGCTGAAATAAGTCAGTGGTATTAGCTCTTTTTTTTTTCAAAGCAATGAAATTATTTTTCCCAGTGAAAGCTTGCACAGAAAATAGATAATGAAACTGGTCAAAGAGGAGCTGTTCTGTTGGGGCAGGAAGAGGAGAGGAAGCCTGACTAGAAATCCACTTGCTCAGCCTCCCCTCACTTTTCCCTCCACACCTATCCCTCCACACGGGCACTTAGGGTGCTTTGGAAGGCATTTAAAAACCACTGGACCAAATGGATCCCTAAGGTTCCTTCCAGCTCTTAATAAGCTATTATTCTGTAAGTGTATAAACTGATGTAGATTATTCAACTGGGGTCAACCAATGAAAGCAAGGATGGGACCCCACATCTACTAAGCAAATCTCTCAAAGTTGGTGATAAGCTTAAAGAGATTTTTCACTTTAACTACTAAGTTGTTAAATAACAAAAAACTGTGCTTAACATATTTATTTAAAAATCATTTATAATCCTCAACTATAAGTACAGACTGAACTCAGTCCATTTTTTTTGAGGAGAAACTGTTCTCATTTGTTTATCTCCTTGCATTATAAAAACAGCAAAGTTAATGATCTTCCCCACAAGCATCATTATCATTCCCAACAGATAATTTGGATTAAGTTAATTGTTTATCATTCCATTTATATAAATGGGATCATGCATTACACATGATACTCTACAACTTTTCGCCTTTTATAATTATCAGAAACCTTTCTGTGACAGTTCATGTCTTTTTAAAACTTTTTCTTGAAATATTACATAAAGCTGCAAAATTCAGTGTATCACCCAGTGAATTTTCATAGACTAAACAAACCCATGTTACAAGCAACCAGAGCATGAAACAGAAAATTACCAACAACCTCTGAAGCCTGCCTTGTGCTCCCTTAAACAAAATTCTCCAACCAAGGATAACCATATTCTGCCTTCTAACAGTATAGTTTTGCCCGTTTTTAAACTTATATAAATGGAATCACACAGTACTCTTTGACCCCACACTACTATGAACAGTTGTAGTTCATTCATTACTGTTGCTGTATAGTATTCCTTTACATCAATACACCACAATTTACTTACCCTTTCTGTTAACAGGCACTTGGGAATTATCCATTTGGTGCTATTATGAAGAGGGTTCTATGAAACATTCTAGTATAAGTCATTTAGCAAACACAAGTATGCAAGTCTGTGGATAAATACCTAGGCATGGAATTGCTGTGTCATAGGATGTACTTATAGTTAGCTTTAGTAGATACTGCCAGTTTTCTAAAGAGGTTACACCAATTTATACTCCCACAATCTGAGTCTGAGGATTCTGGTTGCTTATATCCTCAACAACACTGAGTATTTTTTCATTTTCACTTCATTTTACATCTTGTTAGTTTTAAATAATGTTTTGAGGTATAATTTATGTAGAATAAACTGTACCCATTTACAATGTACAATTTAATCAGTTTGACAAATGTATATACCTGTGAAACCACCACCACAATCAAAAAACAGTCTACTAAATGAACTAGAACAAACAGTTCTAAAATTCATATGGAACCACAAAAGACCCCGAATAGCCAAAGCAATCCTGAGAAAGAATAATAAAGCTGGAGGTATTATGCTCCCTGACTTCAAGCTATACCACAAAGCTACAGTAATCAAAACAGTTTTGTACTGGCACAAGAATAGACCCATAGATCAATGGAACAGACCAGAGAGCCCAGATATAAACCCATGCATATATGGTCAATTAATATACAATAAAGGAGACATGAATATACAATGGAGGAAAAGGCAGCCTCTTCAATAACTGGTGTTGGGAAAACTAGACAGTTACATGCAAGAAAATAAAACTGGATTACTATAACTTCATACACAAAAGTAAACTCAAATTGGATCAAACACCTGAATGAAGGACATGAAACCCTAAACTCTTAGAAGAAAACACAGGCAAAAATCTCTTGAACATATGTATGAGCAATTTTTTCCTGGACACATCTCTTCGGGTAAGGGAAACAAAATAAAAAATGAACAAATAGGACTACATCAAACTTAAAAGCTTCTGTACAGCAAAGAACACCATCAGCAGAACAAAAAGGCAACCTACAGTATGGGAGAATATATTCATAAGTGATTTATCCAAAATACACAAAGAACTCATATACCTCAACACCCAAAAAACAAATAACCTGATTAAAAAATGGGCAGAGGACCTAAACAGATTATTTCCCCAAAGAAGAAATACAGATGGCTAACAGGCACATGAAAATGCTCCACATTGCTAATCATCAGGGAAATTTAAATCAAAACCACAATGAGATATCACCTCACACCAGTCAGAATGGCCATTTTCCAAAAAACAAGAAATAACAAGTGTTGGCGAGGATGTGGCGAAGTGGGAACCCTCCTACACTGTTGGTGAGAATGTCAATTGGTACAACTGCTGTGGAAAGCAGTATGGAGGTCCTTCAAAAAATTAAAAATAGAAAATACCATACAACCCAGTAATCCCATTTCTAGGAATTTACCCAAAGAAAACAAAACCCCTGATTTGAAAAGATATATATGCACCCCTATGTTTACCGCCACATTATTTACAATAAGCAAGATATGGAAGCAACCTAAGTGTCCATCAATAGATGGATGGATACAGATGTGGAACATATATAAAATGGAATATTATTCAGCCATAAAAAAAGGATATCCTGGCATTTGCAACAACATGGATGATCTAGAGGGTATTATGCTCAGTGAAATAAGCCAGGTGGAGAAAGACAAATACTCTATGATTTCACTTATTTGTAGAACATAAAAACAAAGCAAAACAGCAGTAGACTCACAGACACTTAGAAGTGACTAGTGGTTACCATGGGGGAGGGATTTGGGGGGAAGGTGAGGAGGGTGAAGGGGATAAAGGGACACAAAGATTCTCAATCATAATATAAGTTGATCATGGGGATAGTAGTACAACATGGAGAATACAGTCAATGATTCTGCAACATCTTTCTATGTTAATAGTAACTGCACTAAAGGGAGTGAGGATTTAATAATATGGGTAAATGTTGAACCACTGCATTGCATATTTGAAACCAATATAAGATGGTATATCAATAACACTTCAAACAGGGAGAGAGAGAGGGAAAGAAGGAGGGAGAGAGAGAGAGAGAGAGGAAGAGAGGAAGGGAGGGAGGGAGGGAGGGAGGAAGGAAAGAAAGAAGGAAGGAAGGGCATACTGCTATCACCCACCAGTTTCCTGTGTCCCTTTGCAGTCCAAATTTCCCTCCACCCCAGGCAACCACTTATCTACTCTGACATTATAGATTGGTGTGGATTCTCTAGAATTTTATATATAAATGGAATCACACACTATATACTCTTTTGTGTCTAGCTTTCACTCAATATCATAATTTTGAAAGGTATGTATGTTGTATCCATCAGATTATTATTACTGTATGATCCACTTTATGGATAGTCCAAATTTTGTTTATCCATTCACTGTTGATGGATATCTGGGTTCTTCCCAGTTTGGGGACATTTTGAACAAAGCAGCTATTAATATTCATATAGAGGACTTTCTATGAACATACATTTTCATTTCTCTTGGGTAAATGCCTAGGAGAAGAATGGGATAGACGTTTAAATTATAAAAAACTACCAGTTTTACAAAGTGGTTGTACCATTATCCATTCCCATCAAGAGTGTACAAGAGTGCCAGTTGCTCCACATCCTAGTCAACCCTTAGTGTTGCCAGTCTTCTTAAATATTTTAATAGGTATGTAGGGGTATCTCAGTATGAATTTAATTTACATTTCCTTAATGACCATTGATGCTGAACATCTTTCATGTGCTTATTTATCATTAGTATAACTTCTTTTGTGAAAATCTTTTCAAACATTTTGCCCATTTTCTTAAATGAGTTGCCTGTCTTCTTCAAATTAAAATTAAGAGTTCTTCGTTCTGGAAACAAGTCCTTCATGTATTACAAATATTTTCTATCATTCCATGATTTTTTTTTTATTCTGGTAATGGTGTCTTTCAAAAAGCCAAAGTTTTAAATGTTGATCAAATCTAGTAGGTTAATTTTTTTCTTTGTGATTTTTGCTTTTTATAACCTATGAAATCTCTTCTGAACTAAGGACACAAAGATTTTTCTCCTGTTTTCTTCTAAAGGTTTTATAGTTTTAGCTTTTACATTCAGGTCTATGATCCTTTCAAGTTAATTTTAGGCATGATAAGATTCGTTTTTTCACTATATGGACACCCAGTTATTCTAGCACAATTTGTTGAAAAGATTTTCCTTTATCTATTGAAATGCCTTGGCATCTTGTCAAAAATGAACTGACTATATATTTATGGATGTATTTCTGAATACTAGCTGATTCAACTGATCCACCTGTGTATGCCTTCTTCAAAACCACACTGACCTGCTTACTGTAGCTTTAGAGTAAGTCTTGAAATCAGGTAATGTTAGTCCTCCAATTTTGTTTTTCTTTTTTGAAAAATCACTTTAGCTATTTTGGATTCTTTACGTTTTCATATAGGTTTTTAAATTCAGCTCCTTAATTTCTGTAAATATCTGAAAATTATTTTTCTTGATGGAAAAACAGAGGTAATATTAACTTCCTCACTGAGCTGCTAGGAGAGTAAAAAAAGGGATAATATATTAGTGTACCAAATACAGTGGCACATAAAAGGTTTTCAATTAATGTTAGCTTCCTCTATCCTTCCCTCTTGGCCTTTAAATAAACAGGATCCAATCTAGCAATATCCTAACACTTCACCAGTGGGTCAATGGCTGTAGCAAAAATATTACCACACCAAACGGCTTTTTTAAGTAAATACTTGTATTTTTGCTTGGATTCAATACTGAAATGCACTTGCCAGGGAAAGCAATTCAGCATATTTACTAATAAACTGTTTCAGGCCACATTTTAGGAAAGCATTAAAACCACAGTCAGAACAAAATTTAAGTTTTCAAGTTCCATATAGTACCTAATTACATTATTCTATAATACTAACACAAAATTCTCCTCTAGTAAGATCACAATGTTCCATTATTCATATTGCTGCTGCAAATGGAAAAAGTATTTTTGCTCCCAAACACTGTTTAGAAATACATGTAACAAACAAAATATGCCTTCCAGTTTAACAATTAACATGTACAAATTTGAAACCCAAAGTTATAAACAACCAAAAACTTTTGAAGTATTTTAGTTTAGCCTAATCAATATCACTCCATGAAATACAGATGTACCAATTTGCAAACACAAGACTACCAAAAGGCAATTTCTGGTGAGCCACCAATACTTTGTGGTAACCCACATTTATCAGATGAACTTATACTCAAAGAAAAACAATAATTTGCTTTCTTTTTCCATGACTTTATTCAATGGCCTCTTTCAGTATAGTATTTTTTAACATCAAAATGGCCTTAAACAATCAACTTAACTACACTTAATTGATTATTGGATGAATACACAAAATCTGCTGGTTATTTCTAAAGCAAGTCAGCTGCTAAGTCACTTACTGTTCAACTTTCCTAAACAAGGAAAGAACCAGACCAAACCCTTCTTTTCATGAATAAACGTATGGCAAAGCAGTCAGTAACTTTCATCTCTGTTGACTGAGCTACATATAACCAGTGACCCATCTCTAGACACCAGAAATTAATGAACTGCAAACTGTTACTTGGGCTCCCCGTCCTATTTGTCAACCACATATCATTTTTCATTTACAAAAACAATTTTCATTGGCATCACCCAACTCCTCCCACATATAAGCCTCCATTTCAAGTTCTGTAAATTTAACTGCTGTACTGCCACCTTTTTACATCTGTCTCCATTCCACTCCTGCTCCATCTTATTTCTGGTTTCCTCTAATCTGACCATCTCATCTTTGGCCTGATTTTGCAATAATATACTAACCTCCCTCCTTGCTTTTATTCTGGCCCTTTCCAATTCATTCTCCTCATGCTACTTCAGTGCTCCTTCTGAAATCAGAAATTCAAACATGTCACTCTTCAGCTTAACATTCAGTGGTTTTTCTCAATGCTACAGAGTTGCCCCACAACCCGGCAATTCCACTTCTAGGTACATAATAAGAGAAATGAAAACATATGTCTACATAAAAACTTATACACTTGATCACAGCAGCATTATTCATAATAGCCCAAAAGTGTAAATAACCAAATGTCCATCACTGATAAACAAGATGTGGTATATCCATACCATAGAACACTATTTGTTAATAGATGTCAATACTACCCAAAGTGATCTACACAGTCAATGCAATCCCTATCAAAATCCCATGATGCTTTTTCCAGAAATAGAAAAACTAATCCTAAAAATCATATGGAACCCCAAGGGGCCCTGTATAGACAAAATAATCTTGAAAAAGAAGAACAAACTTCAAGGACTCACACTTTTATTTCAAAACTTACCACAAAGCTACAGTAATAAAAACAGCATGGTACTGGTCCAAAGGCAGACATACAGACCAATAGGATAGAATAGAGAGTCCAAAAAAATTAAATTCTTGAATATAGGGTCAAATGTTTTTGACAAGGGTGCCAAAATGATTCACTGTGGAAAGGGCAGTGTTTTCAACAAATGGTGCTGGGAATGCTGGATATTCACATGCAAAAGAATGAAGTTGGACCTTTCCTTACCTGATACTATATACAAAAATTCACTCAGTATGGATCAAAGACCTAAATGTAAGACCTAAAATTATAAAACTCTTAGAGAAAACAGGATAAAAAGCTTCATGACACTGGATTTGGCAATGATTTCTTGGATCTGACACTGTGAAATAATGGAAAAAATACACACTGGTCTCTGTCACCAGTTACTGGTATACAGCTACTAAATCCAAATCCCTTGCAATTTCCTGGGAATAGGAATGTCTTTTGTTCTAATGAGACAACCCTTGGTGAGCTCCTGGACAGCTTCAGAATGGAGGCAAGTCATCAGAAAACCAAGCCAGGCTTGGAATCTTCAGCCCCACCCTGCATTCTCTAAGAAGGGGAGAGGGACTAGAAATTGAGTTAATGATCGATTGTGCCTTTATGATGAAGCACAGTTAATAAGCACAGGTAACAGTCTAGACTTGTGATTGGCACCTGAAATGGGGACAGTCTTATGGAACTGAGCCTTTAACGGGCAGGTTAGTTATGCTAACTCCAGTTAGTGTCAGAATTGAATTAAATTATAGGACAAGGACACCCAGCTGGTGTCAGAAAATTGCTTGGTGTGGTAAAACCACACATCTGATGTTATAAGTACCATGAGTAGGACAGTTAGGGGATACTGGAAGTTTTTTCCTGCTCAGACACCAAAGGCACAAACAACAAAAGAAAAAAAATAGACCAACTGGACTGCATGAAAATTTAAAATTTTGTGCATCAAAAGACAACATCAACATAGTAAAAAGGCATCCCACATAATGGGAGAAAATATTTGCAAATCATGTATCTGATAAGAGATTAATATCCAGAATATAGAGAACTCCTAAAATGCAACAATGAAATGATCAAAAATATACAAAGGAATTGAACAGACATTTCTCCAAAGAAAATATACAAATAGACAACAAGCACATGAAAATATGCCTGTTATCACTAATCACTAAGGAAATGCAAATCAAAACCACAATGAGATGTCAGCTCATACCCACTAGATGTCTACTATCGAAAAAAAGAAAAAGAAAATAACAAGCGTTGGTGAGGATGTGAAGAAATTGTGACTCTTGTGCACCACTGGTGGGAATGTAAAATGGTACAGCCACCTCAGCACCAAAAAACCAAATAACCAAATTAAAGAATGGGCAGAGGATTTGAACAGACATTGTTCCAAAAAAGAAATTCAGATGGCCAACAGGCACATGAAAATGCTCCACATCGCTAATCATCACGGAAATGCAAATCAAAACCACAATGAGGTATCACTTCATACCAGTCAGAATGGCCACTGTCTAAAAGACAAGAAATAACAAGTGTTGGCAAGGATGTGGAGAAAAGGGAACCCTCCTACACTGTTGATGGGAATGTCAACTGGTACAACCACTGTGGAAACAGTATGGAGGTTTCTCAGAAAACTAAAATTAGAAATACCTTATGACCCAGTAATCCCACTTCTAGGAATTTACACAAAGAAAACAAAGTCCCTGACACGAAAAGATATACATATCCCTATGTTTATTGCTGCATTATTAACAATAACCAAGATGTGAAGCAACGAAAGTGTCCACCAATAGATGAACAGATAAAGATGTGGTACATATACACAATGGAATATTATTCAGCCATTTAAAAAAAATCCTGCTGGGATTCAATATGGTGGCCTAAGAGGTGAGACAGAACTCCTCCCAAAACCACAGATAGTATGAAAATATAGTTAACACAACTAACCCTAAAACAGCAACAGGAAAGAAGGCTGCACCAGACTGCATACAGACCTCACAAACAGACAGACCTCATGAAATAGGGTAACGTACGAAAGCCATGATCCAGCAGGACCCAAGCCCTTCCCCCACCCCAGCTCACCAGTGGGAGGAAGAGAAACAGAGCCGGGGAGGGGGTGGAAGCCTGGGACTGCTGAACACCTACCCCTGGAGATCTGCTTTGCAAGCAGAAATCTACATTGTGTGGTGCTCTGGAGGATGGGGAACTGGGACAGGCAGAGTGCTTGAGAGACAGATTCCAGCCATTTGCGGAGGACAGGATCCACACCCGGCAGTTCTGAGACAAGGAAAAGGCAGGCGGTCTAGAGGCTTCCTAGCAACGAGAGGGCTGCTGAAGGCGTGGGGTTTCCGTGGAGCTTGCTGCACGGGAGAAGGTTGTCTGGGCACGCTCTGCCCAGCAGATTGGGAACTTTGGGGAGCTTCAGGCACTCCATCCCCCAGGCTGGCTACTCAGCTCCGAGGCCCCCCACTGTGATACACAGCCTGCTGAGCCTTCCTCCTGGCCTGACAGCACCAGCTCCCAAACTGGCAGTCACTGCTCTAACATCAGGCCAGCCAGAAAGAGGCCTCACCTACAACAGCTAGAGATGCCAAGCACAGAGGCTTACACCTGTGTGCTCGGAACACTGGCTGTAATACTGGAGACAGGCAGGGCAGAAGGGAGTCAGGAAACAGATCTTTCCTCCCCCAAGGCACTAGCTCCACTCCTACGACCCCCAACCTCACTCTAGGGGCTGAGCAGCTCCAGAAACTGGAGCTTCTGGGCACTAGAGGGCACCACACAGAAATATGAAACATCAAAAGAACATGGTACAGATCAAAATCTCACAAACCCCAGAAAAAGGGCCAAATGAAACTGTGAACTCACAAATCTTCCTGAAAGAGAGTTCAAAATAAAAATCACAAACATGCTTATGGAGGTACAGAAAAATATTCAAGAACTCAGGAACAAATTTAAGACAGAGATTCAATCATTAAGAAATTCCATATCTGAAATGAAACATACAATGGAGGGATTTAAAAGCAGATTAGATGAGACATAGAAGAGACGGTAAACAGAATAGAAAGTAGAGAAGAGGAATACAAAGAAGCTGAGGCACAGAGAGAAAACAGAATCTCTAAGAATGAAAGAATATTAAGAGGGCTGTGTGACCAACCCAAATGGAACACTATTCGCATAATAGGGGTACAAGCAGAAGAAGAGAGAGAAAAAGGGATAGAAAGTGTCACTGAGGACGTAATTGCTGAAAACTTCCCAAATCTGGGGAAGGAGATAGTCTCTCAAGCCATGGACATGCACAGATCTCCCAACACAAGGGACCCAAGGAAGACAACATCAAGACATATAATAATTAAAATGGCAAAGATCAAGGATAAAGACAGACTTTTAAAAGCAGCTAGAGAGAGAAAAAAGATCACATACAAAGGAAAACCCATCAGGCTATCATATTTCTCAACAGAAACCTTACAGGCCAGAAGGGAGTGCCATGATATATTTAATGCAATGAAGCAGAAGGGCCTTGAACCAAGAATACTCTACCAGGCAACGTTATCATTTAAATTTGAAGGAGGGATTAAACAATTTTCAGATAAGCAAAAGCTGAGGGAATTTACCTCCCACAAACCACCTCTAGAGTGCATTTTGGAGGGACTCCTATAGATGGAAGTATTCCTAAGGCTAAACAGATGTCACCCAAGGGATAGGCAAAGAATACAGAATATGATTCATAACATACAAAGAATGGAGGAGGAAGAACAAGGAGGAGAAAAAAAGAACCTTTAGGTTGTGTTTGTAACAGCATACAAAGTAAGTTAAATTAGACTGTTAGATAGTAAGGGAATGACCCTTGAATCTTTGGTAACCACGAACCTAAAGCCTGAAATGGCAATAAGTACATACCTATCGATAATCACCCTAAATGTAAATGGTCTGAATGCACCAATCAAAAGACACAGACTTACTGAATGGATGAAAAAACAAGACCCATCTGTATTCTGCCTACAAGAGATACAGTTCACACCCAAAGCCATACACAGACTGAAAGTAAAGGAATTGAAAACGGTATTTCATGCAACTAATAGGGAGAAAAAAGCAGGAGTTGTAGTACTTGTATCAGACAAAATAGACTTCAAAACAAAGAAAGTCACAAGAGACAAAGAAGGACATTATATAATGATAAAGGGTCATTCCAACAAGAGGATATAACTACTATAAACATCTGTGCACCCAACACAGGATCACCTACATATGTGAAACAAATACTAACAGAATTAAAGGGGGAAATAGAATGCAATGCATTCATTTTGGGAGATTTCAACACACCACTCACTCAAAGGACAGATCAACCAAACAGAAAATAAATAAAGAGACAGAGGCACTGAACACCGTATTAGAACAGATAGACCTAATGGACATCTACAGAATACGCCATCCAAAAGCAACATTATACACATTCTTCTCAAGTGTACATGGAACATTTTCAAGAATGGATCATATACTAGGCCACCAAAGGAGTCTCAGTGAATTCAAAAAGACTGAAATTGTACCAACCAGCTTCTCAAATCACAAATGTATGAAACTAGAAATAAATTACACAAAGAAAATGAAAAAGCCCACAAACACATGGAGGCTTAATAACATGCTCCTAAATAATCAATGGATCAATGACCAAATAAAAACAGAGATCAAGCAATATATGGAGACAAATGACAACAATAATTCAACACCGCAAAATCTGTGGGACGCAACAAAGGCCGTGCTAAGAGGAATTGCAATACAGGCCTACCTCAGGATAGAAGAACAATCCCAAATAACCAATCTAAAATCACAATTAATGAAACTAGAAAAGGAAGAACAAATGAGGCCCAAAGTCAGTAGATGGAGGGACATAATAAAGATTACAGCAGAAATAAATAAAATTGAGAAGAATAAAACAATAGAAAGAATCAATGAAAGCAGAAGCTGGTTCTTTGAGAAAATAAACAAATAGATAAACCCGTAGCCAGACTTATCAAGAAAAAAAGAGAGTCTACACACATAAACAGAATCAGAAATGAGAAAGGAAAAAACCACAACGGACACCACAGAAATACAAAGAATTATGAGAGAATACTATGAAAAATTATATGCTAACAAACTGGATAACCTGAAGAAATGGACAACTTTCTAGAAAAATACAACCTTCCAAGGCTGACCAGGAAGAAACAGAAAATCTGAATAGACCAATTACCAGCAAAGAAATTGAATTAGTAATCAAAAAACTACCCAAGAACAAAACTCCTGGACCAGATGGTTTCACTGCTGAATTTTATCAAACATTTACGGAAGACCTAATACCCACCCTCCTTAAAGTTTTCCAAAAAGTAGAAGAGGAGGGAATACTCCCAAACTTGTTCTACAAGGCCAATATCACTCTAATACCCAAACCAGGCAAAGACACCATATAAAAAGAAAATTACAGACCAAAATCCCTGAAGAACATAGATGCAAAAAAATACTCAACAAAATATTAGCAAACCGAATTCTAAAATACATTGAAAAGATCATCCATCATGATCAAGTAGGATTTATTCCAGGGATGCAAAGATGGCACAACATTCGGAAATCCATCATCATCCACCACATCAACAAAAAGAAGGACAAAAACCACATTATCATCTCCATAGATGCTGAAAAAGCTTTCGACAAAATTCAACACCCATTCATGATAAAAACTCTCAACAAAATGGGTATAGAGGGCAAGTCCCTCAACATAATAAAGGCCATATATGACAAACCCACAGCCAACATTATACATAACAGTGTGAAGTTGAAAGCTTTGCCTTTAAGATCGGAAACAAGACAAGGATGCCCACTCTCCCCACTTCTATTCAACAAAGTATTGGAGGTCCTTGCCACAGCAATCAGACAACACAAAGAAATAAAAGGCATCCAGACTGGCAAGGAATAAGTCAAACTGTCCCTGTTTGCAGATGACATGATATTGTACATAAAAAACCCTGAAGAATCTACTCCAAAACTACTAGATCTAATATCTGAATTCAATAAAGTTGTGGGATACAAAATTAATACACAGAAATCTGTTGCATTTCTATACACTAACGGTGAACTAGCAGAAAGAGAAATCAGGAAAACAATTCCATTCCACAATTGCATCAAAAAGAATAGAATACCTAGGAATAAACCTAACCAAGGAAGTGAAAGACCTATACTCTGAAAACTACAAGACACTCATGAGAGAAATTAAAGAAGATACCAATAAATGGAAACACATCCCGTGCTCTTGGATAGGAAGATTTAATATTGTCAAAATTGCCATCCTGCCTAAAGCAATCTACAGATTCAATGCAATCCCTATCAAAATACCTATAGCATTCTTCAATAAACTAGACAAAATCATTCTAAAATTCATATGGAACCACAAAAGACCCCAAACAGCCAAAGCAATCTGGGAAGGAAGAATAAAGTGAGGGGAATTACACTCCCTGACTTCAAGCTCTACTACAAAACTACAGTAATCAAGACAATTTGGTACTGGCACAAGAACAGACCCATAGACCAATGGTACAGACTAGAGAACCCAGATATAAACCCAAGCATATATGGTCAATTAATATAAGATAAAGGAGCCATGGAAATACAATGGGGAAATGACATCCTCTCAACAGCTGGTGTTGGCAAAACTGGACAGCTACATGTAAGAGAATGAAACTGGACTATTGTCTAACCCCACACACAAAAATAAACTCAAAATGGATCAAAGACCTGAATGTAAGTCATGAAACCATAAAACTCTTAGAAAAAAACATAGGCAAAAATCTCCTGGACATAAACATGAGCAACTTCTTCATGAACATATCTCCCCGGGCAAGGGAAACAAAAGCAAAAATGAACAAGTGGGACTATATCAAACTAAAAAGCTTCTGTACAGCAAAGGACACCATCACAGAACAAAAAGACATCCTACAGTATGGGAGGATATATTCATAAATGACATATCTGATAAGGGGTTGACATCCAAAATATATAAAGACCTTACACACCTCAACAAACAAAAAGAAAATAATCCAATTAAAAAAAGGGCAGAGGACATGAATAGACACTTCTCCAAAGAAGAAATTCAGATGGCCAACAGGCACATGAAAAGATGCTCCACATCCCTAATCATCAGAGAAATGCAAACTAAAACCATAATGAGCTATCACCTCACACCAGTTAGGATGGCTGCCATTCAAAAGACAAACAACAACAAATGTTGGTGAGGATGTGGAGAAAGGGGAACCCTCCTACACTGCTGGTGGGAATGTCAATTAGTTCAACCATTGTGGAAAGCAGTATGGAGGTTCCTCAAAAAACTCAAAATAGAAATACCATTTGACCCAGGTATTCCACTCCTCAGAATTTACCCTAAGAATGGAGCAGCCCAGTTTGAAAAAGACATATGCACCCCTATGTTTATCGCAGCACTATTTACAATAGCCAAGAAATGGAAGCAACCTGAGTGTCCATCAGTAGATGAATGGATAAAGAAGGTGTGGTACATATGCACAATGGAATATTATTCAGCCATAAAGAAAACAAATCCTACCATTTGCTACAACATGGATGGAGCTAGAGGGTATTATGCTCAGTGAAATAAGCCAGGTGGAGAAAGACAAGTATCAAATGATTTCACTCATCTGTGGAGTATAAGAAGAAAGAAAAAACTGAAGGAACAAAACAGCAGCAGACTCACAGAACCCAAGAATGGACTAACAGTTACCAACGGGAAAGGGACTGGGGAAGACAGGTGGCAAGGGAGGGATAAGGGGGAAAAAGGGGTATTATGATTAGCACACATAATGTAGCAGGGTGGGGGGCATACAGGGAAGGCAGTGTAACACAGAAAAGACAAGTAGTGATTCTAGAACATCTTACTACACTGATGGACAGTGACTGTAATGGTGTATGTGGTGAGGACTTGATGATGGGGGGAGTCTAGTAAACATAATGTTGCTCATGTAATTGTAGATTAATGATAACAAAAAAAAAGATGTGGTACATATACACAATGGAATACTATTCAGCCATAAGAAAGAAACAAATCCTACCATTTGCAACAACATGTATGGAGATGGAGGATATTATGCTCAGTGAAATAAGCCAGGCAGAGAAAGACAAGTGCCCAATGATTTCACTCATTTGTGGTGTATAACAACGAAGCAAAACTGAAGGAACAAAACAGCAGCAGACTCACAGACTCCAAGAATGGACTAGTGGTTACCAAAGGGGAGGGGTGTGGGAGGGAGGGTCAGGAGGGTGGGAGAAGGGGATTGAGGGGTATTATGTCTTGTACACATGGTGTCGGGGGGATCAAGGGGAAAAGTGTAGCACAGAGAAGGCAAATAGTGAATCTGTGGCATCTTACTACACTGATGGACAGTGACTGCAATGGGTTATGGGTGGGGACTTGATAATATGGGTAAATGTAGTAACCACATTGTTTTTTCATGTGAAACCTTCATAAGAGTGTATATCAATAATACCTTAATAAAAATTTTTTTTAAATCCTGCCATTTGCAACAACCTGTATGGACTTAGAGGGTATTAATGCTAAGTAAAATAAGCCAGATGGAGAAAGACAAGTACTATATGATTTCACTTATTTGTGGAATATAAAAACAAAACAAATCCAAGTGAACAAAACAGGAGTAGACTCAGAGACACTGAGAAGTGACTGGTGGTTACCATGGGGGGTGGCTGGTTGGGTGGGTGAGGAGAGTGAGGGGGATTAAAGGGCACAAAATTCTCAATAATATAAGTTGGTCACAGGGATGATAGTACAGCATGGAGAATATAGCTAATGAATCTGTAGATCTTCCTATGCTGACAGATAGTAACTGCACCAGTGGAGGTGAGGATTTAAGAATATGGGTAACTGCTGAACCACTGTGTTGTATACTTGAAATCAATATAAGCTTGTATATCAACTTCTGTTAAAAACAATGGTACAGACACTATGGAAAACAGTATGGCAGATCCTCAAAAAATTAAAAATAAAATTACCATATGATCCAACAATTCCACTTCTAGGTTATATACCAAAAGAATTGAAAGCAGGTCTCCAATAGATAGTTGTACACCTACCCATGTTCACAGCAGCATAATTCACAACAGCTAAAATGTGGAACCATCCCAAGTATCCACTTACAGGTATAAGCAAAATGTGAAATACACATACATACGTATATACATACAGTGGAATATTACTCAGCCTGTAAAAGGAAGGAAATTCTGACATATGCTACAACATGGATGGACCTTGAGGGTGTTATGAAAATGAAATAAGCTAGTCTCAAACAACTGTACGATTCATTCTGTTTTTTAGAAGTATAATTGATATGATTTATTCTTCTTATATTCAGGTATTTAAGCCAAAATCACAGAAACAGAATGTAGAATGGTGGCTGCCAAGGGACTGGGGGAAACAGGAATGGGGAGTTATAGTATAGGTAGTTTCAGTTTTACAAGATGAAGAGTTACGGATGTGGGTGGTGGTGATAATTGCACAACATTATAAATGTATTTAATACCACTGACCTGTACCCCTAAGATGGTTAAGATGTAAATTATGTGTACTTTATCACAATTAAAAAATTGGGGAAAGTACCCCACAAGGCTATGAGTATTAAATGAGATAATGTATGTAAAAGGTTAATATGCTTAGCACAGTATCTGACATACGGCAAGCACTCAATAAACAGTAGGCATTATCATCATTCCCAGAAGGAACGAAAGTCTCTCTTTCCCCTGGGACATTGCCTGGACAGTTTCTGAGATCTGGAATGCAGTCTTCCACTCCATCTACCTACCAAATGCCTATATATTCTCCAAGATGAAAGTCCGATATCAAAACCTCCTTTTCATATTCCTCAAGAAGGTAAGCCCCTCAAGAGTAGGGCCTGTGCACCTCCACACCCGAGTATTAAATTGTCTGGGAACATATACATTAATGATAACTATTACATATATAAACGGGAATACTGATTGTTAGGCAGCTTCTGCATCACCCACAATAACCAAGATCAGAGCTAATGTGTTAATTATTTTAACTTATGATTGCTGTCCTTTATTTACATCCTGCAGCTAATATTTATCAAGTACAGGTAATGTCTTAACTGCTCTATAGAGATTATCTCATTTTATCCTTACTTGTAACAACCCGCTAAAGCAGATACTATCTTTTACAGATGAAGAAACTGAGGCACAGAGAAGTACTTATTAGTACACTTAATTCTAATGAAAAAATTGCAGAAAAGAAAAGCAAATGAAAAAAAAAAAAGAGAAAAGAAAAGAAAATGCTACCAAATTCCATTGAATGGAATATATTCTGGGGGCTGCTTACAAATGTCCATGGCTTAATTTTTCCTTGTTAAGAAAATGAAAATCACTGTTGTGCTTAATACATCTGGCTTGCAATGACAGCCTTTTTCCAGGAAAGTATCACCACCTTGGGCAACCCCTCTCCTTAACATGACATCGTCTCCTCGTTAAGATTTCCCAGCCAATACACGGATTAGTTAGTAAAAGCAGACATTCCTGTCTGTGGTGTCACTGCAGAGGTGGAGGGAAAGGGACAGCCTATTTTACAGCTTTTCAAGTCACATTAGGGATTCCTGGGACCTCCAGATGAATCCAGGAGTACTAGAATCAGACTTTCCTCAGGGCCTCCTCCCTCAGCAAATCTTCAACTGAGGCCCTGGCCACTGTTACACAGACATTTATTGGCCATTAGGTCACAGCCAGCTAGGGCAGGCCTTCAGCACACAAGACTGAGCTGTAACAGGATGCTGAGGGCAATGGCAATACTTCGATGACCCTACACTTACTGGCAGGGCTTACAAACCCTGCACTTACTGAGAAGCACCTTCAAGAGTCTCATAGCTCTGTGCTTTTCTCAACTCCTAGAACTACATTTTCTCTGGGAACAGTTATAACCTCCCATCCAGTCCAGAGGGACAAGCACAAGCTGAGGGCATCAGCTCTGTCCTAGAACTACTAAACTGCCTATGTTGGCAAGATATTATGCTGTCTATTCTCATTAAAAAGAACGTGTGACTTTTCAGGTAGATACATACATGACAAACTACTCAGTATAAACAAAAATAAATGGGACAGCCCTTGAAATTTAGTGGAGAAAGAAAACCAGAACATTCAATAATCTAATAAAACTCAAAAATCCATAAAATTACCAAAAACCACTAATGACGCATTCACATAAAACTAACAGAACATGCCATTCATAAATGTAATATTCTTCACTCCTTTTAATTTCGTGCAATAAAGCTTTGGCGCTACCATTTCAACCAACATCACGCTCTACTTGTTTAAATACAAAAGTGTTCTCTGGTTCATGTGTCTTGGTTGACCACTCCCAAACATTTCTAATACTACTTTACTATTAATATCTACTGACAATAATTTACATCCCAGATGAAACTGAAAGTTGGGTAAAGTCTCAAGAGTACAAGGACACACGACCAAACATGTCAACTGGCAGAAATTCACATGAAATCTGCTTTATCTGGAATTTCAATTTAAATGCTAATTCATTTAGTTAATAAACACATACTGCATAGCAAATATGGACAGAGAACACAGTCTACAGAATTCTCAGCAATACATGCCACTCATTTAACAGTAATTATTGTATGCCTCCTCTATGCAGGGGTTGGGAGATTAACACTCAACAAAACAGACTCTGGTTCTCATGAAGTTTACATTCTTCTCAATGATGGGACAATCAAGTAAAGAAACAAATCACAAATTTCAGAAGGTGGTATGTGCTATTAAGAAAAATTAGTGACATGATGGAAATTAAATAGGACACCTAGGAACTTAAATGCTAACAAGGTTTTATTTTTTTTAATAAAAGATGCATTAATTTCAAATCTTATAGAGGAACTAAGCAATGCATAAGTGTGGGTAGCAGTGGCAGGAATCAGAAGCCAAAGAGAAGGGTAAAAATATGAGGGGGGAAAGGAAAAGAAAGGAACAAGAGCTAAAAGAAAAGGATGTGTTAATGAACAATGGGCTACAATGTCTGTAGCAGGAAGGTGTATGTTTTGCTTTGTTTTGTTTTGTTTTGTTTTATTCATGGACTCAATATATATGAGAAACCACCTATCCTACCGTACTCCCAATACACACAAGTATTTTAATAAAACCAGAACTAATGAGAGAAATAGAACCGCTTGCCTTATGATGGCAAAGGGAGGGGGAGAGGTATTTTAAATGTAGATCTTCCTACAGGACATAATTATATGAGAACTATTAAGACATTACTCAAGCTTCTGAGTAAGAGATCCTTAAAGAACCTTTTTTTAAAGAACTACTGCCTAAAGTAACTGCTTATGAGAGCTCTTTAACTCAGCTATACATCTAGGCTAAACAAGAAATTAGTCATTTTTCAGCAAACCAATGGGAAAAGAACAAAAACACTTTAGGTATCTGGCAGCCAAACAGAGAAGTGCTCACAAAGGGAGCTATTCACCTTAGTTTCCCTTCGGTCTCTGTCAAGCTGGAGAGTATGAAATTATCAATATGCAGCTGAAAGGCTGTATTGGCCCTTTCTTCCCTGCCTACGTGTTCTACAAAACCTCTATTTTATGGCAGGTTGCCATTCCCTGGGTCTCCACCTCCATTTTGAAGCGCTCGGAAAGCAAGCTGACAAAAAGGTTTAGAACACTGCCTACAGGAATAGGAACTACTACACTCACTACAGAAGAATGTTCTTCCTCACTGTCTCAGAGACCTCTCAGACTAAAGCCCCCCAAAATCACACTTTCATGTTTCATCTCTCTATTACACCCTTTCTGTAAGTCTATTATGAAAGAGACAAATTCACTCTCAAATTCAACCATGTAAGCAGAAAAGAAATCAAAATCTCTTTACTCACTATAGTCTCTCTCCTGCCATGGGATCAGTTACTAATAAGTCTTACATGTTGTGTAGTACAAATGAGGTGCACATGCACCCCTCCTGCTTTATTTCCAAATTCTGATCAATGACATTCACCACCTAAGCAAGTTCTAACCTTGGAGTCATCCTTCCAAGAAATGAAATGAGGCACAGTTAGCCAGTTGGAGAAAAGATAAATAAAATAGCATTTATTGAGTTTCTACTATGTACTTGGCTCTGCTGGCCTAGGAGGGGGGCACTGCTATCTCCATTTTATAAATGGAGGGAAAAGTTTGATGTTTCTCAAATACACCCATTTCTTTCTGGTCTAACAGTTCAGACTTTTATCACTTCGCATTCACAGTATTGTTTGCCTCCTCCAAGTGTGTTTTATATAAAACACTACCAGAACAATCATACCAAAATTCCATTTATATCACATCAATTCCCTATTGAGGGCAGTGAATGAATGCCTTCTGCCTATCTGCCCACTGACTGGCCCAAGTTCAATAAATATTTGTTCCTTGCAACTATGCTATGATTCCCCACCAGCTTAGGCTTATTAACAAGCTCTGGAAGCAGTAATAGATTTTTAAGACAGAGGTGTTGAATATGCAGAATGCATGTGTAAAAACCAAAAGTAACTCAAAAACCTTCAAGATCAAGTGGAACCTAAGACATTACACAATTTTGACTCCACCAAAACCAGCCTTCTTTAGAGATAGCAGGGGCTGAAATTAGAATGTGAGGGTTCTAACCCTAGCTCCTCCACTTCTAGCTACTTCACCTCTCCATGCTTCAATTGCCTCCTCTATTGAAGTTCAACTTGGACTCTTCTCAAGTTCTTCCACCTTTCCTGACTATCCAAGTCTAAGTCATTCTGCAAAGGTTAGCTGAAGGGCTTTGCTAACTCTTACTGGATGACCTCAGCCCATCACTCCACTTACTTGATTTATAACTCTACAGCAAAGAGTTCGAACCACTCATTTAAATTTTTATCTGCAGCCACATATCACCATACTTTGTTTAATTACCCCACCTGTGTACGCCCTACTTCCCAATGCCCCACAAATGAACGACACCACTACTCACTGTGTCAAGTGACCATCAGTGACACAATATTAATATCAACAATTACTACTACCACCATTTAACAAATACCTAAGTGCCAGACACTGAGCTAAGTATCTTCTGTATTTTTCTGTCCTTCAATCTTCATAGCCTTTCTAAGTAAAATTTGCCTTTTTATCCCCATTTCATAGTTAAGGAAGAGATCTTATGCAAAACGGTAAAACTAGTGAGGATGGAGGTGAAGAAAGAAGTGGGTGATTTCAAACTCAGTTCTGTCTACCTGCCATTCTTAACTACTACATCATATCGTTTAGTAATTACTTTGGTCATTTCATATCTAGACATACTAAATCTTCCTGTCCACTTAGACACCGATTTTTTTCAACAACTTCATTGGAAAATTTTTTAGAGATTTGTGACAATTTGAAAACATATCCAGTATATTAAAAATACCCAAAAATTTCAGAAAAAGTTAGGCAGGTCTTGAATGCATAAAATCTGTGTAGCTGCTAGTCTATTTTATTATTTATTACCATAAAGTCAACAGTAGACCCCTAAGTTCTGGAGGCGTCAAATGTTACACACCGGTTTTCTACTGCATGGGGGTTGGTGCCCCTCCCTTGCTCAAAGGTTAATTGTATTTCTTTGGTCGCTTCCAGAATAACTCGTTCTTAATAAGTCATTAATATGCATGTTCTTTGCATAAACTAACTCATTTAATCGTTACAATTCTGTGAGATAGTAATAAGTATTACAGCCAATTTACAAATGAGGAAACAGGCACAGAGAGGTTAAATAACTTGCCCCAAGTCACACAGCTAGTAAGTGGCAAACTGGAGGGTGAAGTGGTAGCTGTGATTACTTCATTTATTGATCCATTCTCAACAGTTTTTATTAAGCACTTTCCGAGGGGCTGGTAACAGAGCAATGAACAAACCGGAAAAGATACCTGCTCTCATGGAGCTTACAATCTTCTTTCTTTTCCAATATTTTTATTCAAGGACAAAGTCATATAAAAATATCAAATCTAGATAGTTAAAAATAGTATCAAGGAAAGAGCATGGGGCATGAAGCCAGAAACCTGGGTGAAATTCCTAATTTTGCCATTTATTAGCAACTTTACCACGAATTCAGCCCTGGACAAATCCCTTCACATCTCAATTTCATGACCTGTATGAGATAATGTGTTAAGTTGTACACCAAGCACAGGGTCTGGCACTTAGTATAGACATGAGTTTCCCTCTTTCCCCTCCCCTCCATGCAGTAACTTCATCATCTGTGTCGTCACTGAGCACATGTTAAAAGGCTATGCTGAGTTACATTAAGAACTAAAAAGCGACCAGTCTTACTTTCCAAGCCCAATTCTCATTCCAGATCACCACCGCTATGTCTCCAGTTTCACGCCCCAGACTACTCTGACGCCGATAAATCAGGGTACAGCTCGGGAATGACAGCAACACACGTTGGGGCCTTACAGTGTCTTATAAATGCTCCTAATGACCTTCTTTAGAAGGAACTTTTGTTTCAGTTGGGGAGGAATGTGACCTCCTGACCAGGCTCTAACGCCCCGTGTGGGAGATGTGGCACCAAGGAAGGGAATTTCGAGCCTCAGGCATGAAGCTGTGCCTTGCACACTGTTTTTTCACCCGAAGCGCCCTGCACTCTCTTGCCACCTGCCAATCCGACCCCAACCTCCTCCGGGCTGCAGCTCCACCCCTCCCACCGCGGGTGACAGACCAGGCTCCCCGGGCCCGTGTCCTCCGCCGCCCAGGTGACCTCCCGCCCGGGCCGGGCAGCTAGCCCTGGCCTGAGGGGCTGACCAGGCCGAACGGCCTGACCTCTCACTGGGCTTCCCTTCCGCTCGTCTGTGCAGCAGAGCCTTGAGCTGGCTGCTTGGCTCTGGAGGGGACTTGCCAGGATCCAGCAGCCGCTTACCTATCTTCACGACCGCATCCGCCAAGCACCGGTCCCACTTCCTGCCGAGCTCTGAGTCCGACATGTTCCCCACCCGCTGCTCCAGCTTTCCTCACCGCCTGGCTCCGCGCTCCGATGCCAGACAAAGCTCGCGAGAGCCGGCCGCGGTTCCCAGACCCAGAAGTCTGGCGCCCGCGTGCCAAATATCGCGAGACAATCTGACGTGCTTTCCGGTTTTTTTCAGTTGGTCGTCAAGGTGACGGCTTGCCCGAGGTGACCCTGACCTTGGAGCCGAGCCTACCTCAGGGTTGCGAAGCTGACAGTTTCCAGGCGGCATCCAGAACCCTGTCGGGAAGGCTCATACTTCACACCCGCTCTCGACGTTGGCCTTGGAAATTCCCAGGGCAAGTGAGGGCACGGCGCTTGTTTTATTCATTCATTTACTTAACCTTCCCTTTTTCTACTCCCTCATTCACTCCTTTATTGCAGTGGAACTCGCGCCTGCACCGCTAACACTGAAACTGTTATTTTCAGTATTGAAACAAAGGTTATTGCCAAATCAAATGGATGCTTTTTGTACCTCTATACAGCATTGGACAAAACTGCTCTCTTCCCGATCCTCCTTTTCTCCCTTCTCTTTATTCATTCGGACTCTCAGGACACCAAGGCTTTCCTAGTTCTCCTCCTCTGATTCTTCCCTTTAGATGTCCTTTCAGGGCTTTCTCTAGACCTGGTGCTTACAGTGTTGGTTCAAAGGGTTCCATTAGTCCTCTTTTCATTCTACATACTCTTAAGTTTTTGCAACCACTGCCAAATTCTATCTCCAAATCAAACTGTCTACCTCACGCGTCCTATTCATAATTCAGACACCTTGCTGGTGTCATTGATTTTAGTCTTCCTTCACTGTTTCCATCTTCAATCCTACCCACAAATACAAATTCGACCATATTATTTCTCTGATTAGAAGCTGTCAGTGACTCCCAGTCACCTACTGGACACACCCAGCTTCAACAGGTCACCCTAGGAAGTCTACACAAGTAGACCTTAGAGGGCCCCCTCATCCACTAGTAGAGAGTTGAGCCCTCCATCTTATTGTCACAGGATATTGTGTACCCCATAGAATTCTCTACATTGTATTGGAACATCTCTTTACAGATGTTTGTATCTGCCAGTAAAACCAGCTCATTAAGGGTCAGAGCTGTCCCTTCTTCATCTGTACACTCCCCATTCAGAGCACAACGCCTTGGACAGTAGGGTCTTCTATGAAATATTTGTTGAACTGAACTGAATTCATTCACCCATTTATTTATTTATTTATTTTTGCAACTTATAACAGCAGAACTGCTGCACCAGTCCCTGCTATGACAGACCCCTTCCTTCAGGAAACCATCTTCTGTGACTACCCTACTTCTAGCTCTCATCTGAGCTACATTATCACATTGTATTTTAATTGTGTGTGTCTTGGATGTGACTGTAAGCTCCTTGAGAATGGGGCCTGTGCCATTTCAATATCCGCAATGACTAGCAGAGAGCCTGGTATCTACTGGATTCTCAATAAATGCTTTTTGAATGGATGTAATAATGCATGAATGTATAATGAATGTGTGAATGAATGAATGAGAGAAAAGAAGTCTCTGTGCTATAGGAACTTTTTGTGTTGAAAAAAAGGAAAATTAACTTCACTAAATACCTACGGCGTCTCACAAATAGCACCAAACATCCCATATAATTTTATTTATCCTCATAGCAGGTTGAGATTAGGAACTTCATTTTCACAGATTTGGAAACTGAGTCTCAGAGAAGTTGAGTAATGTAGATGCACAAGTTGTGCAGATTTAGAAACTGACAAGGGATTTTTACTGGATTCAAGAGAGTTGTAAACTTGTGCAGAAGGCAGAGAGCAAATTACAAAAGTAGTCAGAGGCAGGTGGTATAGAATGAATTCTGTGGCCAGGCTGTCCGGGTTCAGAGCCTAGGTTTGCCATTTCCTAGCTTCGTGTCTATTATTCTCTTTCCAAAGTTCCTTTCCCAGTACTATGTTTTGTTCACTGCTGTATTCCCCAGCCTTAGAACATTATCTGACACATAGTGTTGGTTTGATAAATATATGTTGGTTGAATGAATAAAATAAATTACAACTCTGGATTTTTTGTAGTTCTTGGAGAACAAAGACCAATTCAAGTGGGAAAAATAGTTTTTAAAAGACAGCAATATACTAATAAATTCAATTACATTTGAAATGATGAAAAGTAGGTTCCCAATGCTAAAGAAGGGAGTTACAAACATGGAAAGGGGGAAAGATTGCAAGAACTCTTTGCTTTTGTATGGGAATTCAATGTATCAGTATGGTGCCATGGTATTTAATGTAATGGAACAGATATAAATATAAATAAATATGTGAGGGTATATTTCCAGATCCTGTCTGCTGAGAGGACATGAATTAGAGACAATTATACACAATCAGCAACAAGCAAGCCTACCCCTTGGCTTCTAAATGTCATTCTGTACTAAAGGGACCTAGAACTCCATGGAAAAACAACTAAGACTCCAGGGCTGGAGCAGGGAAAATACAAGATGACCCTGAGATATCTTCTTCTTTTTTTTTTAATGTACAGTTATGAAAGAAAAAAGGCTTCATGTTTTCTAGCAATGTCACTGCTGGAGTTCACCATTCTTTTCCTAACTGAAACCTAATTGGTACCTAGTGGAAAGGAATGGTAAAGGGATGGGGTGAAGGGAGAGAGATGGATTGGGTGATATTTTGGGGGGTTAACATGAAACATATATATTTTTTTATTTTTGTATCATTAATCTACAATTACATGTGCAACATTTTGGTTACTGGACTCCCCACATGATCAAGTCCCCACCACATACCCATTTACAGTCACTGTCCATCAGCGTGGGATATCTTCTTGTGTCACAAAGTGAGGAAGTCGTCAAAGGATGATAGCTTCATGCCAAAATGTTTTAATAACTGCAAACTGTCTAAAAGAGTGCTTAGTTCCTAACTGCAACTCTCAGCATAGGCCATTATCATTATCATTAGGACTTCTCCTAATTGCAGGAAATGAGTTTCACAAAGATGAAGTTTGCATTTCAAATGGTTGAAGAGTCTTGTAATGAAGAGTTTCACAGCAAGAGAGGCAAGATCTTTTACTTTGGAGAGCAGAAAAATGGAAAAGTGAAAACTGTCACTTATGTAGACTAGATATTGGCCTCAACTGGTTAATCAACCAAACATAAGCTCTTTGTTCAGTTTACTAGGTTGTAAATCCAACTTCATTAACAACGCAGATTATTTTATAGCACAGCACCTGCATAAATAAGTCATTTAGATTCCAGCGGGTTTTTTTTTTTCAGTTTCTCTTCAGTTAGAAATTAATCCCTTTCTTAAAGGGAGATTCACATTTTTGTTTCATATCTTCTTTCTCTAAGAGGGGTCTTAACATCATTTTGCCACTTAAGGAATGTGTCCAGAGTTAAACAGTACTAAGTAGCTTCTTTGGTTCCAAAGCCCAAGTGCCCCGTCTTTTCTTTTTTCTATTTTTTTAGTGTGTGCGTGTGTGAAATATAACAAACATACAGAAAAGTGCTAAACACATAAATATAGCATAACAAGTTATAAAATGAACATTATTAACACCTCAGAAGCCCACTCCCTGGTATGTCCTTTACCAGATCATATCCCCTCCTTCCTACCAGCATAACCACTATCCTGACTTTAATGTTACTCATTTCCTTGCTTTTCTTTAAGTGCTGTTACCTGGTTATATACCCTTAAACAATATGGTTTAATTTTGCCTGGTGTTGGAATTTATATGAATAGAAGCATACAATCTGTATTCTATGGCATTTGACTTCTTTTTTTTTATTTTGGTATCATTAATCTACAACTACATGTGCAACATGATGGTTACTAGACTCCCCATATCATCAAGTCCCCCCCACATACCCCATTACAGTCACTGTCCATCAGCATAGTGAGATACTATAGATTCACTACTTGTCTTCTCTGAGTTGTACTGCCCTCCCCGTGCCCCGCCACTACATTATGTCTGCTAATCCTAATGCCCCTTTTTCCCCCTTGTCCCTCCCGTCCCACGCATACTCCCCAGTCCCTTTCCCTTTGGTAACTGTTAGTCCATTCTTGGGTTCTGTGAGTCTGCTGCTGTTTTCTTCCTTCAGTTTTTTTTCTTTGTTCTTATATTCCATATATGAGTGAAATCATTTGATACTTGTCTTTTTCAGCTTGGCTTATTTCACTGAGCATAATACCCTCTAGCTCCATCCATGTTGTTGCAAATGTCTGGACTTGTTTTATGGCTGTATAATATTCCACTGTGTATATGTACCACACCTTCATTATCCATTCATCTACTGATGGCACTTAGGTTGCTTCCATTTCTTGGCCATTGTAAATAGCGCTGCGATAAACATAGGGGTACATATGTCTTTTTCAAACTGGGCTGCTTCATTCTTAGGATAAATTCCTAGGAGTGGAATTCCTGGGTCAAATGGTATTTCTATTTTGAGTTTTTTTTTTTTTCACATCCCATATGTTCTTTTTTTTTTAATCACTTTTCTTTTATTAGCTTCTCCTAAGTATTCTTTTTTTTATAATTTATTTTGGATCATTAATCTACACTTACATGTGCAATATTATGATTATTAAACTACCCCCTTCATCAGGTCCCCCCCACCAACCCCATTACAGTCACTGTCCATCAGCATAGTGAGATGCTATAGAGGCACTACTTGTCTTCTCTGGGTTGTACAGCCCTCCCCGTGCCCCCCCCAACATTACATCTGCAATCATAATGCCCCTTTTTCCCTCTTATCCCTCCGTTCCCACCCATCCTCCCCAGTCCCTTTCCCTTTGGTAACTATTAGTCCATTCTTGGGTTCTGTGAGTCTGCTGCTGTTTTGTTTCCTTCAGTTTTTTTAATATAATTTATTTTATTATCATTAATTTACAATTACATGTGCAATAATACGATTATTAAACTACCCCTTCATCAGGTCCCCCCCACCAACCCCATTACAGTCACTGTCCATCAGCGTAGTGAGATGCTATAGAATCATTACTTGTCTTCTCTGAGTTGTACAGCCCTCCCGTGCCCCCCCCACACATTACATCTCACTGTCGTAATCTTTTTCCGTCTTATCCCTCCTTCCGCCCATTTTTCCCAGTCCCTTTTCCCTTTGGTAACCTTTAGTCCGTTCTTGGGTTCACCTTGAGTCTGCTGCTGTTTGTTCCTTCAGTTTTTCTTTGCTCTTATACTCCACATATGAGTGAAATCATTTGATCTTGTCTTTTCGGCTTGCTTATTTCACTGAGCATATTTTCCCTCATAGCTCCATCCATGTTGTTGCAAATGGTAGGATTTGTTTTCTTCTTATGGCTGTATAATATTCCATTGTGTATATGTACCACATCTTCCTTATCCATTCATCTACTGATGGACACTTAGGTTGCTTCCATTTCTTGGCTATTGTAAATAGTGCTGCAATAAACATAGGGTTGCATCTGTCTTTTTCAAATTGGGCTGCTGCATTCTTAGGGTAAATTCCTAGAGGTGGAATTCCTGGGTCAAATGGTATTTCTATTTTGAGTTTTTTGAGGAACCTCCATACTGCTTTCCACAATGGTTGAACTAATTTGCAGTCCACCAGCAGTGTAGGAGGGTTCCCTTTTCTCCACATCCTCGCCAACATTTGTTGTTGTTTGTGTTTTGGATGTTGGCCATCCTCACTGGTGTGAGGTGATATCTCATTGTGGTTTTTAATCTGCATTTCTCTGATGATTAGCGATGTGGAGCATCTTTTCATGTGCCTGTTGGCCACCTGAATTTCTTCTTTGGAGAAGTGTCTATTCATGTCTCTGCCCATTTCTTAATTGGACTATTAGCTTTCTGTTTGTTAAGGTGCATGAGTTCTTTATATATTTTGGATGTCAACCCTTTATCCAGTGTTAATGAATATATTCTCCCATACTGTAGGATGTCTTTTTGTTCTACTGATGGTGTCCTTTGCTGTACAGAAGCTTTTCAGCTTGATATAGTCCCACTTGTTCATTTTTGCTTTTGTTTCCCTTGCCCGGGGAGATATGTTCATGAAGAAGTTGCTCATGTTTATGTCCAAGAGATTTTTGCCTATGTTTTTTTCTAAGAGTTTTATGGTTTCATGACTTACATTCAGGTCTTTGATCCACCTTGAGTTTACCTTTGTGTATGGGGCTAGACAGTAGTCCAGTTTCATTCTCTTACATGTAGCTGTCCAGTTTTTCCAACACCAGCTGCTGAAGAGGCTGTCATCTCCCCATTGTATATCCAAGGCACTTTATCAAATATTAATTGACTGTATATGTTTGGGTTAATGTTTGGATTTTCTATTCTGTTCCACTGGTCTGTGGGTCTGTTTTTGTGCCAATACCAAATTGTCTTGATTACTGTGGCTTTGTAGTAGAGCTTGAAGTCAGGGAGTGTAATTCACCCTGTTTGATTCCTCCTTCTCAGGATTGCTTTGGCTATTCGGGGTCTTTTGTGGTTCCATATGAATTTTAGAATTATTTGTTCCAGTTCATTGAAGAAAGCTGTTGGTAGTTTGATAGGGATTGCATTGAATCTGTAGATTGCTTTAGGTAGTATAGCCATTTTGACAATATTTATTCTTCCTAGCCAAGAGCATGGGATGCATTTCCATTTGTTAGTGTCCTCTTTAATTTCTCTTAGGAGTGTCTTGTAGTTTTCAGAGTACAGGTCTTTCACTTCCTTGTTAGGTTTATTCCTAGGTATTTTATTCTTTTTGATGCAATTGTGAATGGAATTGTTTTTCTGATTTCTCTTTCTGTTAGTTCATCATTAGTGTATAGGAAAGCAACAGATTTCTGTGTGTTAATTTTGTATCCTGCAACTTTGCTGAATTCAGATATTAGTTCTAGTAGTTTTGGAATGGAATCTTTAGGGTTTTTTATGTACAGTATCATGTCATCTGCAAATAGTGACAATTTGACTTCTTCTTTACCAATCTGGATGCCTTGTATGTCTTTGTTTTGTCTGATTGCTGTGGCTAGGACCTCCAGTACTATGTTGAATAACAGTGGAGAGAGTGGGCATCCTTGTCTTGTTCCCGATCTTAGATGAAAAGCTTTCAGCGTCTCGCCGTTAAGTATGATGTTAGCTGTGGGTTTGTCATATATAGCCTTTATGATGTTGAGGTACTTGCCCTCTATACCCATTTTGTTGAGAGTTTTAATCAGGAATGGATGCTGAATTTTGTCAAATGCTTTTTCAGCATCTATGGAGATGATCATGTGGTTTTTGTTCTTCTTTTTGTTGATGTGGTGGATGATGTTGATGGATTTTCGAATGTTGTACCATCCTTGCATCCCTGGGATGAATCCCACTTGATCATGGTGTATGATCCTCTTGATGTATTTTTGAATTCGGTTTGCTAATATTTTGTTGAGTATTTTTGCATCTACGTTCATCAGGGATATTGGTCTGTAATTTTCTTTTTTGGTGAGGTCTTTGCCCGGTTTTGGTATTAGAGTGATGCTGGCTTCATAGAATGAGTTTGGAAGTATTCCCTCCTCTTCTATTTTTTCAAAAACTTTAAGGAGAATCGGTGTTATTTCTTCTCTATATGTCTGGTAGAATTCAGAGGTGAATCCATCAGGCCCAGGGGTTTTGTTCTTGGGTAGTTTTTTGATTACCAATTCGATTTCGTCACTGGTGATTGGTCTGTTTAGTTTTTCTGTTTCTTGCTTGGTCAGTCTTGGAAGGTTGTATTTTTCTAAGAAGTTGTCCATTTCTTCTATGTTTTCCAGCTTGTTAGCATATAGATTCTCATAATATTCTCTTATGATTCTTTGTATTTCTGTGGGGTCCGTCGTGATTTTTCCTTTCTCATTTCTGATTGTGTTTATGTGTGTAGATTCTCTTTTTCTCTTAATGAGTCTGGCTAGGGGTTTATCTATTTTGTTTATTTTTTCAAAGAACCAGCTCTTGGTTTTATTGATTTTTTCTATTGTTTTATTCTTCTCAATTTTATTTATTTCTTCTCTAATCTTTATTATGTCCCTCCTTCTGGTGACTTTGGGCCTCATTTGTTCTTCTTTTTCCAATTTCAGTAATTGTGTCTTTAGACTATTCATTTGGAATGTTCTTCCTTCTTTAAATAGGCCTGGATTGCAATATACTTTCCTCTTAGAACTGCCTTTGCTGCGTCCCACAGAAGTTGTGGCTTTGTGTTGTTGTTGTCATTAGTCTCCATATATTCTTTGATTTCTGTTTTGATTTGGTCGTTAACCCATTGATTAATTAGGAGAGTGTTGTTAAGTCTCCATGTATTTGTGAGCCTTTTTGATTTCTTTCTAAAATTTATTTCTAGTTTTATACCTTGGTGATCTGAGAAGTTGGTTGGTAGGATTTCAATATTTTTGAAATTACTGAGGTTCTTTTTGTGGCCTAGTATGTGGTCTATTCTGGAAAATGTTCCATGTGCACTTGAGAAGAATGTGTATCCTGTTGCTTTTGGGTGTAGAGTTCTGTAGATGTCTGTTAGGTCCATCTGTTCTAGTGTGTTGTTCAGTGCCTCTGTGTCTTTACTTATTTTCTGTCTGGTTGATCTGTCCTCTGGAGTGAGTGGTGTGTTGAAGTCTCCTAAGATGAATGCATTGCTGTCTATTTCCTCCTTTAATTCTGTTAGTATTTGTCTCACATATGCTGGCGCTCCTGTGTTGGGTGCATATATATTTATAATGGTTATATCTTCTTGTTGGACTGACCCCTTTATCATTATGTAATGTCCTTCTTTATCTTTTGCTACTTTCTTCGTTTTGAAGTCTATTTTGTCTGATACAAGTACTGCAACACCTGCTTTTTTCTCTTTGTTGTTTGCATGAAATATCTTTTTCCATCCCTTCACTTTTAGTCTGTGTATATCTTTGGATTTGAGGTGAGTTTCTTGTAGGCAGCATATAGATGGGTCTTGCTTTTTTATCCATTCTGTTACTCTGTGTCTTTTGATTGGTGCATTCAGTCCATTTACATTTAGGGTGATTATTGATAGGTATGTACTTATTGCCATTGCTGGCTTTAGATTCGTGGTTACCAAGGGTTCAAGGGTTGCTTCTTTACTATCTAACAATCTAACTTAACTTTCTTGTTAAGTTATTGTAAACACAGTCTGATGTTTCTTTATTTCTCTCCCTTCTTATTCCTCCTCCTCCATTCTTTCTATAATAGGTGTTTTATTCTTTGCCTTTAGTTAGTATTTGGATGGTCTGCTTTCTTTGCTATGATTTTATTTTCTCTGGTGACATCTTTTTAGCCTTAGGTGTGCTTCCATCTAGAGCAGTCCATTTAAGATATCCTGTAGTGGTGGTTTATGAGACGCAAATTCTCTCAACTTTCGTTTATCTGGAAATTGTTTAATCCCTCCATCATATTTAAATGATAATCGTGCTGGATACAATATTCTTGGTTCGAGGCCCTTCTGTTTCATTACGTTAAATATATCATGCCATTCTCTTCTGGCCTGTAAGGTTTCTGTTGAGAAGTCTGATGATAGTCTGATGGGTTTTCCTTTGTAGGTGATCTTTTTTCTCTCTCTAGCTGCCTTTAATACCCTGTCTTTATCTTTGATCTTTGCCGTCTTAATAATTATGTGTCTTGGTGTTGTCTTCCTTGGGTCCCTTGTGTTGGGAGATCTATGAGCTTCTGTGGACTGCGAGACTACTTCCTTCCCCAGTGAGGGAAAGTTTTCAGCAATTATTTCTTCAAAAACACTTTCTATCCCTTTTTCTCTCTCTTCTTCCTCTGTTACTCCTATAATGCGAATATTGTTCCGTTTGGATTGGTCACACAGTTCTCTTAATATTCTTTCATTCCTAGAAATCCTTTTATCTCTCTCTGCCTCAGCTGCTCTGTACTCCTGTTCTCTGTTTCTATTCCATTAACAGTCTCTTGCATCTCATCCATTCTGCTGTTAAGCCCGTCGATCGCTTGTCTGATTTCTGTATTGTCTTTCCTCAGTTCCCTCACTTCCTCCCTCAGCTGTTGCACATTTCTCTGTAGGTCCATCAGCATGGTTATGACTTTTATTCTAAATTCTTTTTCAGGGAGGTTGTGCATTTCCATCCCTTCAGACTCCCTCTCTTGGGTTGTCTGGTTGATTTTGGTCTGAACCATATTCCTCTGTCTTTTCATGGCTGTATAATTTGGTCACTGATAGTTGCCACGTATGTCAGCTGGGCTCTTTAAGACTTTAAAAAGAAAAGAAAAAAAAAAGAGAAAAAAAAGAAAAAAAAGAAAGAAAGAAAAAAAGAAAGAAAAGAAAAAACAAAAACAAAACAAAAAACAAGACAAAAAACAAAACAAAAACAAAAACAAAAAAAAATGCCCACCGGACGTAGATTCTGTGGGAATGCTCTAGGTGGCGCTATTGCCCCACTATTCCACAGCTGTGACTGTGCTGCTCCACAGGGCCCTTTATCGCTCTGGCAGAGGTGGGAACGAATAGGAGGCTGTTGATCTCAGTGAGAAGTGTTAAGTATGGCTACGCTTCCTCAGTCGCCAGCTAAGGCGTCTGAAACTCCCCAGGACCCCCAGCCTGCTGGGCTGGGTGTGCTGGGGCGATCCGGCTCCTCCGCTGGGCTCCTGTCTCTTTAAGACCGCTGAGGAAAGCGCGCACTTTTTTTTCCTTCCCGGAGCCGGCTGCAAGCACCCTGGCGCGTTCCCCGCTCAGATCCTGCCCCTCTGTCTCTCCAATCTCCGCTGCACTGCGCAATGTGGGTCAGCGCTCCCCGCGCAGATCCCCGGGGCTGGCTACTTCGCGGGGTGCACTTCCACTCCCTCCCGGCTCTGAATCCTCTCCTCCCGCCGGTGCGCTGGGGTGGGGGAGGGCTCGGGTCCCGCCGGGTCGCGGCTCCGTATCTTACCCGCCTCTTGGGGTGCCGAGTCCTCTGGGTGTAGCTGCACGCTGTGCGCTTTCCTGTGTATTCTCGTCTCTCTTTTAGGAATAGATGTATTTTCTGTGTTTTCGTAGATAAATATAGTGTTGGGAGGAGATTTCTGCCGCCCTGCTCACACCGCCATCTTCCCGGAAGTCTCTGCTCCGGATATGTCATTTATGAATATATTCTCCCATACTGTAGGATGTCTTTTTGTTCTACTGATGGTGTCCTTTGCTATACAGAAGCTTTTCAGCTTCATATAGTCCCACTTGTTCATTTTTGCTTTTGTTTCCCTTGCCCGGGGAGATATGTTCATGAAGTTGCTCATGTTTATGTCTAAGAGATTTTTCCCTATGTTTTCTTCTAAGAGTTTTATGGTTTCATGACTTACATTCAGGTCTTTGATCCATTTTGAGTTTACTTTTGTGTATGGGGTTAGACAGTAGTCCAGTTTCATTCACTTACATGTAGCTGTCCAGTTTTTCCAACACCAGCTGTTGAAGAGGCTGTCATTTCCCCATTGTATATCCATGGCTCCTTTATCATATATTAATTGACCGTATATGTTTGAGTTAATGTCTGGACTCTCTATTCCGTTCCACTGGTCTGTGGGTGTGTTCTTGTGCCAGTACCAAACTGGGCATTTGACTTCTTTTGCTCATTATTGAGCTTTGAGATTTATCCATGTGTATTGCTAATTCTTGTTTCACAGCCATATAGTATTCCATTATATGCTATCCATTATTTGTTTATTTATTCTATTGCCCATGGATATTTGGGTTGTTTTCAGTGCAGGATTACTACCAGCAAGGCTTCTCATTCTTGTACATGTGTTCTGATGCACACTGGCACACATTTTTATAGGGTATATAACTAAAGAAGGCAGTAAGACATGCTCATCTTCAGCTTTATTAGAAACTGTCAACTTTATCCCAGAGTGATTGTATCAATTCACATCCTCACCAGCAGTGTACGACCATTCCTATTACTCCACATCCTCACCAACAATTGATTTTTAATTTCACTCTAAAATTGTTGCCCCTCTGATAGGTGTGTAGTGGTATTTCAAATGATTAAACTACTCAATCATGTGTTCCAAATACATAATACAGCAGTAACGGGATTCAAACTGAATGCAAGGGCCCCTGAAAGAGGAAAAGATGACAGAAACTTAATGTTTTGCAAACTTGAAGCAGGTATACTGGATTGAATAGTGCCCCTGACCCAAATTCATGTCCCTCCCAAAACCTCAGAATGTGACCTTATTTGGAAATAGGGTCATTGCAGATGTTATTAGCTAAGATTAGATCATACTGGAATAAGGAGAACCTTAATCCCAAATGACTAGTGTCCTTATAAGAAGAGGAGAAGAAATGTAGAGACAGACGGATGCACACGGAGGCACAGATTACCGTTATGCAACTCCAAGCTGAGAGTGAGGAATGCCAAGGACCGCTGGCCATCGCCAGAAGCTGGGAGAGAGGCATGAAATAGATTCTCCCTCTGAGCTTCCAAGAAGAAACCAACTTTTCTGACACCTTGATCTTGGACTTCTAGACTCCAGAACCAATAGAATGTATTTCTAATGTTTTAAAACCACTCAGTCTGAGGTACTTTGTTGCTGCAGCCTAGGAAATTAAGCTAGCAGAGCACAACGAGACTGGAAATGATGCGAGCTGGACCCAGTCCACTCTGTGACTCCCTGGTGGTCTTGCACACTAGCAGCTCCTGTCCCTGGGGTCACCTCAGCAGCACTCTCTGGGGACTTGTGTATTCGCTTCTTCCCCCGTACCTTTGGGCTGAATGCTGGTAATAGCTCCAACTGTTACTAATTCCAAGGTATAACAACATTCCTCAGCTTTGTAAATAATAACATCATGAAACTCTCCTCCATTTCCCACTGAGTATTTCCCTGCCAGGCTGCTAAGCCTGGGAGATGCTTGCAGCCTCTCTTCCCTATCCAGCCCCACCCACCCCCTTTATTTCCTTCCTAGTGCACAGCAAAATTTACAATTATCTTCCTTGTTTATGTACTCCTCTCCTCTCTTCCCACCCCCTCCTATTTCTCCCACCAGATGGCAAGTTCCATGAAAGCAGGGACCTCAGTCGTCTCATTATCACTATCCCCCTAGTGGCTCACACAGTGCCTGGTACGTTGAAGGCATTTAATTAGTATTCCTTGGATGAATGAATGAATGAATGAATGAGGAGTAGGAATGATGTCTTTTTCATTTTTACATCTCTAGCACTAGCCATGCCAGGTACTAAGTAGTGCTCAACTGAGGCTCTGTGTTTTCCCATGGCCCTGACTTTGAGGCTAGAGCATCCCAGCATGGGACACAGCTTAAGAGTAACAACCAGAGCAGATTTAAGTGTCACTTTGTGGTCAATATGTGTTTGAATTGGCCTTAGAGAGTTTGAGTCTGAGGGGATGCTTGGAAAGGTGTGTTGGAGGAAATACCTTTTCTGCATTTACCTGCATTGGAAGTTGCATGGATATGGATTTGTGAAAGAGCATGAGTTTGAGACAAATAGCATCAATGAATTCGTTTGGACTGAAGCATGTGAACTGGAGAGGAAGAGTTGGTGCAAGTGTAACCATCATAGTTTGAGTATTAATTTTCAAAGGCCAACCAAAAATCAAAATTTGTCCTCAGTAGGGCTCCCCTGGCTAACTTAATGTCAAGTTAGCTTTGATTTTTACCTGGATTATTTGAATTTGGCCATAATGAGGTTACTGGCTATCACTTGTCTGTTCTGCTTGGTTAATAAAAAATTAGGGATTTCTTAGTCAATGCAATAGGTTTGGTAGAGAAAATCTTTCTAAATGTGGAATCCAAAGGGAGAAAAGGCATTCTTGGCAGAAAATAGGTTGGATAAACTCTTCTTTAAGTTCTCTGCTGTCTCATAGACAAAGAGGTGGGTATCTCAGCCCTGACTGATAGGTCTGCCTGCTTCTAAAGTCACACTTTTGCCTGAGTGGCTGATGGCTGGGTTTCAGGGGGTCTGTCCACAAACCCCTGAAACTCCATGTCAACGTTTACGTATGAGCACATGTCTTGTTTCCTTTGAGTCCATGGCTTTCCTCGGATTCTCGAAAGGACCTAGGATCCAAGGAAGGTTAAGAACCATTGACTGGGAGCCCAAAACATGTGTTGGGGAGGATACCAGTTCCTCCAGCAGAGGGCGGCGGCGCCCACATTCCCTGACCTCCTTGACCTTCCGTTTGTTATCAAGAGATCCCAGACACGGAGCTGGAGCCGGTAGGCCAAGCCTTCCCCTGTTCTTCCTGTTGCACGGATTTTGAAACCTCATCCCTAACCCCCCAGCGCCACATCATGGGTTGCCTAAGCGCTCAAGCAGTGGCTCTGGGAAAGACCACCTTCTACATCAACTTCCTAAAAGCACCTAGAAAATTCTGAGTGACATGTATTTTTCTAAGCTTTGTCATTCCTTTGTCAATGTTGGTTTCTTTTGCTTCCTTTGTGGACATATGCAGACCACCAAAACACTGATTCAGAGGTCCTGGTTGGGAGACATTTTTCAATGGAAACTCGAGGGAATCGACTTAGATTCTCAGTTGAATGCCTCTGTGTGTAGAATAAATACCTTGCCCCTTATCTCAACATTGGCAGCCTTCTGAGAATGGTTCCACTCTTTCCACTCTCCTAACTCTCCCATACATAATAAGGTCTCCTTGTTGGCAGGACTATTCCTGCAGTTGCTTTGGGCTTTCCCATAGGCTCCTGAAGAGATCACACCTTTTGCCCTGTTTTTCTTATCATTTCCATCCCTCAGCCCCTCCTTCTTCCATGGAGCTTTCTCTGGTTGAGAAGCAGCAGAACATAGATGTTAAGGGCTCTGAAGGACTGAGGAGCAAGCCACACAGATAATTAGGGGGAAGGTTTGCAGGCACAGAGAAGAGCAAGTACAAAGGCCCTGGGGTGGAGATCTGCTTGGTCTTGTAAAGGCACAGTGTGGCTGGAACAGAGTGTGCACACAGGAGATGAAGTCAGAGGGGTAGTGGAAGCAGATGGTACAGGATCTTATAGGCTATGGTCGAGACTTAGGTTTTACTCTCTGAGTGAGATGAGAAGACATTAGAGCATTTTGAGGAGAGGATTGACACCATTTCATTTATGTTTGACAAGGACCACTCTGACCATTGTGTCAAGAAGAGAATGTTGGGGACAAGAGCAAAAGCCAGATAGGGAGACTATTGCAGTCATCTAAGAATGATGGAGAAGAGGTTGGCTTCTGTATCTATTTGGAAGGTAGAATGGATGGGGTTTGCTGATACGTGGGTTGTGGGGTTTGGGGAACCAAAGAAGAGGAGTTAAGGAGGGCTCTAAGATTTTTGGTATGAGCAGAAAGAAAGATGGGAGTTGACACTGAGATTGGAAAGACTGGGAGAAAGAAGTTTATGTCAGGGAGTTAAGAAGCAGGGATTCAGTTCTGGCTAGGTTAAGTCTAGAGCTGCCTTGTAGACCCAGCTATGCTGCCCCTTAGCTCCTCACCACCCACCCCCTTCCCTGACTACTCATTCAAAGAGCTCTGGTCCTGCAATTGATGACCTCTTGCTCAGACCACCACTGCCTCAGTGTCTCCCAGGAGGATGCAAAGCTCCACCTTGCCTCCATCATGCCTGCCACAACAGAGCTCACCAAAGCCCCTGGCACCGGGCCCAATGACCAGACACGGAGGTTTTGATTCTTCCCAGCACTTTGGAGTCCACATTAAATTCTAAACCAGAGTTAGAGGGGCTGGTATCTCCTAGAAGCCCCCAAAGGCCAGGGCCTACAACCCAGAAGTGCAGGAGTAAAGGTTTATCATTGAGAGACAAGAGATGAATTCTATTTCCTTCCACAAGCCAGAAATAAACCTTATCCTTCCCCAGGGACAGCTCTGAGGTGCTGTTTCCCTTGGCCACCCTGGAGATGTTCCCATGTGACCAAGCCACTGTCTCTTGTGAATATGTGGCTCGCTCAATAACGCATCCCCTTGTGTCTACTTTCCCTCATTCCCTGCCTCATTTCCCTTTCCCTCCCTCTCTGCCCTGGGATTGCCCCTGCCCTTGTGTGAGCTTTGACACTGGTGCTGATTTCTAAGGAACCCAGGGTAAGTCAACCTTAAAATGAAAATGCAGAGTAAGCCGGGGAGGGGTTAGTGCTGGAAATAAATAATGGAGAGTTCACTGAAATTTTTTGCTTCTCTAAGATCACCTAAAAAATGAAACTGACAGAGGAGAAACAGATCAAGGACTGAGTCTTGTGGTACTCTAATGTTTAAAGATCAGGAGATGAGGAGGAGTCAACAAAGGAGAATGAGAAGGAAGTACCACGGGTGGGAAGAAAACCGAAAAGAATGGCTTTCTGGAAGCCAAATGAAGACAACATTTCAAGAAAGAGAAGGTGATTAACTGGGTCCAGTGAAAATGGAGAAGTGGTCATTGGCTTTAGCATCAAAGAAGTTATTTCGGTTTCAATGACAAGGACGGTTTCCTTAGACGGTTCAAAGCCAAAACCTGAAGACAGGGGCTTTGAGAGAAACTAGGAGAAGGATTAGGACAGCAAGCATAGAGTGTCTTCAAGAAGTTTTTCTCCAAACAGGCGCAAAGAAAGGGGAAGTAGCTTGAGAAGGGGTAGAATGGATAGTGGGTTTTTTAGGATGGGAGAAATTGTTCATGTTTGCATGTGGATGGGAGAGATTCAGTAGAGAGGATAAAACTAAGGAAGAAAGAAAAGAGAGATGGCTGGAAGTTCCCCCCACAGAAATGCTGAGATTTAAGATTCCAGAACACTGATAGTAGGAGGTTTATTTCTGAGGAAAGAGGGAGAATGTTAAACATCTGGAATTTCCTCTCCATGGATGCCTGGGTCTCTAGGGCTCAAGTTTTAAAGTTGAGCTTTTACTTTTTGATGTGGTTGGAATCCCTGAGCCCACAATATGTTCCCAAGAGTAGTTAATTAAATGGGAATCTGGTGTGCATCTGTTACTAATTAATGCTGATCAAAACTAATTAAATATTAAATGTCAGTGCTGTTAGCTGGTTCCTTCCTAATACTTGCAAAGGGCTGAATTGTAATCGTCAAGTCCTGACCTCCATAGGAGCCAAGTTCACATTAAAATAATGAAAGACTAAAACTGAGCTAATTAAAGAGCCAATTTTGTGAATTTTTAAAAAATATTTTAAAAATACAGCTTAGCTGTCTCTTCCTTTGTGTATGGGTTTAGAAAGGCCCTCCCACTGACAGACGTAATGGCAGCTCCACTTAGCAACGTAGTAAACATTTCTGAGAGTTCTCTTTACGGGAAAATATGCCTTCATGTTCTGATCACTGTTATATGGTATATATACGATGTCATTCATTCAACCAGTGTTGAATGAGGACTTGATTTGGCCAGTCTTATGCTAAGCTCTGGGGATAAAGAAATGCCCAAGATGAACCCTCTGTCTTCAAGGTCTCATCTTGTGATTCTCTGAGGGTGCTCTGCTGTCCACCACGGTCAGACCCACCGGCGTGTTCTGCCCTGCCTCTCCACTTCATCAAGTGTGATCAGGGGTTGCTGTTTTCTCCCCAGGTTTAATAAACTATATTTTAGTTTGCATTTCTGGTACTGTTCGTTTTGCGATGAGTTTTAAAGTTGCAGGCAGAAACACCTTTATTTGCCCTCTTGAAATTGGCAGGCCACCATGACCCTTGTCGTCCTGGTGAGGGGGGGGGCCACATCGTGGAGCTGACCCAGTGGGAGCAGTGTGGGAGATCAAAGGACAAAGACCGAAAACCATGGCTCGGATCTGTTTGCTTGTTGAGAACCGGGAGAGTGAGGTAAGCCTAAAGGGCTATCCACCCAGCAAAGAGATGGTTGAAGGATAGGACCCACAGTATAAAGCCAAAACAGAGAGTTAAGGACAAGGTGTTCATGAACACAGAGTAGTGGGGTGGAAAAACAAGAAGGTGGTCTGGAAGGTTTCCAGAGACAACCTGGGGATGCTTGTGGTGACTTTAAATCTTATCCCTGCACCAGCCTGAACATGTCGTCCAGGTCATTTAAAAGGATCACAGTGGATGGACAGATTGCCCTTATCTCCTTCATTGTCCAGCTGAAAAGTTAAGAGTGAGCTCCCCTCATGAGAGTCTGAGTGCTGAGCTGGTATGAACTGTAAAATGCTTTTCCGATGCTCTTGGGATGGTATTTGATATTCCAAATTCTTAATCTGTGAAGAGAAGACCATTGTAGTTCCCTCAACCTATAGTGCCAGATACATGGGGGCTGCTGTGTGGATTAATGAGACTTTCCCCTTTGGCTATGCAGGATACTTATAATAGGGATGCTTTATCCTGAGAGCTCAGAGCCTTCTGTCTTTAGCTAGAAACTGAGTGCAGGAGAGGGACGCAAGGAGGAAGAAACAAAAGGGAACTCAAAATTCTTTGTAGCATCTGTTGCGTGCAAGGCACTTTCCACGTGTTGTTTTTCTACTCTACTAGCCACCTGGGCTGAGCCTTCTTTCCCACTTTCAGAGGCCAGGAAAGCAGGCCCCCACAAGTGGTGGACATGGAATTTCAACGTAGGTCTCTGACTCCAAAACCATGATCCTCCTGGAACGACGCAGTGACTATGGTTCTGGCCACTGCCAGCTCTTGTTTCTCCCTCCCTACAATGAAAGGAACACTAGGAGACGAGAGGAGGTGACCAACCAGGAGAGAGCTACTCTCTTCCCAAAGGAATACAAGCTGACTCATGGCTGAACTTCCCTCTGCAATTTTACGTGACTCTGATCTTTTGAACCATGAATAAAAATATTTGACTTTGACTTTTATGGCTAAACATAACAGATCCTCTCATCCACTGAATAAATATATGGTGAACTCCTAGCTCATGGAAGAATGTTGGAGGATTTGGAAATGTATAAAATATAGGCAAATCATCTGAAATTACTTATGATTCATTTGAATTTAGACATACTAAAAAATGTCCAATTTTCAGTTTGAAATTTGTCACTGGCATTCACAAGAGAGGTTATGGCTGGATTTGCCAATAGGGAAGTAACTCCCTGAAGATACTGAAATGTTGCAAACAGATGAATTTCTCCAAGAGGATGGAATTATGAGGGATAAAAATAAAGACAAGGATAGAGCCTTAAATTACATCAGTTGTTGGGAGATACAAGAGAAAATTAAACCAGCAAAGCCTTAGGGATGAAGAAGGAGGAAGAGATAAAGGAAGAAAAGGCAAACAAGAATAAGTTTAGAAAGGGCAGGCATGCAGAGCTTTAAGAAAGGGAAGCAGTCCAAAATGCCCCAAGCTGCATGGAAGGCAAGATGAATGGAAATTTTTAAGAGCCATGGAATAAGAATATTAAGAGGTCAGTGATTCTCTGCAGATGTGGCATCTTAAGACAGGGTTATGAGCAGAAACCAGAAACAGAGTTCAAGACAAATAGGGAAAGTTGGTTCATTATAAGGAAGAAAAGGGAAGAAAATTGGACGCCTACATTATACCCGCATTCAAAGTGGGCTCCAGAAGGACTAAAGACCTAAATATGAAAGGTATAAATATATTCAATGAAAGAACAAGGTGTAGGAAGTATCTGTGTGACCTAGGGAACGGGGACAAATCCTTAAGGAGGGAAATCTATTAATTTGGTTACATCATAACTAAGGAATTTTGCTCCTCAAATGACACTGAGAGACAGTTAATGGGTGACAGATTGAAAGAAGATATTAGCAATATGTAAAACTGGCAAGAGACTAATATTTAAAATGTATGTGTATGTCGAACACCAGCACACCAACGCGAGCAAGACAGACTCTCCGTAAAGGATGCGTCTTCCAGATCCCCCATTCCAGGACTGACACACTCATTCCCCCAGCTCAGCCAAAGAGTGATCTTGCCGGAGATCCATTCCCACCCCACCCCTGCTAAAGGCACTCTGCATCTAATGAGTGGCCCAGGAGAGAGAATTAATGCCTGGCCCCTTTGCCTCAGGCAAGACAGCTCTGAAAATTTACCTCAACTCCAGAGCTCCCCATGGTTTTATCTGAAGCCTTAAAGCAACCTCATCCTAGTTCTGCCCAGTCTGGCCTCTCCTGTTCACAGCTATTGCTTCCCAAGTGCACTCCCATCCCTCCACCCCAAACTTCTTACATGCAAATTTCAGATTCAGACTCTGTTTCACAGAGTACATGACTGTTGATACTAGAAGTGGTCTTAGGAAGCAAACAAAAATGCAGTTTTAGAGTTGGATCACCTGGCAAATACTTGGCAATGAAGACCCTACCCTGTCAGCGGTGGTCTGTGGAGTACCAGCAGCCTCTGACATGCAATTATTGTGCAATGTTAAGATTTTTACTGGTGGTGAGCTGGAATGGGATATGAGAGGAAGAGAATGAACTGATGGGTGCAGTATATCAGGTGTCTCAGGGTTTCAAAGACTAGAATTGGATGGCTATTGCTGGGACTACCCATTGGATGGCTATTACTGGAGAAAAAGAACAACAGGGCTGAGGGTGAAAAACTGACAAGAGAGGGTGAATTCACCAATGTGATCCCTTACAAAAACGAGACAGATCCCAGAAGATGATAGTGGATTACTCTATCACTAAGTGGTAGTACCATTGCAGCTGCTATGTCAGATGTGGTATCTTTGCTAGAGCTGATTAGAACAGCCTCTGATACATGTCTGAGATCAGTGATCTGGCAAACGCACTCAGTTCCATCCCCACCAGAAAGAAACAGTTCACACTCACATAGATGGACAAGAGTATATATTTACAGTGTTGTCCCAGGACTAGGTCAATTCTCCTGCCATTTGTCTAAAGGGATCTAGACCCCAGATCATCTCATGAATAAGAAACAGTCTTTGCCCTGGATTATTTCCTAGTCTAGAGAGAGAGACAGACAATGACAGAGAGATCACAAGACAATCTTCTCAGAGATTGCTTGTACTAGTCAGGACTCTTGATGGCAAGGGACAGAAACCCAGTTCAAATTGGCTTTAAAGAAAGTCATAGAAAGATGGCGGCATGAGAGGTGAGACACAGGCTTCCTCCTAAAACCGCATATAATATGAAAATATAATTAATACAACTAATTCTGAAAGAGCAACAGGAAAGAGGACTGCGCCAGACTGCATACACCTGGAGAAAAGAGCAGACCTCACAGAATAGGGTAATGTACCAAAGCTGTGGCCTGGCAGGACCCAAGCCCTTCCCCTACCCCAGCGCACTGGCGGGAGGAAGAGAAACGGAGCAAGGAGGTAATGGAGGCCTGGGACTGCTGAACACCTAACTCCAAGATCTGCTCTGGGAGCACAAACCTACATTTCATGGTGCTTGCATGATACTCTCGTGATTATGGGGTTGGAAAGCTAAGACAGGCAGAATTCCTGGAGAGACTGAGATTCCGGCCGCTTGTGGAAGGCAGGGATCCATATCCAGCTGCTCTGGGACAAAAGAAAGGTGGGCAGTCTGAGAGACTTTCTAACAAGGAAGCCCTCAGCAAGAGGGCTGCTAAAAGGGCAAGGATTGCACAGAGCTTACTGCTCAGGAGAGAGGAGGACAGGTAGACAAAATTGTTCGGGTGCATTCTGCCCAGCACATTGGGAGCTTTGCCATATAGATTCTCATATTTAAGGAGAAAAAAGAAATATTCCTCCTTAGATGATCTTCAGGTGCTCCAGATCCCTGGCTGGCACAGATTCAAGGACACCCTCTGTGATATGCAGCCTACTGCGCCTTTCTCCCGGTCAGCCCCACCTTGCATGCAAACTGGCAAACACTACCCTGGTGTTAGGCCAGCCAGAGGGAAGCTCTGTCTACAGCAACTACAAATGCAAAGCATAGAGGCTTATACCTGTGTGCTCAGCCCACTGGTTCAGGCAGCGGAGACAGGCATAGCAGCCGGGTAGCAGGAAACAGCTATTTCCTCCCCCCAGCCACCAATACCCTCCCCTGTAACCCCTGACATTGCTTCAGGGGATGAGAAACTCCAGGGAGTAGAGCTTCTGGGCACTAGACGGCCATATACAAATATGAAACGCCAAAGGAATCTGGTTCAGAGTAAAATTATTAATACCACTCCTAAGAAAGATTTAAATGACATTGACCTCATGACCCTTCCTGAAAGGGAGTTCAAAATAAAAATCATTAACATGCTCATGGAGGAACAGAAAGATATTCAGGAACTGAGGAATGAATTCCGGTCAGAGAGCCAATTGTTGAAGAGAACAATGGAGGGTATTAAAAGCAGATTGGATATGGTGGAGGAGACTATAAATGAAATAGAAACTAGAGAAGAGGAATACAGAAGAAGCTGAGGCACAGAGAGAAAAAAGGATCTCTAAGAATGAAAGAATATTGAGAGAACTGTGTGACCAATCCAAAAGGAATAATATTTCTATTATAGGGGTACCACAAGAAGAAGAGAGAGAAAAAGGGATAGAAAGTGTCTTTGAGGAGGTAATTGTTGAAAACTTCCCCAGTCTGGGGAAGGAGATAGTCTCTCAGGCCGTGGAGGTACACAGATCTCCCAACACAAGGGATCCAAGGAAGACAACACCAAGACATATACTAATTAAAATGGCAAAGATCAAGGATAAGGACAGACTATTAAAAGCAGCCAGAGAGAGAAATAAGACCACATACAAAGAAAAGCCCATCAGGCTATCATCAGACTTCTCAACAGAAACCTTACAGGCCAGAAGGGAGTGGCATTATGTATTTAATGCAATGAAGCAGAAGGGCCTCCAACCAAGAATACTTTATCCGGCAAGATTATCATTTAAATTTGAAGAAGGAATTAAACAATTTCCAGATAAGCAAAAGCTGAGAGAATTTATCACCCACAAATCATCTCTACAGCATATTTTGGAGGGACTGCTATAGATGGAAGTGTTCCTAAGGTTTAATAGCTGTCACCAGAGGTAATAAACCACAGTAAAGAAAGTAGAACAGCTAATTACTAAGCAAATGAAAAAATTAAAATAACTATCTCCAAAGTCAATCAAGGGATAGATAAAGCATACAGAATATGATACCTAATATATAAAGAATGGAGGACGAAGAAAAAGGAGGAAGAAATAAAAAAGAACCATTGGATTGTGTTTGTAATAGCATATTAAGTGAGTTAAGTTAGACTCTTAAATAATAAGGAAGTTAACCTTGAACCTTTGGTAACCATGAATCTAAAGCCTTCAATGGCAATAAGCAGATACCTATCGATAATCACCCTAAATATAAATGGACTGAATACACCAATCAAAAGACATAGAGTCACTGAATGGATAAAAAAACAGGACCCATCTATATGCTGCCTATAAGAGACTCACTTTAAACCCAAAGACATACACAGAATAAAAGTGAAGGGATGGAAAAAGATATTTCATGCAACTAATAGGGAGAAAAAAGCAGGATTTGTAGTACTTGTAACAGACAAAATAGACTTCAAAACAAAGAAAGCACAAGAGATAAAGAAGAACATTACATAATGATAAAGGGGTCAATCCAACAAGAAGATCTAACCATTATAAGTATCTATGTGCCTAACACAGGAGCACCTACATATGTGAAACAAATACTAACAGAATTAAAAGGAGAAATAGAATGCAATGCATTCATTCTAGGAGATTTCAACACTTCACTCACGCTGAAGGACAGATCAACCAGACAGAAAATAAGTAAGGAGACGGGGCACTGAAAAACACAATAGAACAGATGGACCAAACAGACATCTACAGAACTCCACACCCAAAAGCAGCAGAATACACATTCTTCTCAAGTGTGCATGGAACAATTTCAAGAATAGATCACATCCTAGGCCACAAAAAGAGCCTCAGTAAATTCAAAAAGACTGAAATTGTACCAACCAGTTTCTCAGACCACAAAGGTATGAAACTAGAAATAAATTACACAAAGAAACTGAAAAATCCCACAAACACAAAACATGCTCCTAAATAACCAATGGATCAATGACCAAATAAAAACAGAGATCAAGCAATATATGGAGACAAATGACAACAATAATTCAACACTGCAAAATCTGTGGGATGCAGCGAAGGCCATGTTAAGAGGAAAGTATATTGCAATACAGGCCTACCTCAGGAAAGAAGAACAATCCCATATGAGCAGTCTAAAGTCACAATTAATGAAACTAGAAAAAGAAGAACAAATGAGGCCCAAAGTCAGTAGAAGGAGGGACATAATAAAGATTAGAGCATAAATAAATAAAATCGAGAGGAATAAAACAATAGAAAGAATTAATGAAAGCAGGAGCTGGTTCTTTGAGAAAATAAACAGAATAGATAAACCCCTAGCCAAACTTATCAAGAAAAAAAGAGAGTCTACTCACATAAACAGAATCAGAACTGATATAGGAAAAATCACTACAGACACCAATGAAATACAAATAATTATGAGAGAATACTATGAAAAATTATATGCTAACAAACTGGATAACCTAGAAAAAATGGACAACATTCTAGAAAAATACAACCTTCCAAGGCTGACTCAGAAAGGAACAGAAAATCTCAACAGACCAATTACCAGCAACGAAATTGAACTGGTAATCAAAAACCTATGTAAGAAGAAAATGCCTGTACCAGATGGCTTCACCACTGAATTTTATCAAACATTTAGTGAAGACCTAATACACATCCTCCTTAAAGTATTCCAAGGAGTAGAAGAAGAGGGAATACTTCCAAACTCATTCTATGAGGCCAGCATCACTCTAATACCAAAACCGGGCAAAGACACCATAAAAAAAGAAAATTACAGACCAATATCCCTGATGAACATAGATGCAAAAATACTCAACAAAATAGCAAACCAAATTCAAAAATACATCAAAAAGATCATCCATCATTATCAAGTAGGTTTTATTCCAGGGATGCAAGGACGGTACAACATTCGAAAATCCATCAACATCATCCACCACATCAACAAAAAGAAGGACAAAAACCACATCATCATCTCCATAGATGTTGAAAAAGCATTTGACAAAATTCAACATCCATTCATGATAAAAACTCTCAACAAAATGGGTATAGAGGGCAAGTACCTCAACATAATAAAGGCCATATATGACAAACCCACAGCCAACATTATACTTAACAGCGAGAAGCTGAAAGCTTTTCCTTTAAGATCGGGAACAAGACAAGGACACCCACCCTCCCCACTTCTATTCAACATAGTTCTGGAGGTCCTAGCCACGGCAATTAGACAACACAAAGAAATAAAAGGTATCCAGACTGGCAAGGAAGAAGTTAAACTGTTCCTGTTTGCAGATCATATGATATTGTACATAAAAAACCCTAAAGAATCTAGTCCAAAACTACTAGATCTAATATCTGAATTCAGCAAAGTTGCGAGATACAAAATTAATATGCAGAAATCTGTGGCATTCCTATACACTAACAATGAACTAGCAGAAAGAGAAATCAGGAAAACAATTCCATTCACAGTTGCATCAAAAAGAATAAAATACCTAGGACTAAACCTAACCAAGGAAGTGAAAGACCTATACTCTGAAAACTACAAGACACTCATGAGAGAAATTAAAGAAGATACCAATAAATGGAAACACATCCCGTGCTCATGGATAGGAAGAATTAATATTGTCAAAATGCCCATCCTGCCTAAAGCAATCTACAGATTCAATGCAATTCCTATCAAAATACCAACAGCATTCTTCAACAAACTACAGAAAATCGTTCTAAAATTCATATGGAACCAAAAGAGACCCCAAATAGCCAAAGCAATCCTGAGAAGGAAGAATAAAGTGGGGGGAATTATGCTCCCCAACTTCAAGCTCTACTACAAAGCCACAGTACTCAAGACAATTTGGTACTGGCACAAGAACAGACCCATAGACCAATGGAACAGACTAGGGAGCCCTGATATAAACTCAACAATGTGTGGTCAATTAATGTATGATAAAGGAGCCATGGACATACAATGGGGAAATGACAGCCTCTTCAACAGCTGGTGTTGGCAAAACTGGACAGCTACATACAAGAGAATGAAACTGGATTATTGTTTAACCCCATACACAAAAGTAAACTCAAAATGGATCAAAGACCTGAATGTAAGTCATGAAACCATAAAACTCTTAGAAGGTAACATAGGCAAAATCTCCTGAATATAAGCATGAGCAACTTCTTCCTGAATGCATCTCCTTGAGCAAGGGAAACAAAAGCAAAAATGAACTCATGGGACTACATCAAACTAAAAAGTTTCTGTACAGCAAAGGACACCATCAACAGAACAAAAGGACATCCTACAGTATTGGAGAATATATTCATAAATGACATATCTGACAAGGGGCTAACATCCAAAATATATAAAGAACTTACACACTTCAACACCCAAAAAGCAAATAACTCAATTAAAAAATTGGCAGAGGATATGAATAGACAGTTCTCCAAAGAAGAAATTCGGATGGCCAACAGACACATGAAAAGATGCTCCACATCACTAATCATCAGGGAAATGCAAATTAAAACCACAATGAGATATCACCTCACACCAGTAAGGATGGCCACCATTCAAAAGACTAAGAACAACAAATGCTGGTGAGAATGTGGAGAAAGGGGAACCCTCCTACACTGCTGGTGGGAATGTAAGCTAGTTCAACCATTGTGGAAAGCAATATGGAGGTTCCTCAAAAAAGTAAAAATACAAATACCATTTGACCCAGGAATCCCATTCCTTGGAATTTACCCAAATAATACAACTTCTCAGATTCAAAAAGACATATGCACCCCTATGTTTATTGCAGCACTATTTACAATAGCCAAGATATGGAAGCAACCTAAGTGTCCATCAGTAGATGAATGGATAAAGAAGAGGTGGTACATATACACAATGGAATACTATTCAGCCATAAGAAGGAAACAAATCCTACCATTTGCAACAACATGGATGGAGCTAGAGGGTATTATGCTCAGTGAAATAAGCCAGGCAGAGAAAGACAAGTGCCAAATGATTTCCCTCATTTGTGGAGTATAACAAGGCAGCAAAACTGAAGGAATAAAATAGCAGCAGACTCAGAGACTCCAAGAAGGAACTAGTGGTTACAAAGGAGAGGGTGGGTGGGAGGGTGGGAGAAGGGGATTGAGGGGTATTATGTTTAGTACACATGTTATAGGGGTTCAAGGGGATAACAGTGTAGCACAGAGAAGGCAAATAGTGAATCTGTGGCATCTTACTACACTGATAGACAGTGACTGCATTGGGGTATGGGTGGGGACTTGATAAAATGGTAAATGTAGTATCTACATTGTTTTTTCATGTGAAACCTTCATAAGAGTGTATATCAATAATACCTTAAATTAAAAAAAAAGATGAGAAGGAGGAGATGTGGGGAGGAGGACAAATGGAGGCAAGAGCATCTCCAGCGCTTGGGCAGCCACCGTTCAGGGGGTGAGGCCTCCAACCAGAGGAGAACGCCTTGGCCTTACAACCATCCAGTAAGACTGCTTTCCAGCCCAGCGCATCATTCAATAGATTTCCCAGTAGCTGGGCTCTGCTGATTTGTTTGTTCACTGGGTAGCATGTCTACACGGCCACTGTCTCTCCCGTGCAGAGGAATCCAACCAGCGAATCCATTTACTTAGCAGATATTTATGGAGGACTGAATACATGTCAAGGCTGCCTTAGATACCATGGATAGAGAGGGAACAAGGGGCTGAGCCCCTGATTTAGCCAGCCCTCCCTTTAGTTGGAGAGAAAGGTAATAAGCAAGTCCATGACAAGGTATGACACGGCCTAAGGTCGGCAGGCAGCAAGGGCTGGGGGGGGCCCATGGGAGGGACAGTTCGGGTAAGCTGGTAGGAGGGTCCCTGAGAAAATGACACACACCAGAGACCTGGGTAACTTGAGGATGGGGCCCTGGAGACATCCGGGTGGAGGGAATTCCAGCCACACAGAGTGGCCAACATGAGGGCCCACGGAGAGAGCACTGAGCACATTTGGGGACCAGCAAGGAGGCCACTGTGGCTGGTGTGGACAAGTGGACAGAGGCCAGAGCACTGGACATGCAGTCCCCCAGGTCAGAGATCGTCCCAGACTTGACTAGGATGGAGGTTGCAGAGATCTGGCAGAAGGGGTGGATTCAGGGTGGATTGTGAGTTTACAGGATGACAGGACTTGCAGACTGAATGAGGGAGACGGTGAAGGAAGAGGAAGCAATTATAGTCCTAGATGCTGACGGGATATTGGATAATATTAAAGAATTATTAATTTCTTTAAAAAAAAAAGAAAGTCCCAGGTTTCAAGCTCATTGGTCAGGCTTGGATCAAATGTCTGTCTATCCCTTAACCAATCACTATGGCTAGGAGAAATGAAATACACTGATTGGCTAGGTCTAGTCATGTGCTCAATCCTGGATGGGGGAGGAGAGGTAGTGTTAATATCAGCCCAATGGACCAAAAGGAAGGAGACAACTACAGACAACTGAGGAATTGATGCTGATCCAGTAAACTCAACAGATGTCCCCTGGACGGCTCAAGGTGAATGGACATCTGCTCTGGGAGTCCAGGGAGGCTTAATGGAGTAAGTGGACATTTGTCAGGTGGAAACGACGTTCCAGGCAGAAGGACAAGCACGTGCAAAGGCATGTGCAAAGGGCATTGCCTGGCTAGAGCAGAAAGCAGCCCTCAGTCGTGGGGAGATGGGGCTGAAGAGCTGCTAGGCCCTGCTTAGAAAGGATCTTTCTAGAGAAAGACATACATCCATGTCCAACATACTGATATGAAGTTATTATCGTCAAATATTAATTTGATTCTCTCTAGATCATTAAAGGTGGTTTATATGAGGCAGAATATCTAATGTTTAGAATGTCAGTTCCTGTGGGCAGCGATTTTTTACTCTTGTTCACTGATCTATCCCTATGCCTGGTAAAAGCTCAATAAATATTTGGGTAAAAAAAATCTGAATTAAATACCAATAATTTGATTATATTAGACATTTCACAAAATCTCCAAGTAAAGGAATGGGATTGGGAAAGCTTAATGAAGACAAGAGTAAGAACTGGGTAAATTAGTGGGGTTGAAAAGAGATAGAAATAGATGAATAATAACAATAATTAATTAGCATTAACATTTACTGAGCACTTATCTATTAGAGATTGTTTGTACTGGTCATTAAAAATCTGAATATCTTGTATTCATTATCTCACTTAACCCTTACAACCACTCTATGAGGCAGGTATTATGTTATGATCCCCACTTACACAGATGTGGGAAGTGAAGCTCAGAGAGGTTATGTGAGTTGCCCAAGATCGCACGGCTAGTAAGAAGTTAACACTGACATTCAGACACAATCTGTTTCTCTCTAGAGCCAAAGCTATTAATAAAAAAACGTTCTTATAAAGCAAGCACCTTCTACATATCAAGCATTGTTCTGGACACCTTGCTACCCCACAACACATCTATGCCGGTGGTATTATGCACCATGCCTATGTTACAGACACGGAAATGAAGGCACAGTGAGGTTAAGTAATTTACCTAAAGCCTTATGTAAACAAGCAGCATGGGCTGAATCTGAACCTAAGCAGACTAGCTCGTCTCCAGACTCTTAATGAATACAACCCCTCCACTTGGCTATGACACTGTGCTGATTCAGAGAGGCATTGGGCCGCAGAGTATGATCCAGTTTGTTTTGGTGAAATAAATGCAGACTTTAGAAATAGCCCCGAGTTTGAACGCCTGAATTTCCACTGACTGGCTGAGTGACTTTAACCTCTCTGAGCCACAATTCCCTCAGTTGTAAAATGGAAATGATAATCATACCCACCTTGCAACTGTAAGGATTAAGTGAGGTAATGTCTATGAAGTTCCTAGTATGGTTCTTGCCACGGATCAAGAAATTTTCGTGACCTTTTTTTCTTTTGCTCCTGTCTAGTCAAGGACATTTAACTTCAATATTTAGCTTGACTCTTCTGTCTCACGGACCCCTTTGGCAGTGTGGGGAAGCTGATGAAGCCTTTCTCGGAAGAGTGATTTTAAATACAAACAATAAAATGCACAGGATTGCAAAGGAAATGAAACATACTGAAATGCCTTTCTCAAAAATGATTTAAATTCGAATTTATGATGTAGTAATATATGTGCTCGTTAATGCATTGAATCACAAAACAGCAGGTCCGATAACTACCATAAGTTCAAAGAAGCGAGGAAGGGGACTGGCCAGTTTGTTTGGAGGCTTTTCATCAATGGGCCTCTTGGATTCTGCTCGTGGATGTTACTTCTTTGGCTTTGTATGGAAAGAAGTGACACATGTTAAACTGAATACATCCCAAAGCAAATTCCTTATCTTCCTTCCTTGTCCAGACATGCCCCCGTCAATGCCGTCCTCAGCTCTGAGGATGGTAGCTCCCCCCTTCTGGCAGAAGCCTTGGAGGTGCCCTGATGGCTCTCCCTCTCACCCCACATCTAATCCATCAGGAAATGCCACTGATTGTGCTTTCAAAATAAATCCAGAACCAGACCACAGCTCACCTCCTCCACTGTTCCCAGCCCGGCCTGAGCCATCATGACCTTTCACCCAGTACCTGCAACAGCCCCTCTTGGCTCTCCCTGCTTCTTCCTGGCCCCTCTGCAGTCTCTTCTCAGTGCAGTGGTCAGAGTGGCCCTTTTCTGTGTATGGACTCCTTGCTACAGGCACTCTGGCCTCCTAGCTGTTTCTCCAACATGCTTGCACCTTTGGGCCTTTGCACTGACTTGACTGTTCCCTCTGACAGGAATAACCTTCCCTCAAACATCAGCATTCCCCACTCTCACATTTCTTTTAAGTCTTCATGCAAATGTCATCTCCTCTATGAGGCCTATCTTGATTCAACGTACACCTGCGTCTCCAGCCCTCCCAATACAATTAGCCTGCTCTAATTTTCCTTTTGTCCTTAGCATGTAAAACCTATCATATTAATAATTTACTTATGTTTATTTTCTGTCTTCTTCCTTCCTCCATCCACCTCCTTATGAATATAAAATCCAGAAAGAAAGGGATCTTTGTTTTATTCACAACTAGAATGAGGAGTGACACATAATAGGTACTCAGTAAATTGAATAAATCGATGAATAGAGAGCATGGTTGACTTGCTGCACAGAGTAACATAGCTCAGATCCAAGAACCAGAATTGGGCAATGTTCTCAGTTGCCGCTGACAAGCTGTGCTACCCATGGGCAACTCATTACATCTCTCTGAGCCTCGGTTTCCTCATCTGTAACATGGAAGTTACAAAACCTATTTCACAAAGTTAGGAGGATTAAGTGAGCTGGTTAGTAAAGGGCCTGGCACTTTGCAGGTGCTTCATAACTGCTAGTTCCTGGACCCCTTCAGATCTGGAGAAAGCCACTTCCTCCTGTTGGCCCAGGGTCCCAAGGACGCCCGTAGAAAGGCAGGGCTCATGTCCCTCTCCTTCGTCCTGTTCCCAAAAAAGCTCAGAATAGAACCAAAGTCTCCCGGCTCCACTTGGACTTGTAGTCAGGAGACCACACGACCACTTTTTTCCTGTCCACTACTTTCTTTTGAGGTGGAAAGTAGTCATTGGAATAACTTACCCAGGGGCAGGGAAAGGAAAAAACAGCAAAAATTGTTTTAAAAGGGAGTTATATAAGCATATGCAGGAAAACCCCATTGAGGGACATAAATGCTGATTCAAAGGAGGAGGAAATATGAAATCTGACAGTTTTCCAGGCCTTTCCTGGTCCTGAATTTCCTCTCTTCCATCACACATTTTTCTCACCCACAAAATGGGCATTAAGAAAGATGACAGATCAAAAAACAGACCCTGTAGAAAAGAGGAGGAGCTTGAGGTTTTCGTTCAGCAGGAGTGTAAATGCTATTCCCTATCAGCATCGGCCAGTTCTCTAAGCAATGATGGGGAAAGGCAGGCTTGAGCAGAAGCTGATGTCTCCCCAGGGAAGGAGAATGAATTCTGGATCATTAATGGAAACTGTTTTCCAGGGCTGCTTTGATCTCCTGCCCGATCCAGGGCTGGGGACCAGCAAGTGGGGACTCCAAGGAAAACTGGACTTCACAGCCGTCTCAAGCAACTGTCTTCCCGCAAGGGCGTGTGCCTGCAGTGTGGGTCAACCCTGCTGTCCAGCCCAGATTGTGCCCGGCAACTCTGCCCTTGCCTTTCGTCCCCAAGGAGTCCTGCTTCCCCTCTTCCTCCCCACCCAAAACTGAGCTGAGTTGGCGTCCGAAAATGAGTAAGTGTGAAGCAACACTGCACACTAGTTTTTGTTGAGGATTTGTTTTTGCCAAGCAGCTTGGTGGAGAAGATTGCATTTCTCAGTTATTTTTAAACCTGGATTTCTGGAATTTGATTTGGAAAAAAAAAAGAAAAACCACACACACACACACACACACACACACACACAACAAAAACCAGAAACTCAAGTCATGAGAAGCTAGTGGCTCTGGGCATCCTCTTTTGGAGGCTTCTCACTCCCTAAAGCAGTCAGGAGCCGTGTTGAGCTGGCAGAGAACAGAGATGCAGTGGGGTTCCAGGCAGTTCCGGAAAGCATCCCTACTCTCCAGCCCAGGAGGAGGACACACCACGCCTACATGATGCCTCACTGCTGGTACAGACACGTGGGCACTTGCTGCATGTCAGGCTCTGTGTTGGATGGCGATGGAAACAGTCTTGGTCCCTGGTATATGGGGCTCCCATCCTTTAGATGGAAAAATTGATGGTTGCAACATATTTACAATATGAGCTGGAATGGGGAAGGTACAGGGTTGGAGGTAGAGCTGATAACATAGCCCAGAAGGCTCCAGAAAGACTCCAACTATGAAACCTGAAGAATGAATTCATGAGAATTAGCAGGGAACAGCCAGAGAGGACTGTGTGTAGGAGAGGGGTGGAGTGGGGTTAGAGACAAGAAAACAGGGACTTTGAAGGCAGACAGATATGACTTCTAGGTTTCTTCTGCCTCTGACAAGCTGTGCCATTTAGTCAGATTTGCTTGTTTGCAACTCATTTTCCTCATCTTTAAAATGGAGCAAAACTGAATCCTTTACTTACAAAAGCTAACACTTTATTTAGCCTGTACTGGATGTCAGCACTGTTCTCAGCATCTTACATATATTGACTCCGACTCAAATGATAATTTTCAAAAAAGATACGATTCTGACTCTCATACAGAAATGAAATTAACCTGTGTCAAAGATTTTATAGAACCCATTAAGTAATGAGGGAACCAGTAAGATGTTATGACTAGTTCAAAGAAGAAATCCAAGTACCCCACAGTTATAGTGAGACGAGGAGCAATGAAGTTAATTTATAGACTCAAAGTTGGAAAAGCTGGTCAATATCTCCAAGACAATAAATAATAAATTACATTCCGCTGTGCACAATTTACATTTCTATAGGTAAGAATCATCTACATTACTGTCAGTTCTTTACAACTTACAGAGCTATAGGACAAAGATAAGGAAAGGTAGAGATAACCCTGACTGGTGAGCCTTGAGGAAACTCATTACTTTCAAGGTGTTTCCAGTTGGTCCCTGTGGCCTCCTCAAACCCCTTATGATCATAGTAGTCTCAAAGAAAAATTACTCTTGACCACAAAACAAAGACTGTACAAATCTAACCTAGAAAAAGCTGAGCATCTTTTCTGATTTAACGACTTGTCCCACTCAACTCTTCAAGCAAATCTAATTATTCCTAGCATCTTTTTTTTATAAAGGAAAAGAACAAATTTTTTTTTGTTTCCAGGGATCCTATGGGAAATCTGAAAAATTATTTTAGGTGTAGCAGATATCTTGAAATTTTTGCTTTACTTTTTTCTATATTTAGGATCCAATCTGGGAAGGTAAAAATTCAGGAAAGTTATCAGAGGAGATTTGGACATTCAGTTAAGATAGGATCCTGTACCTATAAGCGTGATAATAAAGCATTTAAAAATAAGCATAGATAGTAGCAAGATGGTAAAGAACATTAGCTCTTTTGTAAGTGAGGAATCTTGGTTATTTTTTCTTTTAAATAATCAAGGATATAATAAAATCAAAATAAGTCACAGAAAACTATAAATATGTGGAGTATTTTGCTAGTTAAGTAATTCTAGAGAAAGTAAAGAATGACCTTTCATATGGCAGGTAAAAGCATTAATCAGTAAACCAAGGAAGCAAGCCCATCAGGATTGAGCACATTTTGCTACAATTTTAAAGTATTTTATAGCTTCTTTTCAGACTCAGGGTTATAAAATTTATTTTTTTATATAAATACTCTTTTATACTGTGGATCAAACTGACACTTTACTTGAGCATCACATTTCTCTTTTGGGGGTCCATGGGGCCAAAACCGTTTTCATATTAATACTAAGATGTTATTTATATTAACATGAAAGGAGTGCATTATTTTTATCTTTAAGTGAATCAACAAATACATTTTTTAATTTATTTAAAATTTGTCCTGTTCAAATTCTAATATGGTAAATAGTGAGGGTTAAAAATCACATAAACAAAAGCTGTTCAGGGTCCTCAATAAGTCTCAAGAATGTAAAGAGGCCAAGAGGCCAAAAAACCCTGAGACCCTCTGCTCACAAGTTCTATTTCTCCGTTACCACTACTCCTAGTATAATCTCCATCACTCATGGAAATTTTTATTTTTAACCAAACTTTTACTTTTCACTAACTGAGGGGTGCGAGGGTAGCTAATTAAGACCTGCCTGCTTTACCCAAGTATTGTAGCAGACAAGCAAAGCTTACAATGTGACTTTCTCTTTTGCACTTTAAAAATGTGACAGCCACACATATCTCTTTTGCACTTTAAAAAAAATGCTCATTAACATAATCCAGAATATGGCCTTTACACAGCAAGTAAGCAGAGTTAATTTTAAATTAAGCTTAGTAAATCACACTGCAGTATTCTTCCTTAGAAATTATTTAGGTATCAATGATTACTCATTAAATAACTCAGTATTAGGACAAGGTTTTTAATCATCAGACGATCTTGGAAACTCTGTATTAGCTGACATACCATAAAACATGCTCACTGCTAAAATGAAGTTTGTCAGAATAATGATTCAATTCAGTTGATATAAATTTACATTTCTTCATTATTGTAAATGTTACACAAGAGTAACGGTAGCTTATTTGACCATTAAACCTGAATAAGTTCAGGATAAACACACCCAAGTAGCATAAAATGTATACTGCATTACATTCATACTGATAAATCAGACATAGCTATTTTTATTAAAGCAAAATTATTACACTAGCCTTATTGGCCAAAGATTTATCTTAATAATGTGCACTTAAATGCTTAAAACATTTCTGAGTTACTAATTTTTTATTTATCACACATTTAAAGCATTAGAAATTTAATTTCTTCATTTTATTCAAATTTTAGGAATATTTATAACCAATTTTAAAAAGTCTCTAAAAGCAATTCAGAAAAGAAAAACTTCATAATCTAAATTATTAATATCCTCTAAAGATAGGAAAACTTTACACCTTTACACAACAAGAAATAAGGGCCTTTCTGTATGTACTACAGGCATACAAACATATAGACCTACAACTTCAGATCTATGACTTTAAACAAGAATCAAAAATAAACTACAAAAATGCATAAAACTCACTGGTCCAGACATCAAGGAGCTGTTTTCTGTCTTGGTGGGCATTAGAGCCTTAACTGATTGGAGATCAAACAAACAAACAAAGACTAACATGCTAGATTCTTTGTCCCTCTTAACAGAGAATAGATCTCTATAATTCATTAACCTATTTACAGAGATCACTAAATGTTCTGACCATTAAAATCAAGTTTCCAGTCATTGCTGCCACTAAAGAAGAGTGATTTATTAGCTGTAAATGAACCAAAATGAAAAACAAAACACAAACTTAGTGAGGAAATAAAATAGAGAAGCATAGAGTTAGCAAAATTAAAGTTCTATTGCTATTTGGGATTTGCCTCTGAGAGCCCAGAAAAGATGTGTGTGTTCTTAAACCACCTGCAAATGCAGTTTACATGGCTCTGTCTAGTGAATCTGCTGGATATCTCCGTGGAACATTAAAGGATCATTTTCAAAAAAGGATGAATCATGACTCTTACACAGATATAAATGAATATTGTCAGAAACTTACTGAACTCATTAAGTAATGAGGAAACCACTAAGATGTTCCAAGTGGTTAAAGGAAAATTCAAAGTGTTACCAGCAGACACTAGAACATGGTCCTCTGTTTTGTCCTCCAGTATTAAAAGAATTTAACACTGGGAATTAGGAGTATGCAAGTGCACTTTATTAGAGAAGTGAGGAAACAGAAACACTTTGACAGAACCAAGGTAGTCTGCTCAAGAGAGAGTCAAGCCTGAGAAGACAGGGTAGCTCCTATTATAGGGAGCAAAAATGCTTATTCATTAGTTATTAGGTCACCTAGCATGAGCATGGAGAGTTTCAGTTAGCACATATGCAGTTGGATTACATACATACATGTTGCAACATCATTTCATGTAGCGTTAGCGTAAAAAAATCTCCAGGGGTGGGAAATTTAGTGTTATAATGTGGAAAAGGCAACCATTGAACACCAAATTTACCTTATGTACATATCACAAGTTGTTTGTGTCTTGGTCCATTGATTATCTGACCAAGGGGTCTCTAAACCTAGGACATGGTGGCTATAGGTTGACATGAAACAATAGGTTGACATGAAAACAAGACATATTGGAGCCTTATGTTACAAGTGTACTGAGTCACAAGGTACTTTGTCAGGACTTAGGTATGAGGGGTCAGACTGGTCTCTCCATTTTTTTTCCTACCTATCTCAAAAGTACTACTATTTGTAGTCAGAAAAGGAATGCTGAAGTGAATTTACAAATAGGTGCAAAACTGACAAAAACTGGTCAATATCTTAGGATGAAAACAATTGTATTGCACCAGATAATTTGCATTTCTATTATCAGTGATTATTACATTTCCATCAGTTTTCTAAAACTTGCAGAGCTACAAACTAACTCAGACAATGAAAGGTAGCAATAACATTAGAAGTTAATCAGAGGCTCACTAATGTCTTTCTTTCTTCTTTTCTTTCTCTATTTAGAGAGAACTCAAGACAAAGAGAGATGGAGCCCAAGGCCACACAGCTTGTAAGAGACTGAGCTGTTAGGAAATGTACGCAAGCTTTTATTTTAATCAGGTACTGTAAGATGATGGACATCGGGATAGCTACTTTTGAAAGAATTTATTTCTCACAATTCCCAAGGGGAGAGGAGCATGCCATGCTGCACAGGGCCATGCGCGAAAGCACCAGGGTCAGTTAGACAGACAAAAAGGATGGGCAAAGACTTCAGTGTGATTTTCATGTGAAGGAATGAGAGAGACAAGGTAAGCAGTTTAGGATTGGCTAGTTTGAATAATTTCAGCAGGCTCCAGGCTATGGAGTGATCCCTAGTTGTCTGGTACCTGGCCCTGGGGTGATTTACAACAGGGCGAATATGGACTTTGGTGTGTGGGAACTAGATAAAAGAGATAGTTGGATTTTGTATTATTTGGTTTGCATATATGAAAGGCATTATCATAGGCAAGTTGTTTACTATAGCTAGGAATTAGCTAGCCCTGGGAGGGGTGTTCTCTCTGGGATTAGCAAGGCCCCAAAATGTCAAAGCATCATAAAATACAGAAAATAAAAACATGATTAATATATGACCCTGAATGTGAACTCCAGGAGACTGACTCTGGAGTGTGTTTGTATCTCATCCAGCTTACTGCCTTTCCCAGGGTTATTGTGAGGACTCAAGTGGGGTATATAATACACATATAATGCTTAGCACATTGCCTGGCACTTAGTCTTTTATAAATCACCAGGACTATTATGCAAAGGCCAAGAAGTGGGAGCGAGAAAAAGGCATAGTCAGCCAACCAAGCAATGCAGCAGGGCTTTACTAAGGAATGCTGGGGAGTGCAGGGAGAGATCAGCGGGCGTGGTGAGGGGAGGCGCGTCCTGGAGGCCTTGTTGAGGAGGCTGGAATGTCCTCAAGGGCCAGGGATTGGGGGGTTTTTGTTTGTTTGTTTTTTTGTTTTCTTTTTCTTTCCTTTTTTTAGCTGAAGTATAGTTGACATACACTATATTAGTTTCCCGTGTACAACATAGCGATTTAATAATTACATACATTATGAAATGCTCACCACAAAGAATTTTAAACAAGTCTCAAATCTGCTTGTTTTGGAGGGCCTCTTTCTGGAGGCATAGTGACCAAAAGAACTTGATGAAGGATTTATCTCTCCAGCAGCCACACAGAAGTCTCAGATTTTCATTAGGCCCTAGGCCTCTCCCCGACCTCCCTGACTCTCAGTCCCTGTAAAGGAGTTTGGATTCTGTCCCATGAGGGGCGGAGCACTTGACCAATATCCAGGCCCAACTCAGCCCACTTCCTGGGCCACAACGACCTGCTCAGTGACAGCTCCGATAAGAGTGATTATTGGGACTTTGGCTCAGACTACTGGGAAACAAACTGGCTTTTGTGTGCAGAACTTGAACCTGAGTGGATCAGAGGGCTAACCGTGCTGCAACCAACCTGCCACTAAAAAGAGAGAGCCTGGAGCTGTTGGGGGCCATGACCTAGAACAGCAGAATAAAGCCAACCCAGTGGGAGACAGAAAATGAGTTCCAATGTCAGCATCTGAGCCCTGAATCCAGCCATGCCTGAAGCCATTGATCTCACTTTCCAGTCAATTTTTTTGCCAGCCCCATTTGAGTTTGGTTTCTGGCTGATACAATGGAAGTAAATGAAAGGAAAGAGTTCATTATAATCCATCCTCGAATACTGATGAAATAATCAAGAAAAAAAACAGATGCGCAATCCTGTTGTCATAGACTGAATGTTTGTTTTCCCCCACACGTTCATATATTGTAATCTAATCTCTAGTGTGTTGGCGTTTGGAGGTGGGAATCGTGGATGGTGATTAGGTCGTGAAGGCACAGTCCTCAGGAATGGGATTGGTGCCCTTATAAAACAAAGCCCAGAAGCAGCCTTGTCCCTCCCAACATGTGAGGACAGCAAAAAGATGGGGATATAAGAACTAGGGAAGCAGGTTCTCACCAGACACCAAATCTATCAGCATCTGTTGTTGGACTTCCCAGCCTCCACAGCTGTGAGAAGTGGATGTCTGTTGTTTATAAGCTGCCCAGTCTATGATAATTTATTATAACAGCCAAACAAAGCAACACACCTAAGGTTTTATTAGTAAAAAAAAACCAACACTTATCATCCTAAGCAGTCCTATATACTATTGGTAAAAGCTGATATAACTTTTTTAGGGGAAAGTTAAACACTAGTTATTAAAATTTAAATGTTTAGACCCTTTGTCCCAGCAATTCCACGCTTAGAGATAAATGCTACATGCACAAACATGCAAACAGAAATACAGATATTGCATTGTTAGAGCAAAGATTAGAAATAACCCAAATGTGCATCCAAAAGAGAATAGAAAAATAAATTATGGAATTTCTATACAATCAAAGCTATCACATGTTGGCAACTCAGACAACATACATAGCCCTGCACACAATCAAATAATACACAACCTTTTAAAAGATTGTGATAGTTCTTATGTAATGACATAATGACTTGCCCAAGATATAGCAAAGAGAAAAGTCACAAACAATGTGAATGGTATAATCCACTTGTGTCTAAGAACTATGTTTTAGTATATGCTTAAATATCCCTTAAACTATCAATCGTTGTTAATCTCTAGTCAGCTCATGGGGAAATTTATATATCTTCCTTTATATATTCCTTAAGTGCTTTTTGAAAAGACATTTATTACTTCACTAAGAAAAAAAATGATGAGATTTAAGTATTTTTAAAAAGTAATGAAGATACAGTCTAGATATGTGTCTACCTCAGTTGTTTTAACATTAAAAAGGAAAAATAGCTCAAAATGCTCTAAAAACAATGAATCACTTAAGTAGATTAAGGGGGAGTTGTACCAATATTTCAGCAAGCGTTTTCAGGTCCTTCTCTTCCAATTCTGCACATTTGCAAGACTTCAAACAAATTCTAATGTCTTTCAGTTCTAAGGAGAGCATGAGAAGCAGGCCCTTTGGCATTTACAGAGCTCCAAAATTACCAGATCAAAAGCTAGAAATTCCGTCTTTGTGTTGACAAGCATCCAAATGTTGGGAAACATGGGGAAAATGGGCTGACCTTTCCCCTACTCCATCCATTTGTTTTGGCTTGGAGCAGGAAGTGCTTTTGTATCCTATTTCAGCTGGTTTAGGCAGCAGGTATCTAAAAAGTCTACTGACTTCAGGTATGGGTGGATCCAGGGGCTCCATAGTATTGGGACCAGTCTCTCTCTGTCTCTTTGCTGTGGAACTTCATATAGGAAGGCTCTTCCCAAGCTGTGGCACTAACATCAGCAGTTCCAGGCTTAAATCCTGTTCTCTCTTAAAACCATTAAGAAAAAAATGCCCTATTTCCCCAGCAGTCCCATTTATTTGATTTGGTCCTGATTCTCTTCTGTCTGAACAGGGTCACATGGCCTTGTTCAACACAGTCACTATGGCCAGGGGAATAAAGTAGACTAACATGGGTATGGTCCACATGCCCTTGCCTGGAGCTGGGTGAGTTATGCCAACCAAGTCATATGGACTTAGAGTGGGGGAAGGGTGGTGTCTCTGAGAAGAAGTCAGAGGAAGGAGAAAATTCCAGAAAGAACAGATGTAAAATACAAGAACAGCCAAGTGACTAGATGGGGCTTCAGCTCCATTTCAATTAGTGACAAATGCTATGAAGAAAAATAAAGCAGGGTGATGAGGACAAGAAAGAAAACCTCTTTTGGACTCTGCTGTGGGACTAGTACCCCATTCTCTGCTCTTGAGGCATTTTGGGGTTTAAAAGGTCAATGCCTTCAGCTTTTAGTTTTACTGTCTGAAGAATCCCCCAGTGTGAAGTGAGGGAACTCAAGCTCAACATTCTGAAGGGGAATAAGAGGTTCATTTCACACTATCGGGGGCTTCCCAGGATTTGATGGCCTTCTTGGGTCAGGATTCTTCCATTCAACATTTATTGATCAAGTGCCCACACGGCTTCAGGCAGAGCTCACAGTGATACAGCAGCCCTCGCGGAGTTTACTCTCCAAGAGGAGGTACAGGCAACGAACAAATAAACGTGTGTAACATGTCTGCTGGTGAGCAATGCTGTGATGAAAGACACAGGAGGGCGAGGGAGAGAGAGGGCCATAGGTGATCAAGGAAACCTTCTCATTTGAGAAGACATTTGAGTAAAAACTGAAGGACTTAAGAAGTAGAGCCAGGCAAGTATCTGGGGGAACAGAGTTTGCAGGTGGAGGGAAAGGCAAGATGAAAGGCCTTGAAGCAAGAGAACACTTGTGTTATTGGTGGAACAGCCAAGAGGCTGGTACGGCTGGAACAGCGTGAGTGAAGAAAAAAATGGTAGGACATGAGATCGGAGAGACAATGGGAAGACAGATGGTGCCCTGGTAGGCCATGGTGATGGTTTTGGCTTTTACCCTGAGTTAGACAGGAAGCCATTTGACAGCATGAGTGCAGGTGTGGCATGATCTTACTTTGAGTTTTAAAGATCATTTCATGAACAATAGAAGGAATTCTCTGACAGCTCTATGGAGAACAGACTGTAGTCAGCAAGGCAGGAAGCAGGGAGAAGGATTAGGCACCTGTTGCATTAATGCAGATTAGAGATGATGTTGGCCTGGACTAGGGTTGCCACGGAGGGAAGGGCAGGGGGTGAGAAGTGGCCAGGTTCCGGATGTGGGGTATGACAATGAATGAATGATCCAACCATGTCTAACCTGATGGGTCATATGACAATGATGGTGATATTTGTAAGTATTTACGAGAACATTTGTAGACTTTTAGCCAATCAGCATCTAACTCCCACCTTCCTCCTATTAGTACCTAAGCCCCATCTCTAGGAACTCAATTGGAGTCTTATAGGGAAGGGCTATTCCTGGCACCCATACCAACCCCTGTAAGTACGCCAAGAGGACCAGATCCTTCCACCCTTTGTCCCCACAGGGATGGGCCCATGACTTAAGCTCAGATAATAGACTCTAAGGATACAAAGGGATACAGAGGTTGGAAAGCCCAGATTCATCACAGAGGCAGCATATAAACCTGACCTGTCTTGCAGCACAGGCTTAACTATAGTTTCTGCTACCCAGTCTTCCTCCAGGCAAGGCCTCCAGTGCACTGCACAACTCCAGGGGGTGCCATTTCATTTAATTTAATTCCATATTAGTGAATGGTAGGGATCGGCAAACTTTTTCAGTAAATATCTTAGGCTTTTCAGGCCATATGATCTGTGTCAAAACTACTCAACTCTGCTGCTAAAGTGTGAAGGCAGCCTTGGACAACATGTAAATTTAGGAGTATTCTAGGGGCAGTTATTATTCTCTGCAGTCCTGATAGAAGAAATGAGCAATGTTGTAAGGGGTAGTTCCAATAAAACTTTATGTGCAAAACCCTGTGGTGGGCTAGAGTTGACTGGAGGGCCATAGTTTGCTGACTCTTGGTTTGGAGTACTGCCTTTTGCACTGGCATGGCTCCTGGGCCCCCAGAGCACGCTATGTTCCTGCTGATTTTCCAAGCTGGCCTCACAGCTTGCTTTCCCTTGATTCTATGAGCTCCAATAACCTTTGTCTTAGTCAACGCAGGCTGCCATACAAAATATCATAGCCTTGGTGGCTTAAACTACAGAAATTAATTTTCTCATGGCTCTGGAGGCTGGGAAGTTCAAGATCAAGGTGTCAGCAATGTGGGTTTCATTCTGAGGCCTCTTCTCTTGACTTGCAGGTAGCCCACATCTTGCTATGTGCTTATACCATCTCCTCTTTGTGTGTGCTAGCACTCTGGTGTGTCCTCTTACAAGGGGACTAATATCATGAGGCCCCTACCTCGTGAGCTCATGTAACCCTACCTACCTCCCAAAGGTCCAATATCCAAATACCATTACATTGGAGAAAGGGCTTCAAAATATGAACTTGGGGGAGGGAGGTGGACACAAACATTCAGACCATAATATCTTTCTAATGAGTTTGGGTTTTGCTTAAGCTAGAGTCAGTTTCTGTAGGTTGCAACCAAGAACACTAATTGATGCACTATTTACTCAATGTCACTTAATTCTATGCTGTTCTTAGGAAAGGGGATAGCTCAAAGTCCCTCATTGCCACTATTGGAGGAACAGCTCAAAGCAGATCACAAGTAGCAGAAATCATTCGCGTCATCTTGACTTATGACACATCTGTGTGTTAAAGAGTTTCCTCACTGCATACTTTTAACTTCCTATCTCTTCCTTAGAATGTTGCTGGTTTCTTCAATCAGGACGGCGGTGAACAATAACTGCCTCCAGAACTAGTTCATTTTCACTGACCCAGCCTTCCTCCCCACCTCCTCCCCACATCAGCTGCTTGGCTGTTAGAGCTGGTGTGTCCTGTTTACAAAGAGATATGAAATATATTAGTTGAAGAGTCCACCCCTGCTCTGCTGCTTCCTTCTGCCTTATACGATGAATTTCACTAGGCCCTGGAGTCCTATTTGTCCTTGGAAGTAATGGATTTGATGATCATTAGAAATTCATGACTATGCAAGACGGTGTTCATAAGGTGCTCTATTCACATTACTCATTTGTATTTTATTTATTTATAAACTCACCATGTTCCAAAGAGGACTTACTGGATGTGTGTTGCACAAAAGATTAAAAAAAAAAAAGTAAGTGTGAAGCTGGGGCTAAGCAAAAATTAGGGGAGGGAATAAATCAAACGAATTAAGAGGCAACTTAGAACACAAAGTTGCTTGAGCATGTATCACCTGAAGTTCTGTGTGGAAGTTAGAGATGTACTGCAAATCTTGTTCTGAGCTTCCTGGTTGGCAGAACAAATAGGGAAATACTTTCGATATACAATTGATAGTGCCTTTATGATCGAAACTAACTCATTACGCAGACCACATGGCTGTTTACACAGTAAGTTGTAGTTGAGTAGCTTCATTTTGTTTGGACTCAGAAAACTGAAACACTTCTAATCCCAGAAAATACTATATACTTTTCATGCCCTTAAGAAAACGCAAGAAGAAATATTTAACTTTTTAGATCTGATAAATTAGAGTTGGCCACTCTCACTGCAAAATAATCATTTCTTTCACAAAGAGTCCTTTTAAGACACTTAAAATATTTAAAGTCTAAATAGTAATAATATGGCATGTTTAAGTATACACTTACAGACAGATTTCTAGTAGGATCTGGTGGGACCTGAAAAGCCTTTTAGTTCATCGTTCCAGTCCAAGATGGAAAGATCATTAACTTTTTAACAAAATTGTAGTCAAAAACGTATAACATAAAATTTATCATCTTAACCATTTTTAAGTGTACAGTCAGTAGTGTTAAGTACATTCAAATTGTCTGGCCACAGATCTCTTGAACTTTCTCATCTTGCAAAACTGAAACTCTATACTGATTAAACAACTCTCCACCTCCCTCCCCCCAGCCTCTGGCAACCACCGTTCTACTTTCTGTTTCCAGGAATTTAACTACTCTGGGTACCTCACATAAGTAGAATCATACAATATTTGTCTTTTTGTCACTAGCTTATTTCACTCAGCACAGTGTCCTCAAGTTCATCCATGTTGTAGCATGTGTCAGAATTTCCTTCCTTTTTAAGGCTGAATAATATTCTATTGTATGTATTTACCCCATTTTCTTTATCCATTCATTCATCTATGGACATCCGGATTGCTTCCACCACTTGTCTACTGTAATAATGTTGCCATGACCATAGGTGTGCAAGTATCCTGCTCTTAATTCATCTGAGTATTAAATTGGTGTTCTGAGACCAAATTCAACAGTGGTGGGGGTTCCCCTCAATCCCCACATAACACAAGCAATCTGACACTATCTAGCTGGAGATAGCATCAGATTCCACAGGTTGAGGGCGCAGTCCTACAAGACTGCCCCTCTGTCCCCTGATTTCAGATACCAGTCGCAAGCCCCAAGCACTTACTGTGCTTCTGACCCACCAGCTACAGATTGGAGGTTCCAATATCCTCCTCCTTAGGTTTGATTAATTTGCTAGAGCAACTCATAGAGCTCAGGGCAACATTTTCTTAAAGGATATGATAAAGGACACAAATCAACAGCCAGACTCAGAGATACACAAGGTGAGGTCCTGAACAAAGGAAGGAGGTTCTGCCCTTGTGGAGCTTGGGGCCCAACTAAGGGGCATGTGGAATTATTCTGGTCCCCAAATGTGGAAGCTCTCTGAAAAAGGAAAAGAATAAAGGGCCAAAAAGCACTTCCTTTGTTTTTTTATGGAGACTTCATTATATAGTCGTGATTGACTAAGTCATTGCCCACTGGCTGATTCAACCTCCAGGCCCTCTCCCTTCCCCAGAGATTATGGGGGAAATCTCACAGGGGATAGAGAAAAGTTTCATCTCTTTAATCACATGGTTGTTCCTCCCAGAAACCCATCCTTGCTCTTGGATGTGGCCCAAAAGTCACCTTCATTAATAACAAGACACCCATTTCACCTTTATGGCTATAAAGCATTTTCAGGGGTTGTGAATAAAGATCAAATATATTTGAGAATGATATTTGGTCACCTGAATGACCAAACATATATGTCTTATAAATCATTAATATTGGAGGTATATACCCAGAAGTGGAGTTGCAAGATCATGTTGTAATTCTATTTTTAATTTTTTGAGGTGCTTCCACACTATTTCCATAGTAGCTACACCACCTGACATTCCCACCAACAGTGTACAAGAGTTCCAGTTCCTCCAGATCCTTGTCAACACTTGTTTTCTGTAGGATCATTAATTCTGAGGAACAAGGGAACAGAGATTAACACACTTCAAAATTTGTGTCTGACAGCAGAGTGCCTCATCATATCAGCATTCCAGGTATCCCCCAGGTTTTAAAATGAAGTATTTTTAGGAAAATAGTACCTTCATGAAATAAAAAGTAAATGGTATAAGGTGCACAGATTGGGAAGGAAGATATAAAACTTCCTTTGTTCCCAGATGATATAATTATCTACATAGAAAATCCTGAAGAGTCATAAAAACTCCTGGAACTAATAAGCAATTACAATAAGGTTGTAAGATACAAGTCCTTATACAAACGTCAAACATCAGTCACCTTCCTATACACCAGCAACGAGCAATTGGGATTTCAAAACATATATGTACCATTTACATTAACACCCCCCAAAATGAAATACTTAAATATAAAGCCTGACAATATATGAACAAGATCTATATGAGGAAGACTATAAAATTCCAATGAAAGAAGTCAATGACTAAATAAATGGAGAGGTAGTCTTTGTTCATGGATGGGAAAACTCTATATTGTTAAGATGTCAATTCTTCCCAACCTGATCTGTAGATTCGATTCAATCTCAGTCAAAATCCCATCAAGTTATTTTGTGGATATCGACAAGATGAGTTTATATGGGAAGGCAAAAGGCCCAGAGGAACGAAGGGCTGACATTACCCAGCATCAAGACTTAACTATACAGTACAATACTTAAGGTGGTGTGGTATCGATGGGGGATAACTGGATTGATGGAACAGCATAGAAAGCCCAGAATAAGAGCCACACAATATAGTCAGTCAACTGGTCTTTTACAAGCAACAAAGGCAGTTCAGTGGAGAAAGGATAGTCTTTTCAACAAATGGTGCTGCAACACGTGGACATCCACATGCAATAGAAATGATTCTACATATTAACCTTATACCTTTCACAAAAATGAACTCAGAATGGAACATACCCCTAAATGTAAAACACAAAGCTATAAACCTTCCAGAAGATAAGAGAAGAGAAAATTTAGGTGACCTTGGGTTTGGCGATGCGTCTTTAGACACAATACCAAAAGCACAAACCATGGAAGAAAAACTGATAAGATGACCTTCATTTAAACTAAAAGTTTCTCTGTGAAAGACACTGTTTAAAGAATGAAAACCCAAGCCAAAGGCTGGGAGAAAATATTTGCAGAACACATACCTGAGAAAGGACTTGTATCCCAAACATACAAAGTCAACAAGCAGAAAACAGGCAACCCAATTAAAAAGTGGGCTAAAGATCTAAACTGATGCTCCATCAAAAAAGATACATGGTGAACAAGCATATGAAAAGATGCTCAATATCATATGTCATTAGGGAATTTCAAGTTATAAGCACAATGAGACACCACTGTCATCAGACCCAGATTAAAATCCAAAACACTGATAACATCAAATGCTGAGAAGGATGTGGAGCCACAGGAAGTCTCCCTCATTGCTGGTGAGAATTCGAAATGTACAACCAGTCTGGCAGTTTCTTATAAAGCCAAACACCATCTTACCATAAGACTCAGCAATTACATGCTTACAATTGCATGTGTATCTACCCAAATGAGTCAAAAACTTATGCTGTGCAAAAAACAGCAGAAGAATGCTTATAGCAGCTTTATTCATAATTAAATTGCCAAAAATTAGATGCAACCAAGAGGTCCTTCCATAGGTGAATGGATATAAATAAAACAGAGGTGCATCTGGACAATGGTGTATCATTCAGCATTGAAAGGAAATGAGCTGTCAAGCCACAAAAAGACATGGAGAAAGCTTAAATCACTTGTTGCTGAGTGAAAGAAGCCAATCTGAAAAGGTTGCATACTGTGTGATGCCACCTGTATGACATTGTAGAAAGGGCGAAACTATGCAGTCAGTAAACAAAACCAGTGGTTGCCAGGCCTGGTCATGGGGCATTGAGAAATACTATAATAGTGGATACATGATATTATACATTTGTTAAAACCCATAGAAGTATAAACCTAACGAAGGAAGTGAAGGACCTATACCCTGAAAACTACAAAACACGCCTAAGAGAAATTAAAGAGGACACTAACAAATGGAAATTCATACCATGCTCTTGGCTAGGAAGAATAAATATTGTCAAAATGGCTGTATTACCTAAAGCAATCTACAGATTCAGTGCAATCCCTATCAAAATACCAACAGCTTTCTTCAATTAACTGGAACAAATAATTCTAAAACTCATATGGAACCACAAAAGACCCCAATAGCCAAAGCAATCCTGAGAAGGAGGAATAAAACAGGGGGAATTACACTCCCTGAATTCAAGCTCTACTACAAAGCCACAGTAATCAAGACACTTTGGTATTGACACAAAAACAGACCCACAGACCAGTGGAACAGAATAGAAAATCCAAACATTAACCCAAACATATACAGTCAATTAATATATGATAAAGGAGCCTTGAATATACAACGGGGAGATGACAGCCTCTTCAGCAGCTGGTGTTGGCAAAACTGGACAGCTACATGTAAGAGAATAAAACTGGACTACTGTCTAACCCCATACACAAAAGTAAACTCAAAATGGATCAAAGACCTGAAAGTAAGTCATGAAACCATAAAACTCTTAGAAAAAAACATAGGCAAAAACCTCTTGGACATAAACATGAGCGATTTCTTCATGAACATATCTCCCTGGGCAAGGGAAACAAACGCAAAAATGAACAAGTGGGACTTTATCAAGCTGAAAAGCTTCTGTACAGCAAAGGACACCATCAGTAGAACAAAAAGACATCCTACAGTATGGGAGAATATATTCATAAATTACAAATCCAATAAGGGGTTGACATCCAAAATATATAAAGAACTCACGCAACTCAACAAACAAAAAGCAAATAATCCAATTAAGAAATGGGCAGGGGTCATGAATAGACACTTCTCCAGAGAAGAAATTCAGATGGCCAACAGGCACATGAAAAGATGCTCCACATCGCTAATCATCAGAGAAATGCAAATTAAAACCACAATGAGATATCACCTCACACCAGTGAGGATAACCAACATCCAAAACACAAGCAACAACAAATGTTGGCGAGGATGTGGAGAAAAGGGAACCCTCCTACACTGCTGGTGGGAATGTAAATTGGTTCAACCATTGTGGAAAGCAGTATGGAGGTTCCTCAAAAAACTCAAAATAGAAATACCATTTGACCCAGGAATCCCACTCCTAGGAATTTACCCTAAGAATGCAGCAGCCCAGTTTGAAAAAGACAGATGCACCCCTGTGTTTATCGCAGCACTATTTACAATAGCCAAGAAATGGAAGCAACCCAAGTGTCCATCAGTAGATGAATGGATAAAGAAGGTGTGGTACATATGCACAATGGAATATTATTCAGACATAAGAAGAAAACAAATCCTACCATTTGCAACAATATGGATGGAGCTAGATGGTATGATGCTCAGTGAAATAAGTCAAGAGGAAAAAGACAAGTATCAAATGATTTCACTCATATGTGGAGTATAAGAACAAAGAAAAAAACTGAAGGAACAAAACAGCAGCAGACTCACAGAACCCAAGAATGGACTAATAGTTACCAAAGGGAAAGGAACTTAGGAGGATGGGTGGGAAGGGAGGGATAAGAGGGAAAAAGGGGTATTACGACTAGCAGACGTAATGTTGGGGGGGTGTGGGGAGGGCTGTACAACTCAGAGAAGACAAGTAGTGATTCTATAGCATCTCACTACGCTGATGGACAGTGACTGTAATGGGGTTGGTGGGGGGACCTGATGAAGGGAGTTGTTTAATAATCATAATATTGCACATGTAATTGTAGATTAAGGATACCAAAATAAAAAAAATAAATAAAAAGAAAAAAACCCATAGAAGTGGGTAACACAAAGAATGAACCCTACTGTAAATTATGGACTTGGAATAGTAATGTGTCAATACTGGTTCATCAGTTATAACAGATGTACCACACCACTGCATGTTGTTAAAAATAGAGGAAATTGTGTGTGTGTGGTGTGGGCACAGGGGCATACATGGAAGTCCTCCATACTTTCTGCTCAATTTTTCTGTTAACCTCAAACTGCTTTAAATAATGAGGGCTATTAATTAAAAATAAAAAGAAGTAGTATTGTGGCAGACAATGCCATATGTCTTCCTAGGAAGATCACATTTCCCATCTCTCATAGTGTTATGTTGGGCCCATGAGACTGAGTTCTGGGCAGTGGAATGTGGGCGGAAGCAATGTAAGCCATTTCCAGGCCTGACCCTTCAAAAATATCCCACCCTACCCTTCAGCTTTTTCTTCCTTTTCCCGTAACATTGTTCCAGATAATGGAAGATAGAAGAGGGTTTCCCAGCCCACACTGGATCCTGTAAGAATGAGGACAGAAACCTGTTGCTGTGTTAAGCCACTGAGACTTTCTGTGGATTTGTTACTGCTCCATAGCATAACAGAGCCCTACCCAAAGGCTGGTAACAAAAGCAATGACAGCAACATAGCAGTTCTCCTACCTCACCTCTCCTCCCTCCGCAGTCTCATTCCCCAGAGGACCACTTTCAGTGTTCTAGCAGCTTCTTTTGGCATTTATGTCCATATTTCTCTATATGATTTTCTTCTGTTTTTTTTTATTTATCAATTTTAGGCATTTTCTATTAACTTGCATTTGGCATTTTGGCATTCTTAAATCATCAACGACCCTGCTTCTCCCTCTTCTGTCTTTGCAATGTGCTAAATATGAAATTTGCAGGTTCAATCCACATTTGGGTTTCACATTATTCAGAAAATGCAAATACAGAACACCATGAGCCCAATAGTATACTATCATAGTATGTTACTATGTTTCCTTTCCTGAGCAACTTTCTCTTTTATTTTCATCTGTATTTCTTTGTCTCATTTTTTTTTTCATTTGCTTAGTTTTTGTTTTTTTTTTTTGTTTTAATCTACATACCACCAGTTCTTCCCATACCTCAACAGCGGATATTTGTCATTCTTCCTCGTTGCCCTGATCTTAAACCCTTCCTGTATGTGGGGAATTCCCCTTAATGAGACTTTTGGGAAGTAGAACTTCCACCAGAGAAGCAGAAGATGCTAGATGCTCACTTTTCTAGCCTCTTGCATCTAGGGCATGGGCACTTGGCTTGGACCCCACCCATCCGCTGCACACTTTTGAATCAATAACTAATGGCCGGAGAAGCCGAAAATGCAAGGAGCCTTGTTTGGTAGAAGTTTCAGGGGGCAGAGGCACAGTCGGGGCAGTGATGCATGCCCAGGGACCCCTTGGTAGCAGTTCTGCAAGCTTCAGTGTCTGGTCCTCAGGGACAGCTACAGTGTCACTCTCACTCTATCAGTTCACAGCCTGGTTTGAGGAGTTATTTCTAGGTGGGTGGCTATGAAAAAAGTTCTCCAATCCTCATGGGATTTTATGGGCCACCTAATATCCTTTTAGTAAATCCTCTTTCTCCTTAAGTCACCTAAAGTTGGTTTCTCTTAGCTTGCAGGTAAGAAAAGCCATCAGTACAGTTTTCCACATGGTCACATGCAGGGTCAGCTACCTGGGTGTATGACCTGTGTGGTAGCACAAGACCCCCCCATTCTCAAGAAAGCCCACCATTTGCTTTAAGGTTCTGCTTTGACAGTTTTGAATTGTTAATAACTTTTAAACAGGAGGCCTCGTGTGGGTAAAAATGGAATATTTCCAGAATCTCATGCCTAGCTTTAGTTCATCTGCATATCAATAGGTGTTTCCAAGGGATGGAGAAATTAGTTCATCTACATATCAATAGGTAATTACAAGGGCACACAAGGGTTTATTTGGTGTGGAGAGGTTGTGTGGAGCTCTCTTGTGCTGCAGCCTGGTCAAGAGAGAGCTGAGATGACTGCTTGAAAGAAATAAATGGGTTTCTTAACTTTATTTCTCCCTTTGACTGATTTCAGTTTTAGAGGTGTTTTGCCCCAAGATTTTCTCCCCGGAGTTACATTTTGCCTCTCCATTTTCATTTTGCACTGGGCCCTGCAAATCATGCAGTCTGTCCGAGTGGCATGAAGTAGGTAATGTGTGAATTTCCCTATTTTCTGGGAGATTGCAATCCCAGAGCCCTCTGCACAGATGTCACTCTAGTCCCTTCTGCCATCAACTTGAAAGTCTTCCTCGCCGTTCTCCTGGGTCAGAGCCACTGTCTTCTGGATATATGCCTCTTTCTGTGCTTTTCTCTCAAATAGTTGCATAACAGACAATTTTTGAGACTTTGTGTATCTGAAATTATGTTTATTCTACCTCACACCTGATTGATAGATTGACTAGATATAGAATTCTACGTTAACATTATTTTTCACTCAGTATTTCGAAGGCACTGTTCCTTTGCCTCGGGCTTCTGATGTTATTATTTAAAAGTTCAAGGCCATTCTAATTCCCAAGTGTTTAAACATAGCATGTTTTTGGTTTTTCTTCTCTCAAACTCTTTCTGTCTCTGAAAGCTTTTGACCTCTAGGCCAATGCCCACAGGTTTCCTGGTGATGCCCCCTAATATCCCCAAAACATTCCAAACAGTTCAAGCTAGGAATAATAACTATAGAATCTCCCTTTTTCCTTCTTTCATTCAGCAAACTATTTATTTATACTCAGCTTTTACTGAGTGCTGGACAGACTTTTGAACACTGGATTTACAATGGTCAATGAAGAAGCCGGGGCTCTTGTTCTCAGTGGAGTTTGTGTTACAATGAACAGATAAGTATGTGGAAATAATCAAACAATTGCATATTTTGGTACTTGTTATGAAGAAAAAGGAGTATTGTAGTAGTGAAGTATGAGGATGGTCAAGGAAAGTCTCTCGAAGATCTGAAAGATGGGAAAGTGTCAGCAATGTAAAGAGTCAGGGTGGAATGTTCCAGGTAGAGCTTTCAGTAGATGCCAATGTCCTTGTGCCAGCCTTATATTCAGATGAGCCTGTTAGGATCCCTGTTACCTCTCAAATCTCATCTCTACTCCCCGCCAGCTCCTCTGGCCATACTGGGTGTACTTCAGCCTCTGGGCCTTTGCACTTGCTATTCCCTCTGCTGAGATGCTCTTACCCACATATCTGCATGGCTTGTTTTCTCATCCTCTTCATGTCTCAAATGTCACCTTCTGGTTGAGAACATCCCTGGCTACCATGTTGAAAACCGAAGACCTGTTCTCAGCTTCCTTTCTTTTCCCTTATTATTGATTCCTACCCAATATACTGTATTTATTTACTTGTGTTATTTACAGTCTGTCTTCCTTCATGAAAATATAAGCTTCCCAAAGGCAAGGGTTTGTGTGCATTTTGTTACCTTCAGCACTAAGAACAATATCTGGAACAGAGAAGGTTTCTGATAAATACGTTTTTAATGAATGGATGGCTCTGAGTGGGAAAAGGCTTGGAATACTTAGGCAACACTAGAGGGCCAGTGCATGGGACAGAGTGAGCAGGTGGGGCAGGGCAGGAGAAGAGGTTGGAAAGGTGAGCAGAGGGCAGACACATGGGCTTGGTCAGCCATGGAAAGGACTGGATTTTTATCCTAATAGTAATAGAAGACTTTTCAAGGGTTTTAATAAAGCAGGAGAGTGACATTGTCCAATCTGAACTTTTTTAAAGGGTCACTGTGGCTGCCATGTGGGACCTGGTTTTGGGGTAGAAATGGGGGGTAGAAATGGGGAGACTATTGCAATGGTCCAAGCAAGAGAGGATGGTGGCTGCGACCCAAGTGAGGGCAATGCAGATGGAGAAAGTGAGCAGATTTCAGATTTGACAAAAAATCTGCACTCACCTCTTATCTCAGGATCCTTGCTACAAACTGGGTGTGGATTTATGGATCTTGATCTCTTTTCGTAAGATTTTCCTTTACATTTCAAGTCTAGTTTGATGGTTAATGTTCGAGCTACACTCTAAGAGGGATTGGAAGAGGATAAATTAGATCCCGCCAGCCCTTACAAGTTATGACCAAGAATTTAGAGGAGTCCTTGTAGTAATCTTCAAAGTCTTCAACCCATGATTTACTTCTCTCTGAATTTGGGTCATGGCTGATTCTACCCCTTAGTATTTCCTGAATCTGTCCTGTCCTCTCCATCCCCAAGGAAGGAACCCTTTCTTGCTCTCTCCCACTCTGCGCTCCTAGTTCATTCACGTGGTGTGTGGATAAACCTGCACGTACTACTCTTAATTATAATTACTGATTGGTCTGCCTGTCTTTCCCACCAGACCAAGAGGTCCTTGTGGGCAAGGCCTTGTCTACTCATCTTTGTGTCTTGGCCTTGTCTACAGTGACTGGCACATAGCAGGTGCTCAGTAAAAGACTGTTGAACTTGATGGCAGTAGCCACACTGGCAATGCCCTCAGGACAGCCCAATTTGTTTGCTAATGTCTTCACTGTGAGATTAGAAGAGCTGGTTTATCTTTGTTGGCCTGGAGCCCTCAATCTGATCAGGCACAGATATTCTTTCTAGGCTATTTTCCTCGCTAGGCAGAGACTTCCCAGATGCAGTAAGTGCAGAGAACTTGGCTAGCCAGGGAAAGGATTCTGAAGTTGTCTCCAAATAAGGTGAAAGGATTAGCTGTCAAAACAGCATGGGAGCTCTTAGTAAGGAAATAGTCTCTCTGAGATGGACCCTTCTCTGAAATTGACAGTATAATGCTTCCAAATATGAGCTACTGACGAGATGGATGCCTGCTTGTCACTGAGCTCGACTCTTCCTTCCCAGTGGGGGATCTGGTTTGCCAATCCCATGCAGGACTGGTGTACCACAGGTGTCAGGATGCAGCCCACCTGAGATCCTAGGGGGGATGGGGTACTTAATTAGTTAGCAGGCATGGTCTAGCAGTAGTAATGTCATAAGTAAAGTGTAGATTCAGGCTCTCTGAATAGTGTTCAAATAGGGAGAATGAAGAGTCAGAAGTCTCTGCATGCCAGTATTGTTAGAAAAGTATTCGTTCAACCTCTTATTGAGAATATTCATACAAAGTGTATTAGTTATCTACTGCTGTGTAACAAATCATCCCCAAACACAGCAGCTTAAAACAATACTTATTATCTCACAATTTCTGCTGGCCAGGAAATTGGCACTGGCTCAGACGGATGGTTCTTCCTCATGTCTCTCATGAGGCTGCAGTATTCTGAAAGTTTGGGGCTGGAGGATCTGCTTCCATGATACCTTGCTCACGTGGCTGTTGGCAAGAAGCCTCAGTTCCTCATTATATGTACCCCTCCATAGAGCTGCCGGCGTGTGCTCATGGCATGGCAGCTGTCTTCCCCCAGAGCAAGCGATCCAACAGAGACACCATGAGGGAAGCCTCATGACTTCTAGGATCTAGTCTTGGAAGTTGCATGCTGTCGCTTCTACTTATTTTGTTAAAAGTGGGTCACTGAGTTCAGCTCACAGTAAAGGGAGTGGGATCTAGGGTCCATGTTTTGAGGGGAGGGTCAAAGTTGTGGGCATATTTCAGACCACTTCATCCAGTTAAGAGGAAACAAGAAAATTCAAAACCTTGAGGCTGCAAAAATTCCTATTGCCATTAAGTCAAGGGGATTTGGCATCAAGAAGAGGCCTGGATTGAGAGGGATGGCAAGTTTGTTCAGTAATTCATCCATCCATTCCTTCATTTATTCATCCTTCAGTTATTCATTTATCATCTACCGTGTGCAGTTGGGAGACTGGACTATATGCTGTAGTGTCCATGAAGAGGCATAATTATAATTAAAGTAACAATTGCAGACCTTTCTAGAGCACTTACTGTGTGCACCGTGCTGCAAATAGCTTTCAATCTAATTATCTCATTTAATCTTCCCAACAACCGTTTGAGGTGGGCATTACTCCTATTCTGCATTTTACAGATGAGAGACTTGGAGGCACGAGATCTTGTACTATAAGGGGTAGGAGCCGTGATTTGAACCAAAGGACTCTGACCCCAAAGTCTTTATGCCTCTACCACCACACTGTAGTAATAGTGATCACAAGTATTATTCCTGCTCTAATTATATGTTCCTATTACTGAGATGAGGCCTCCGAGGTTCAGAGGGGTTGCATCTGTACTGGCAGGGCTGGGCTACAAAGCCAGTTCCTGAGAGTTCCATGTGTGTGCTCTTTCTCCTACACTTGCGTAAAACTGAACCCTTTCTGTCCTGCTTCCTGCAGAAACAGAGCTAAGATGCAAAGAGGCCCAGGGGAGCAGGGAGGGGGTGGGAAGGGGGGAAATTATTGCTGCGGCCTGGAAGCTTTTATAAGCGTGGCTCTCCCCCAGTTGGTTGAAGAACACATCAGAGTCTCTGTGGAGGCTGCTGTGAAGATGCTGTGGAATTCCTGGTGTCCCTGATGAGGTGTCACCACACTGAGGCTGTCAGCCATCTGGCCCTCGTAGAGACAGTCCCTCTGGGTCTGGATGCTGCAGACCCTGCTGCTGCAACAAGGGATGATGTCAGATGGCACTGATCATTATGGAGCCTTCCTGAGCATCAGGCACATTGCTAAGGTGTTGCCACATCTACTCAGGGCAATCTCATGGCCAGAGACAAAGGAACACTGTTTATTATCCCCATTTTACAGAGGAGGAACCTGAGGCACAGGAAGGATCACCTGTCTGAGTCCACGCAGACGTCCAGTCTTAACGTGGGTTACCCAGGCTTCAGAAAGTCGTTAAGCTGTGATGGTTGAGGCCTGGTGGCTGGAAATTAGGGACCTGGACTTAGAGGGCCTCATGCCAGGGCCTTATGTACTCTTGCCTTTGGGGACCCCTTCCTTCCATAAAAAATATGAAACATTGTATTTTATGAGTATGTGGAAATAATGATGACTCTAATCTAGGCGGAACTCATTATTATATATTCACTATCGTTGTGTTCATTTTTCTTCAGATTTCAAGCTAAGTGAAAATTAAAACAATTTTGTGGACCCCTACAGGTGTCCTGGGCCCTCTGCACTGTGCCTCCTACGCTTAATGGAGAAGTCAGCTCTGTCTGGACGCGGACCCTGATTCCCTTGCTCACTCCCCGTGTGGCCTTGGCAGAGTCATTTTCCCTCAGCGCCTCCCTTTCCTTCTCTGGAATACAGGAACACATGGTAGGCTATCTGATATATGGCGGTAATGACACAGAAATGAAGTAACACCTGTAAAATGCTTAGCATGGTGCCAGGTCTAAAGGAAAATGTTTAAAAAAATGGATAAATGTTAATTAATTTCTAACAAATATGTTTGACATATGACATTGTGTATGACATATTATACTAGTATATTTATATATAGCAACATGATTGTCACTGCAGCAATAGTGAGCTCCATCATGCTACATAATTATTCTTTCTTTTTAGGGTTGGAACAACTAAGTTCCAGTCTCTCAGCAAGTTTGACGATTATAATATAATATTGTAACCTATATTCACTCTACTGTGCATTAGATCTCTAGGGCTTATTTATGACTCTAAGTTTGTACCCTTAAATAACATCTGCCCATCCCCCAATGTTACTTGACATTTTCATGTTTAAGTAACTTATGCTGGTCCCACAGCTAGCAAGTGGTAGGGCTAGGAGTGCACCGGAGGTTTGTCTGACTATAAGACCTCTGAGCCACTTAACCTTCTCAATGTGATGAGACAATACACGTCAGAATGGCCAGAGCTGAGTGCACTGCAGTGAATCTGTCCCATGAATAAAATATAGCCAATAGAGTGCGCATTTTCCAAGATAATTTTTTTAAATATATTGTGGTAAAATAGTCATAACATGTTATCATTTTAACCTTTTTTAGTGTACAATTCAGTGGCATTAAGTACATTCACATCACTGCACGACCATCACTGCCATCCACTTGCAGATTTTTTCATCATCTCAAACTGTAACTCTATTAGCATTAAACACAAACTCCCCATGCCCTCCTCTCCCCGGCCCTTGGTAACCACTGTTCCACTTTCTGTCTCTATGAAGTTACATCATACCAGTTTTCTAGGATCACCCTCAGCATTTCTGCCGTTTTCCTCATGAGTGTATGCAAAAGGCAAAACGCCCGTTTTTTTGCCTACAACTACTCATGCCAGCAGCACTTCTGACACCATGTATGCAGGTCTTTCCACACCAAGCAATTCTCCAGTTCTCAGGGAACCGACATTTCGAGGTGTCCTCAGTTCAATTTGCACACTAACCACCTGGAGTTGGCACAGATCCCACAAGTTAAGGGCTCATTCGCACAGGACTACCCTCCCCCTGCCCCACTTTAGATTCCAGTTGCTCCAGTCTGAGCCTCCAGGACTTGACCTCCTGACTGTAAGTGGGGAGTTCCCACACCCGCCTCCTGTGTTTTGTTGCTGCTGGAATGGCTCACAATACTCAAGAAAACAGTTTACTTTCTTGGTTATCAATTTATTATAAAAGGATATTTTGAAGGCTAGAAATGAACAATCAGATGAAGAGTCACATAGACTTTGAGTGCAGGAGTTTTGGTCCCTGTAGAGTTTGGGGTGCATCACATCACCCTCTTGGCATGTGGATGTGTCTGTTCACTGACCTGGAAGCTCCAAAAACCCCTTCACTTAGGCTTTTTTAATGGAAGCTTCAGTAGGCAGGCATGATTGATTAAATCCCTGGACATTGGTGACTGGGCTCAATCTGTAGCCCCTCTCCCCTCCCTGGAAGTTGAGGGGTGAGGCTGAAAGTTCCAACTCTCTAATAAAATGGTTGGGTCCCCTGGCAACCAGCCCTCCAAACTTAGGGGCTTTCCAAAAGTCACCTCATTAACATAAATTCAGCTTCAGCTGGCTGGTCTGAAAACAGATCGTATTAATGAGCTCTTTGCTCCTTTGTAGCAAAGGTCATTAAAGAAGCCCCATCGAGGAACTGTGTTCTCTTGTGCCATGAGCGGTAGAGATTTTGAGCAGTCTGGATGGGATTCTTGGGTACTAGAACCTTCTTAATACGAAGTTGGGGCCCAACATTCATTACATCGCTCCCCCACTGAGTGACAGCTGGGAAGACTCAGGGAATTGATGGCAGTTCTAGACCTCTGATTAGTCTACGCAATCGTGGTGATCCCATGCGCTTTACCAATGATTGGTTCAAGGATGGCAGGTCTGGGCCACAGGGGTCAACAAGACATCAGGAGATGTTTGCCAGATTCTCAGTCCTGCTGAATGTGAACTGGGAACACACTGCTCTGGTTTCTACGGGAAGTCCTCTTGTAGCTCTGAAGAAGCCAACCCAAGAACTAGACAATATATGTGCAATAGGACAGAGAAAACCTCAGAGTCTTGATTGCCCAGACTAGGCCTGTGCTGTCCAATATGGTGTCCACTAGCCACATGTGGCTATTGAGCACCTGCAGTGTAGTAGGCCAAACTGAGATGTGCTGGAAGTATAAAATACATACCAGATATTAAGGACTTATGATGAAAAAAAAAAAGAATGTGAAATAACCTGTTAATAATTTTTTTTGGTATTATTAACTTATAATTACACGAGCAACATTATGGTTATTAGACTCCCCCTATTATCAAGTCCCCACCACATACCCCATTACAGTCACTGTCCATGAGCGTACTAAGATGCTATAGAATCACTACTTGTCTTCTCCGTTATACTGCCTTCCCCGTATCCCCCCAACCACTGCTGCTACATTATGTGTGCTACTCATAATGCCCCTTTTTCCCCCTTGTCCCTCCCTTCCCACCCATCCTCCCCAGTCCCTTTCCCTTTGGTAACTGTTAGTCCGTTCTTGGGTTCTGTGAGTCTGCTGTTGTTTTTTTCTTTCAGTTTTTTTTCTTTGCTCTAATGCTCCACATATGAATGAAATCATTTGATACTTGTCTTTTTCCGCTTGACTTATTTCACTGAGCATAATATCCTCCAGCTCCATCCATGTTGTTACAAATGGTAGGATTTGTTTTCTTCTTATGTCTGAATAATATTCCATTGTATGTATGTACCACACCTTCTTTATCCATTCATTTACTGATGGACACTTAGGTTGCTTCCATTTCTTGGCTATTGTAAATAGTGCTGCGATAAACATACGGGTGCATATGTCTTTTTCAAACTGCCCTGCTGCATTCTTAGGGTAAATTCCTAGGAGTGGGATTCCTGGGTCAAATGGTATTTCTATTTTGAGTTTTTTGAGGAACCTCCATACTGCTTTCCACAATGGCTGAACCAATTTACATTCCCACCAGCAGTGTAGGAGGTTTCCCTTTTCTCCACATCCTCACCAACATTTGTTGTTGTTTGTCTTTTGGATGGCGGCCATCCTCACTAGTGTGAGGTGATATCTCATTGTGGTTTTAATTTGCATTTTTCTGATGATTAGCGATGTGGAGCATCTTTTCATGTGCCTGTTGGTCATTTGAATTTCTTCTTTGGAGAAGTGTCTATTCAGCTCCTCTGCCCATTTTTTAATTGGCTTATTTGCTTTTTGTTTGTTGAGGTGTGTGAGCTCTTTATATATTTTGTGTGTCAACCCCTTATCGGATATGTCACTTATGAATATTCTCCCATATGGTAGGATGTCTTTTTGTTCTACTGAGGTGTCCTTTGCTGTACAGAAGCTTTTTAGTTTGATACAGTCCCACTTGTTCATTTTTGCTTTTGTTTCCCTCGCCCACGGAGATATGTTCATGAATAAGTTGCTCATGTTTATGTCCAAGAGATTTTTTTTTATAATTTATTTTGGTATCATTAATCTACAATTACATGTGCAATATTATGGTTATTAAACTACCTCCTTCATCAGGTCCCACACACCAACCCCATTACAGTCACTGTCCATCAGCATAGTGAGATGCGATAGAATCACTACTTGTCTTCTCTGAGTTGTACAGCGCTCCCCGTGCCCCCTCAACATTACATCTGCTAATCGTAATGCCCCTTTTTCCCTCTTATCCCTCCCTTCCCACCCATCCTCCTCAGTTCCTTTCCCTTTGGTAACTATTAGTCCATTCTTGGGTTCTATGAGTCTGCTGGTGTTTTGTTCCTTCAGTTTTTTTCTTTGTTCTTATACTCCACATATGAGTGAAATCATTTGATACTTGTCTTTTTTGGCTTGGCTTATTTCACTGAGCATAATACCCTCTAGCTCCGTCCATGTTGTTGCAAATGGTAGGATTTGTTTTCTTCTTATGACTGTAAAATATTCCATTGTGTATATGTACCACACCTTCTTTATCCATTCATCTACTGATGGACACGCAGGTTGCTTCCATTTCTTGGCTATTGTAAATAGTGCTGCGATAAACATAGGGGTGCATATGTCTTTTTCAAACTGGGCTGCTGCATTCTTAGGGTAAATTCAGAAGAGTGGAATTCCTGGGTAAAATGGTATTTCTATTTTGAGTTTTTTGAGGAACCTCCATACTGCTTTCCACAATGGTTGAACTAATTTGCATTCCCACCAGCAGTGTAGGAGGGTTCCCTTTTCTCCACATCCTCGCCAACATTTGTTGTTGTTTGTGTTTTGATGTTGGCCATCCTCACTGGTGTGAGGTGATATCTCATTGTGGTTTTAATTTGCATTTCTCTCATGATTAGCGATGTGGAGCATCTTTTCATGTGCCTGTTGGCCATCTGAATTTCTTCTCTGGAGAAGTGTCTATTCATATCCTCTGCCCATTTCTTAATTGGATTATTTTCTTTTTGTTTGTTGAGGTGCGTGAGTTCTTTTATATATTTTGGACGTCAACCCCCTTATCAGATACATCATTTATGAATATATTCTCCCTTACTGTAGGATGTGTTTTTGTTCTACTGATGGTGTCCTTTGCTGTACAGAAGCTTTTCAGCTTGATATAGTTCCACTTGTTCATTTTTGCTTTTGTTTCCCTTGCCCGGGGAGATATGTTCATGAAGAAGTCGCTCATGTTTATGTCCAAGAGGTTTTTGCCTATGTTTTTTTCTGAGAGTTTTATGGTTTCATGACTTACATTCAGGTCTTTGATCCATTTTGAGTTTACTTTTGTGTATGGGGTTAGACAGCAGTCCCGTTTCACTCTCTTACATACAGCTATCCAGTTTTCCAACACCAGCTGCTGAAGAGGCTGTCATCTCCCCGTTGTATATCCAAGGCTCCTTTATCATATATTAATTGACTGTATATGTTTGGGTTAATGTTTGGATTTTCTATTCTGTTCCACTGGTCTGTGGGTCTGTTTTTGTGCCAATACCAAATTTTCTTGATTACTGTGGCTTTGTAGTAGAGCCTGAAGTCAAGGAGCATAAGTTCCCCTGTTTTATTCCTCCTTCTCAGGATTGCTTTGGCTATTCGGGGTCTTTTGTGGTTCCATATGAGTTTTAGAATTATTTGTTCCAGTTCATTGAAGAAAGTTATTGGTATTTTGATAGGGATGGCATTGAATCTGTAGATTGCTTTAGGTAGTATAGCCATTTTGACAATATTTATTCTTCCTAGCCAAGAGCATGGTATGAATTTCCATTTGTTAGTGTCCTCTTTAATTTCTCTTAGGAGTGTCTTGTAGTTTTCAGAGTACAGGTCTTTCACTTCCTTTGTTAGGTTTATTCTTAGGTATTTTATTCTTTTTGATGCAATTGTGAATGGAATTGTTTTCCTGATTTCTCTTTCTGCTAGTTCATTGTTAGTATATAGGAATGTCACAGATTTCTGTGTATTAATTTTGTATCCTGCAACTTTGCTGAATTTAGATATTAGATCTAGTAGTTTTGGAGTGGATTCTTTAGGGTTTTTTATGTACAATATCATTTCATCTGCAAACAGGGACAGTTTGACTTATTCCTTACCAATCTGGATGCCTTTTGTTTCTTTGTGTTGTCTGATTGCCATAGCTAGGACCTCCAGAACTATGTTGAATAACAGTGGGGAGGGTGGGCATCCTTGTCTTGTTTCTGATCTTAAAGGAAAAGCTTTCAGCTTCTCGCTGTTAAGTATAATGTTGGCTGTGGGTTTGTCATATATGGCGTTTATTATGTTGAGGTACTTGCCCTCTATACCCATTTTGTTGAGAGTTTTAATCATGAATGGATTTTGAATTTTGTCAAATGCTTTTTCAGCATCTATGGAGATAATCATGTGGTTTTCTCCTTCTTTTTGTTGATGTGGTGGTTGATGTTGATGGATTTTCGAATGTTGTACCATCCTTGCATCCCGGAGATGAATCCTACTTGATCATGGTGTATGATCTTTTTTATGTATTTTTGAATTCGGTTTCCTAATATTTTGTTGAGTATTTTTGCATCTGTGTTCATCAGGAATATTGGTCTGTATTTTCTTTTTTTGTGGTGTCTTTGCCTGGTTTTGATATTAGAGTGATGTTGGCCTCATAGAATGAGTTTGGGAGTATTTCCTCCTCTTCTACTCTTTGGAAAACTTTAATAAGGATGGGTATTACGTCTTTACTAAATGTTTGATAAAATTCTGGTCCAAGGGGTTTTGTTCTTAGGTAGTTTTTTGATTACCAATTCAATTTTGTTGCTGGTAATTGGTCTACTTAGATTTTCTGTTTCTTCGTCCATCAGCCTTGGAAGGTTGTATTTTTCTAGAAAGTAGTCCATTTCTCCTAGGTTATCCAGTGTGTTAACATATAATTTTTCATAGTATTCTTTCATAATTATTTGTATTTCTGTGGTGTCTGAGTGATTTTTCCTTTCTCATTTCTGATTCTCTTTATGTGTGTAGACTTTTTTTTTTGATCAGTCTGGTTAGGGGTTTATCTATTTTGTTTATTTTCTTGAAGAACCAGCTCCTGCTCTCATTGATTCTTTCTATTGTTTTATTCTTCTCCATTTTACTTATTTCTGCTTTAATCTTTATTATGTCCCTCCTTCTACTGACTTTGGGCCTCATTTGTTCTTCCTTTTCTAGTTTCATTAATTGTGAGTTTAGACTGTTCATTTGTGATTGTTCTTCTTTCCTGAGGTACGCCTGTATTGCAATATATTTCCCTCTTAGCATGGCCTTCACTGTGTCCCACAGATTTCGCGGTATTGAATTATTGTTGTCATTTGTCTCCATATATTGCTTGATCTCTATTTTTATTTGGTCACTGATCCATTGATTATTTAGGAGCATGTTATTAAGCCTCCATTTGTTTGTGGGCTTTTTCATTTTCTTTGAGTAATTTATTTCTAGTTTCATACATTTGTGATCTGAGAAGCTGGTTGGTACAGTTATAATCTTTTTGTATTTACTCAGGCTCTTTTTGTGGCCTAGTATATGATCTATTCTTGAAAATGTTCCATATGCACTTGAGAAGAATGTGTATCCTGTTGCTTTTGGATGGAGTGTTCTGTAGATGTCCGTTAGGTCCATCTGTTCTAATATGTTTTTTAGTGCCTCTGTCTCTTTATTTATTTTCTGTCTGGTTGATCTGTACTTGAGAGTGAGTGGTGTGTTGAAGTCTCCTAAAATGAATGCATTGCATTCTATTTCCACCTTTAATTCTGTTAGTATTTGTTTCACATATGTAGGTGATCCTGTGTTGGGTGTATAGATATTTATAATAGTTATATCCTCTTGTTGTACTGACCCCTTTATCATTATGTAATGTCCTTCTTTGTCTCTTGTAACTTTCTTTGTTTTGAAGTCTATTTTGTCTGATACAAGTACTGCAACTCCTGCTTTTTTCTCCCTATTAGTTGCATGAAATATTGTTGTCAATCCCTTTACTTTCAGTCTGTGTATTTCTTTGGGTTTGAAGTGAGTCTCTTGTAGGCAGCATATAGATGTGTCTTGTTTTTTTATCCATTCAGTGACTCTACATCTTTTGATTGGTGCATTCAGTCCATTTACATTTAGGGTGATTTTCGATAGGTATGTACTTATTGGCATTGCAGGCTTTAGATTTGTGGTTACCAAAGGTTCAAGGGTAATTCCCTTACTATCTTACAGTCTAATTTAACTCACCTCGTATGCCATTACAAACATAACCTAAAGATTCTTTTTTTTTCCTCTTTTTTCTTCCTCCTCCATTCTTTGTATGTTATGAATCATATTCTGTGGGTGACATCTATTTAGCCTAAGGAATACTTCCATCTATAGGAGTCCCTCCAAAATGCACCGTAGAGGTGGTTTGTGGGAGGTAAATTCTCTCAGCTTTTGCTTCTCTGAAAATTGTTTAATCCCTCCTTCAAATTAAATGATAACCTTTCCGGGTAGAGTATTCTTGGTTTGAGGCCCTTCTGCTTCATTGCATTAAATATATCATACCACTCCCTTATGGCCTGTAAGGTTTCTGCGAGAAATCTGATGATAGCCTGATGGGTTTCCTTTGCATTGTTCTTTTTTCTCTAGCTGCTTTTAAAAGTCTGTCTTTATCCTTGATCTTTGCCATTTTTATTATTATATGTCTTGATGTTGTCTTCCTTGGGTCACTTGTGTTGGGAGATCTGTGCATGTCCATGGCTTGAGAGACTATCTCCTTCCCCAGATTGGGGAAATTTTCAGCAATTACCTCCTCAATGACACTTACTATTCCTTTTTCTCTCTCTTCTTCTTCTGGTACCCCTATTATGCAAATATTGTTCGTTTGGATTGGTCACACAGTTCTCTCAATATTCTTTAATTCTTAGAGATACTTTTTTCTCTCTGTGCCTCCGCTTCTTTGTATTCCTCTTCTCTACTTTCTATTCCATTTACTGTCTCTTCTACATCTCATCTAATCTGCTTATAAATTCCTCCATTGTATGTTTCATTTCATATATGGAATTTCTTAATGGTTGAATCTCCATCTTAAATTCATTCCTGAGTTCTTGAATATTTTTCTGTACCTCCATAAGCATGTTTATGATTTTTATTTTGAACTCTCTTTCAGGAAGATTGGTGAGTTCAGTTTCATTTGGCCCTTTTTCTGGGGTTTGTGAGATTTTGGTCTGAACCATGTTCTTTTGACATTTCATATTTTTGTGTGGTGCCCTCTAGTGCCCAGAAACTCCAGTCTCTGGAGCTGCTCAGCCTCTAGAGTTGCTCAGCCTCTAGAGTGAGGTTGGGGGCTGTAGAGGAGTGGAGGTGGTGCGTGGGAGGAAGAAAGATCTGTTTCCTGGTTCCCGTCTGCTGTGCCTGTCTCCAGTATCAGAGCCAGTGGGCCAGGCACACAGGTGTAAGCCTCTGTGCTCTGCATCTCTAGCTGTTGTAGGCAGGGCCTCCCTCTGACTGGCCTGACACCAGCACAGTGACTGCCGTTTGCGAGCTGGTGCTGTCAGGCCATGAGGAAGGCTCAGCACGCTGTGTATCACAGTGGGGGCCTCGGAGCTGAGTAGCCAGCCAGGGGAATGGAACGCCTGAAACTCCTCAAAGTTACTAATCTGCCTGGCAGAGCACACCGAGAAAACCTTGTTCCCCATCCCTTCTCCTGCGCAGCAGGCTCCGGGCAAACCCTGCCTCTTCAGTAGACCTCTTGCTGCTAGGAAGCCTGTCAGACCACCTGCCTTTCCCTTGTCCCAGAGCAGCCGGGTGTGGATCCCATCCTCCACAAATGGCCGGAATGTCAGTCTCTCAAGCACTCCTCCTGTCCTAGCTCCCCATCCTCCAGAGCACCACACAGTGTAGGTTTCTGCTCACAAAGCAGATTTCCAGGGCTAGGTGTTCAGTAGTTCCAGGTTTCCACCCCCTCCCTGCTCCATTTCTCTTCCTCCTGCAGGTGAGCTGGGGTGGGGGAAGGGCTTAGGTCCCGCCAGATCAAGGCTTTCTTATGTTACTGCTTTGTGAGGTCTAATCTGTTCATGAGGTCCGTATGCAGTGTGGTGCAGCCTTCTTTCCTGTTGCTGTTTTAGGGCTAGTTGTACTAACTATATTTTCGCATTATGTCTTTTGGGAGGAGTTCTGTTCTCTGTTCCACCTCTCATGCCACCATCTTGAATCTGCAACTCTTGTTATTAATTTTTATATTACAGTTGAAATGATAATATTTCAGTTATATTAAGTAAAATTTTTATTAACATTTATTTCACCTGTTTCTTTTTACTTTAATTAAGATTGCCTAGAAAAGTGTAAATTATACTTGTGGTTTGCATTCTATTACTATTGGAAAACGCCCTTCCAGACTTTGAGTTTTGTCATCCGGAAGAATCACACTGGTCTGCTCATTTACAGGTAAATGTGACTTTGAGAATACAGAATTTCTGTGCTGTAGAATAGGTAATTCTTGAGGCTTACAACGGAAAGTTCTCATCTTTTTGGCTGGAAGTAGAGGTGAAAAATTATACATTTTAATGGAAAATTTTAAACATACACAAAAGTAGAGAGAATAATATAATGATCCCCACCTTTTAGCCCCAACAGCTACCAACATATGGCAGACCCATAATGTGTTGTGTTATCCTAAAGCAAAGCTGATGTCAAACCCTTACATTTGTAAATGCCTCATTACGTATTTCTAAGAAACAAGACTTCTTGTTTAGAAGATATGACCATAATATTATTAACACATGAAAAACAAACCTTAATATCAACTAACACTTGGTTAATGTTCAGATTTCCAATTCTCTCATAAATATCTTTATAACTGTTTCATTCAAATCAGGATCCAAACAGGTCTATATATCACAGTTGACTGATAGGCCTCTTTAGCTGCTTTTCATCTATCATTGCTACCTTATTGTTTTAATGCCATTAATTTTCCTTGTACTGGGTTAGATAATCTCATTCACATGCTGTCTTTTAACATGTTCCTTTATCCCATTGCTCCCCTAAATTGATTGGATCTAGAAGACTGATAAGATTCATTTGGATTTATTTTTTTTTGCAAGAATACTTTACTGGTTGTGCTGTCTGTGATGGTTAATTCTGTGTGTCAACGTGGAGGGTGTTTTTGGATAAGATGAACATTTAAATCTTTGTGTAAGCAAACTGCCCTCCATAGTGTAGGTGGACCTCATCCAATCAGCTGAAGGCCCAAATTGAAAAAAAGACCAGCCTCCTCAAGCAAGGGGCAACTCTCTAGCAGACTGCCTTCAGACTGGAACTGCACCATGAACTCTACTGGGTCTCCAAACTGCCAGCCCACACTGCAAATTTGGGACTCACCAGCCTCCACAATTGTAAGAGCAAATTCCTTGTAACCAATCAGTTCTATTGATTCTGTTTCTCTGAACAAACCTGGCTAATACAGTGTCACAATAAATTTTTAAATAAAGTGTTTTCTCCTATAATAAAAGTAATACATATTAAAGAAAATACCTGGAGGATATTATGCTCAGTGAAATAAGCAAGGCAGAGAAAGACAAGTGCCAAATGATTTCCCTCATTTGTGGAGTATAACAACGAAGCAAAACTGAAGGAACAAAATACCAGCAGACTCACAGACTCCAAGAAGGGACTAGTGGTTGCCAAAGGGGAGGGGTGTGGGAGGGCGGGTCAGGAGGGTGGGAGAAGGGGATTGAGGGGTATTATGTCTTGTACACATGGTGTGGGGAGGATCAAGGGGAAAACAATGTAGCACAGAGAAGGCAAATAGTGAATCTGTGGCATCTTACTACGCTGATGGACAGTGACTGCAATGGGGTATGGGTGGGGACTTGATAATATGGGTAAATGTAGTAACCACATTGTTTTTTCATGTGAAACCTTCTTAAGAGTGTGTATCAATAATACAAGCACCAAAAAAAAAAAAAGAAGAAGAAGAAAATACCCCAAGACAACCACTGCTAACTTTTGGGTATATTTCCTTCCCACCTTTTCAAAATATTTGTTAAAACAGTTGAGATCTTTCTCTATAGTTTTGTCTTCTGCCTTTTAAATTTAACATAACAAATTCCATTTTCACATATCATTAAAAACCTTGTAAACATTATTCTTTTCTGATTGTAAAATAGAAATAATACATGCTTATTGTTGAATATTTGAAAAATACAAAAAAGTGTAAAGAGTGAATGAAAAGTTTCCCGAATCTGTATTATATGTTTTTCTAATACATTCTAGTCTGTTTTCTTTTCATGGAAATCATTATAATAAAAATTTTTAATTTTATAATCCCATTAAATGTTCTTCAAAACTTAATTTTAGATGGCTTCATAATAAAGTATCATATAAATATATTAGTACAAAAATATTATTTTGTACACATATTACCCTATTTTTGAACTGTAAATGTAATTTTAAACTGTAAGCATAGACATATAAGCAGAGATTCCATAAATCATTTCACCATTCCTCTCTGGTTGGACATTTAGGAAAACCCAGTAAATATTAAAAACACCAAATGATTTCTCCTCCCCACCAGTTTCCTGCAAATCTAGTCCATTTGTCCAGTTTACCCCCAATCTCTTTTCTTCTAATCCAACATTCCACACTTGCTTAGCTACACTTGTCTTAGTGTAAATATGAACAGTTAACAGTGAGAGATAATTTGAATGCTTGTCTGAGGATCTCAGATCTTGGACTTTATTTTATAGGCAATGGGGAATAAGCAAAGAGTTTTGAATAACAGAGGGCCTTGAGCAGATCAGATCTGCTTTTCAGCAAAATCAATCTGGCAGGAAATGAACAGTAGGTGTAGATGGGAGGTAATTAAGCAGGAAGTCTAGGTAAGAAGTTTTTCCAATAGTTTGAAAGTTGATGAACCTAGCAGTGAAACTAGAAATGAGACAGAGGAGAGAAAGAGCTTGCAGAGAAAGAAAAGACAAGGCTTGGCCATCAATGAGGAGAAAGGACATAGTAGAGAGGCTACTGGTCATTAAGGATGATGAGGCCATTTAAGTAAAAACCTTATGCCCAGCAACCCCTAGCAGGGCAAATAGGCAGAGTCCACTCCCAGGAAGTTCCCTCATCTTATAGCCAGCTATTCACATGTTCTAAGTCAAGAGGATGGTATAAATATCTTCATTATCCCTGTGCTCTCCGCGTGGGTACCTCTGTCCCTCTTTGTCTCCCTCTTTCATTTCTACCCCTCTCCCCTCTCCCCAGGGCTTCTGGCCTCTAGCCACAACCCCTTGTGATTAAGGCTGTTTCTGTCTTACCAATGTCAATAGGCTCTTGACCTTTTGGGGCAAAAATCTACCTTCTCATCTCCTTCCAGGGTTGAGAATGGGAAGGAGCAGAGAGTGCAGGGCTGACCTGCCACATAACCAAAAGCGGAAACATGTAAAGGATCAAACTTGAAATTCACAATGCTAAATTCCACACAATGTATTGCTCTTTTAGTAACACAGGTCTTGTCTGCCGCATCTAGAAGGGAGGCTTTGTTGGGCAGAGAGTGGAGTGTTCTCAGCAGGTGATGTCAACTGTGGTGACTGGGGCAATAATGGCAGCCATACTCCTGAGTCTCAGTTTTCTCACCTATCATGTGGCCTGAGTATCACCAGTATTGCTGCAACTATGCCTGAAAGTAAACTTTCTCTTCAAGAACTAGGTCTGCTTTCTGATTCAAGTCATCCATGTATTAAACATCAAATCCTTTGCCCAGCAGCCTACACTCTCTCTTTGGGAGTTAAGTGAGTAAGACATTCACACACAGGATTACTCATTAGTTTGGGTGCCAGGGGGCCAATGCTCAAACAGAACTTAGCCTACTCTGTTCTCTTCTTTGCTAAGGGGCTGTGCCTGGGGTCCTGGGGCAGGCTCTCAATTTGCCTCATCAAGCTGTTGGTGGAGAACTCCTTTTATCTGGTTTCAAGCTTTCATGTGGAGGTCCATCCTAGGAACATCTCAGCTGCTCTTCATCCCTTCTCTTACTATTTCAGAGGAGAAGGAGGGCATGGATTGGCGGCTTTGGGAGAAGGAACTGGGTGTGCTCAGCTCAGTGCCTGCCTTCCTTCCTTCTTTCTGGCGACACCCTGTTTCCTCTACTCCTCCATGCCTCAAGTTCTCCAGGTACAGGCCTATCCCTGCTGTCCTAGATTGGGTGGCTAAGCCTGCCTAACGCTGAGGTGAGGACTTAGAAGGCCCCTTAGTCATACCCCTAAAGGCAACTTCTCTATCATCAGCTTTATTGGTAATAAGATGTCATTTCATTTTACCTATTTGGTTCCTGTGTCTTCATTTCATTTTGTTCCAAATTCAAGCAGGAAAAAGTGGCGTGATGTTTATTGGGCTTTCTGTACAACACAACAGTCCCAGCAGAGACAAATCTAAGACACTTCTACTCAAATTAGAGAATTGGATTTCCCAATAAGTAGAAATAACACAGAATTCATTTTCAGTCTAACAACAGAGACAACATATAATTCATTATAAGTCTAGCAATGAAGTGGTGGGATTTCAAAAAAAGTTGTGTTCTTCCAATCTGTAGCTAAAATATTTACATGGGGCCCTGGTGATATGCAGGCGGTGGTTTACAGAGCACAGCCTGTTCAAACCAAACAGTTGCTCTGTTCCTGATTTTGGAAAATTGTCAAGGAATCAGTGTTTACTTAGACAACTTGGGCCCCGAGCGGCTCTTGTGTAGGCTGGATTCAATCCAAGAAGAAGCCATGGCCGGGAACATTCCTCCTTCTCCCTTGACCATTGAAACACAGGCCTCTCAGCTCTCCAGGGCCCTCTGGAGGGCATCTGGTCCAGCCTCCTGTCAACTGTCCAGTCCCCAGGCTGGACTGAGTAGACTAAGTTCTGTTTGAGCATTGGCCCCCTGGCGCCCAAACTAATGAGTAATCCTATGTGTGAATGTCTTACTCACTTAACTCCCAAAGAGAGAGTGTAGGCTGCTGGGCAAAGGATTTGATGTTTAATACATGGATGACTTGAATTAGTCTGGAGCATACAGCAGGGGAAGGGCTAATTGTGAGAAACAGACCACAGAAAACCTAGGAAGGTCAAGTCTGAGTGTCCAGGAAACAAAGTATTTCTATCCAAAGTAAGAAAACTAGCCCAATATTATTGAAGAACAACATGTACAAGTGTGAGTGTGAGGATCAACAAAAATGCACAGAACAAGCACATGCCATGGTACCCTGGCTCTCAATAAAAGATAGCAGTAATTGCTCTTATAATATTTTGAAAACTAATGAGATCAGCATGTGGGAAGCCCAGTGGGAATTATGATGATGAGGGTGAAATAGTAAATAGCAATTGTTTCAATGGGCCCCATCCTTCTTTCTCTTCTCCAATTGCCTTTTTCCTGATCTTAGATGGTTCTAATGAGGAACAGTGACTTAGGCCTGGCCAATCATGGTAACAATCTTTTCTTCCAACATGATTGGTCCCAGGTTAGGCTTATTACCCAAGCAGAGCCAATCAGAATCCTTCTATGAGCTTTGGACTCCCTCCCACAAGATGTACAGTGATATAATAAAAGATGTTTGAAGATATGGATTCTGGTTCATGAAGTTGAACAAATTTCTTTATTTCTTTGGGCCTCAGTATTTTTATCTTCACATATAGTGGAATAAAACCTCCCTTGTGGTGGTGTGAGAATTAACAGAGATAAAATATATATACAGTGCTTAGCATGTAGTAGACATCAATAAATGGCTTCTATTGATAACATTTATAATAAAAAACAATAATTAACCCTCCCTGCTTTCTCACTTTGCCTGATCAATCTTCACTCTGTAAAGCATTTTTAAATTGGTATAACTGGGAGACCCCACTTTTTAGTGGGGAGAGTCCATCCTTAGTTTTCCCTGACCCTTGAACTTAGAGAGTAGAGATGGGATGGGAGAGTAAAATCTTAGAGTGGGAAAGTCATGGCCCAGCCAATCCATTGAAAATAAATGGTGGAATACTTTCTCTAGAGTTCAAAAAATGGTCTTCAGTCTAGATGCTAGATCAATGCCATCTAATAGAAACTTCTGCAATGATAGGAACATTCTATATCTGCATTGTCTACCAATATAGCTACTAGCTGTGCATGGCTATTGAACACTTGGAATATAGTCAGTGAGACTGAGGATCTGAATTATTTATTTATTTAAATTAATTTAAATGTAAATATCCCCATGTGGCAATGGCTAGCACATTGGACAAAGTAGCTCTACATCGAAGTATGGCATTAGCAGAGAGAAACAGAAGTGGATGATAATAATACCCAGTGGTTGCTTGGGCAGGAACTTGTGTAGGAAGGATGACTTGGAAGCTGGTAGGTCTCCTGGGTTGGAGCATTTGGTAATGGAAAGTCAACTATCTACTTAGCAGTTTCCAACAATGCATGCTGGTTTATGTGTTTTATGTGCAAAGCTACAGGACTTCTGAAAAAGAGTGTCATAGAATTTTTTTTTAATTTGTAAATTGCAAAGCAATTTAACTGTATTGCAGAAAGATGAGTCATTAGAAGGGGGGAAGAAATCTTTCAAAGCCCACGACACAGATATGATCATATGGGCATTAGAAAAATGGGAGCTTGGGGAAAATTGGGGGAGGCCCTGGGAGAAGCTGCAGAATGGTCTGGTGGCAGGGAACAGGAGGGGATTTGTCCTTCACCTAGTAACCAAGGGCACGATCCTCCCCCCAGGCTCCCGTGTCCCCAGACCTCTTTTTTTCCCACAGCGATTCTGGTATGACAACTGAAAAGGCAGCATGTCCAAGTGAGAGTGCTTTGCTGCCAGAGTCACCAGCCATGGGATGATAGATAAGGCACCATATCTGGAATTCTGCCCCAGGTGGTGGGGCGAGGCATTATTATCTCTATTTTACAAGGAAGAAATCAGGGCTCTAGGAGGCAAAGGCCCATGCACCTCCTTGCTTTGTAAAGCCCTAGACAGTTATAATTTGTTATAACCCCCTGGAGTTTTTCTCACTTATTCCCTGGAGATTTCTGCTAGCAAGTTCTGGATGATTGCAGAGTTCATTGAATGAATTGTTTTGAGATATATTTATTGAGCACCTACTGTGTGCTAGGCATGGTTCTGGGGACCCAGCAGTGAACCCCATAGACAAATTACTCTCAAAGGGGACACATTTTGTGTGGGAAGATGGACACAAAGTATATAATAAACTAAACACAAAGTCTATAATACGCCCTGCAATGATAAGCACTGTGAAGAAAACTTCAGCAAGGAAGGGGATTGAGTGTGATTTTATGTCCATTGGTCTGAGAGGGCTCTGTGATGACAGCTGTCACCCCTCAGGATTGGGGTCTGCAAGAATGTAGTCTCCGTAAGGACAGGGCCCTGGGATCTTGTTCATTCCTAGCAGAAGTTCTGGTTGGGCAGGTACTCAGTAAGTATTTGTTAATTGAGTAAATGAACAAACAGCTGCTGTTTCTGACCTGCTGGAGAAATGGCCACTTTGGGGTAGGCACAGGATTTTGGATTCAGTTCCTACCAGATGGCACTCCTGGAGACCTTCAGCATGCCAGGCCCTAGTCTGGTCTCTGTGGCTGCAGAACAATCCTCTCCCTTGAGGATCTAGAGACAATGGTAATGGTGGGGCTTGCGGTTTAGCAGTCTAGAAGAGAAAGGAGTAAAGAATCAGGGAAGAACAAGGGGTTAAGCACAAAGCGCAGAAGTTTCAGGGTCAGGAAGGAGTTCAGCAAGTGTATTGCCTGACATTTTCTTGGTGCCAAAAATAGCTAGTTCTGCTTTTTGGCCTAGGGCTCGCTGAGTCAGGGGTTCAAAGAGAACAGCATGAGGATAGGAGCGGCAGATATCATCTGTAGCAGACGATGATGTCCCAGAGGCAGACTGTGGTCTTGAAGATGCTTCTCTCCACCCCCTCTGGCCCCGGAATCAAGGTCAGGGGCAGACAACCAAGCTCAGTTCCCTGGGGTCCCGTTCCCAGACTCTTCAACCAGGCCAGCCCCTGCCGAGAACATCACCCGTGTTCCACCCTTGGTCTCGTCACCAGGGTCAGCAGAGTCTCAGAGGCCAAGGGTTCGAGAACAATCATCCCAGCATCTGTTATTAACCATCCTTTGGCTGGGCCTCCACTTCAGCCCTGCAGACGCTGGGTCCATGCTTCTTTCAGCAAAAACGACTGCTCTGCCAGGCCTTTGTTCAGCGTCACAAAAGGAGAGGATGATTATTAAAAGAACAACTTTTGCATTCCATATTTACCCCAGATGACATTGCCTTGATCCCTAAAATAACTCCAGGTCGCCTGGGTGGAACTTGCACGTTCCTTTTCATCTTGCTTTTTTGCAGCTGTTTGTGGAGACCATCACCATAGTGCTGTTATCAGCCCCGATCAGATGAAACCCCAAACCCCTGGGTTGTTCTTGGTTTTTCCTTTGTACCTCAGAACATAACTTTTCCACCTCAAACCAGCTCTTTTATTTCTTTTGAAGCATTTGAGTTCTCAGCTCCAAGTCAGCAGCAGCTCTTTCTGACAGATCCCCAGCAGCTAAAACCACAGAGGTGGTCTGTGCTGGGATGAGGGATGGAGGTGCTTGGGCTGCATTTCCAAACTGGAAACCATATTTACCAGAAATATCCTTTTCTTCAGATAAAACTTGGGTCAAAGTTTCAGGGTGTTGAAAGCAGCTCTAAATAAACTAAAAGTCCGAAGGACTTTCAGTATTTGGTCCAAGGAACATGGCTATAGAGCTCAACAAATAAACACAGCTGGCGTGGGCGAGCCTTTAGCAAACACTTATCTTTCTGATTATTTTTTTTCATAATCATCATCTTAGCCAAAAGCCTTTATTATAGCATTCACATACGCTGCTGGTGAGGTTGTGAACTTGTATGACCGTTCTAATCGAAAACTTGGCAATGGGAGGGGAAAGCCTGGACAGTGTGCTCTTCTTTTGATGCAAAGTTCTACTTGTGGGTTCTGAGAAAATAATCAGGGATGCAAGCAGAGGAAAACATACAAAGATGTTTATTGCTAATAATGGAGAAAATTGGAATGACCGAACTGTACAACATGAGCAGATTGCTCTAAAAAAATAACTATCTATCCATACAAGGGATATGAAGCCATTATTAAAAGTTATGCCACAGGGGAATCTGAATAACATGTAAAATATTCATGATGTGTTAATAGGTAGAAAAAAGGTCACAAAGTGTATGCAGTATGACCTCATTTTTGTAAAATATCTACATACGTACAATAGAAAAAAAGATTAGAAGGGACAGTTTTAAAAAAGTGATTATTTAAGTGATTATTTCCTGGGTATTTTTCTTTCTGTGGCACTTTTATCTATAATTTTTCTACACTGAGCATGTATTTCTGTAATCAGATGTTTTAATGCTATTTTTAAGGAGAATGCTAAGCTTCCATGCTTTTTTTTTTGCTATTATTAATGTACAATTACATGAGCAACATTATGGTTACTAGACTCTCCCTATTATCAAGTCCCAACCACATAACCCATTACAGTCACTGTCCATCAGTGTAGTAAGATGCTATAGAATCACTACTTGTCTTCTCTGTGTTATACTGCCTTCCCTGTATCCTCCACCCCCCTGCTACTGCCGTGCCTTTTAAAATCATCTCTCTGATGGTCCTTGTGGGCAGAAACAGTCCTTATTTCAGGAGCCTCCTTGCATAAAGTTCATAGGATAGGAAGTGCTCAGTGATCTCTTACTGTGGTTGGAATAATGAATGAACAGGATAGTCATGGGACCCATAATATTTAGCAATCACATGAGTTTTTGCCTATTTGGTGCTTTCAGGTCAAAGATATACAAGGCTGACATAACAAGGTATAAAATATACAGACAATATAATGAGACTGGCAAATGTATTTACAAAATACTGAGACTCATTTAATGTTTGGTTACATAGTGAAGATTGTTGGTGGGGGGCACCATCCATAAAAATGAATGGTGTACTATATACCTTCAGATTCTTGCTTATCATATATCAGTGTCACAGTTGCATGTGGTAGGTATCATATCCCTTGTATAGTTGTGGAATCTAGGATATGGAGGTTCAGTCACCTGCCCTTTCAACATTGCAAGGAGAAAGGAGATGCACATATTCAGTTAGGAGAGACATAGAGCCCAGTTTAGGACTGAAATAGTTGAGATGGGAAGGAAAGAGTGGATAGAGAAGGAGGACCTATACATCTATGGCATGGTCCCAAAAATCTTTTATCAGACTGGTAAACATTTAGGTTGCTGGCTAGGAAAAATGATAATAATTTTAAGTACCTTCCTTTGAGCACGTGGAGATGATGTTGATATAAAAATGGGGATTACAGAGGAGAGGATTAAAGATGGCGGCATGAGAGGTGACACAGAAGCTTATTCCTAAAACCACATATAATACGAAAATATAACTAATACAACTAATCCTGAAAGAGCAACAGGAAAGAGAACTGTGCCAAACTGCATACACCTGGAGAAAAGAATAAACGTCATGGAACAGGGTAATGTACCAAAGCTGTGGCCCAGCAGGACCCAAGTTCTTCCCCCACCCCAGCTCTCCCGGGGGAGGGAGAGAAACAGAGCAGGGAGGGAGTGCAGGCCTGGGACTGCTGAATACCCAACTCTGGAGATCTGATCTGGGAGCACAAACCTACATTTCATGGTGTTTTCATGGTACTCTCATGATTAGGGGGTTGGAAAGCTAAGACAGGCACAATACCCGGAGAGACTGAGATTCCAGCCACTTGTGGAAAGTAGGGATCCATACCTGGCTGCTCTGGGACAAAAGAAAGGTGGGCCATCTGAGAGACTTCCTAAAAGCAAGAGGGCTGCTAAAGGTGCAAGGATGGCACAGAGCTTATTGCTCAGGAGAAAGGACAGGTGGACAAAATTGTCTGGGTGCACTTTGCCCAGCAGGTTGGGAGCTTTCATGATCTTCAGGAGCTCCAGCTCCCTGGCTGGCTACACAGCTCCAAGGACCCCTTCTGTGATAAGCAGCCTACTGTGCCTTTCTCCCAGCCAGCCCCACCTGGCTTGCAAACTGGCAAACCTTACCCTGCTGTTATGCCAGCCAGAGGGAAGCTCTGTCTACAGCAACTACAAACGCAAAGCATAGAGGCTTATACCTGTGTGCTCAGCCCACTGGTTCATGCAGTGGAGACAGGCATAGCAGCTGGGTAGCAGGAAACAGCTCTTTCCTCCCCCCAGGCACCAATGCCACTCCCCTGCACCCCCCGACATTGCTTTAGGGGCTGAGCAGCTCCAGAGAGTAGAACTTCTGGGCACTAGAGAGTGCCATATACAAACATGAAACACCAAAGGAATCTGGTTCAAAGTAAAATGATGAATATGAATGCAACCCCTGAGAAAGATTCAAATGAAATCGACCTCATGAATCTGCCTGAAAGGGAAGTAAAATGATGAATATGAATACAACCCCTGAGAAAGATTCAAATGAAATCGACCTCATGAATCTGCCTGAAAGGGATTTCAAAATAAAAATCATTAACATGCTAATGGAGGTACAGAAAAATATTCAAGAACTCAGGGAGGAATTCAGGTCAGAGATCCAATCATTACAGAACACAGTATCAGAAATGAAACATACAATGAAAAGTTATAAAAGCAGATTAGATACAGTGGAGGAGACGATAAATGAAATAGAAATTAGAGAATAGAAATACAAAGAAGCAGAGGCACAGAGAGAAAAAAGGATCTCTAGGAATGAAAGAATACTGAGAGAACTTTGTGACCAATCCAAATGGAACAATATTCACATTATAGGGGTACCAGAAGAAGAAATGAGAGAGAAAGGGATAGAAAGTGTCTTTGAGGAGGTGATTGCTGAAAACTTCCCCAGACTGGGGGAGGAGATAGTCTCTCAGGCCATGGAGGTGTACAGATTTCCCAACACAAGGGACCCAAGGAACACAACACCAAGACATATAGTAATTAAAATGGCAAAGATCAAGGATAAGGACAGGCTATTAAGAGCAGCCAGAGAGAGAAATAAGATCACATACAAAGGAAAGCCCATCAGGCTATCATCAGACTTCTCAGCAGAAGCCTTACATGCCAGAAGGAAGTAGCATGATGTATTTAATGCAGTGAAGCAGAAGGGCCTCGAACCAAGACTACTCTACCCGGCAAGGTTATCATTTAAATTTGAAAGAGGGATTAAACAATTTCCAGATAAGCAAAAGCTGAGAGAATTTACCTCCCACAAACCATCTCTACAGTGCATTTTGGAGTGACTGCTATAGATGGAAGTGTTCCTAATGTTTAATAGCTGTCAACAGAGGTAACAAAACCACAGTAAAGAAAGTAGAACAGTTAATTACTAAGCAACTGCAAAATTAAATCAACTATCCCCAAAGTCAATCAAGGGATAGACAAAGAGTACAGAATATGATACCTAATATATAAAGAATGGAGGAGGAAGAAAAAGGAGGAGAAGAAAAAGAACCTTTCGATTGTGTTTGTAACAGCATATTAAGTGAGTTAAGTTAGACTCTTAGATAGTAAGAAAGTTAACCTTAAATGTTTGGTAACTATGAATCTAAAGCCTGCAATGGCAATAAGTACATACCTATCGATAATCACCCTAAATGTAAATGGTCTGAATGCACCAATCAAAAGACATAGAGTCACTGAATGGATAAAAAAACAAGACCTATCTATATGCTGCCTACAAGAGACTCACTTTAAACCCAAAGACATACACAAACTAAAAGTGAAGGGATGGAAAAAAATATTTCATGCAACTAATAGGGAGAAAAAAGCAGGAGTTCCAGTACTTTTAACAGAAATATAGACTTCAAAACAAAGAAAGTCACAAGAGACAAAGAAGGACATTACATAATGATAAAGGGGTCAATCCAACAAGAAGATCTAACCATTATAAATATCTATGCACCCAACACAGGAGCACCTACATATGTGAAACAAATACTAACAGAATTAAAAGGGGAAATAGAATGCAATGCATTCATTCTAGGAGATTTCAACATTCCACTTATGCTGAAGGACAGATCAACCAGACAGAAAATAAGTAAGGGGACAGAGGCACTGAACAGCACAATAGAACAGATGGACCTAACAGACATCTACAGAACTCTGCACCCAAAAGCAGCAGAATACACATTCTTCTCAAGTGCACATGGAACAAATTCAAGACTAGATCATATCCTTGCCGCAAAAAGAGCCTTGGTAAATTCAAAAAGATTGAAGTAGTACCAACCAGTTTCTCAGACCACAAAGGTATGAAACTAGAATTAAATTATGCAAAGAAAATGAAAAATCCCACAAACACATGGAGACTTCACAACATGCTCCTAAATAACTAGTGGATCAATGAACAAATAAAAACAGAGATCAAGCAATATATGGAGACAAATGACAACAATAAATCAACACTGCAAATCAGTGGGATGCAGTGAAGGCCATGCTAAGAGGAAAGTATATTGCAATACAGGCCTACCTCAGAAAAGAATAACAATCCCATATGAGCAGTCTCAACTCACAATTAACGAAACTAGAAAAAGAGGAACAAATGAAGCCCAAAGTCTGTAAAGGAGGGACATAATAAAGATAAGAGCAGAAATAAATAAAATGAGAAGTATAAAACAATAGAAAGAATCAATGAAAGCAGGAGCTGGTTCTTCGAGAAAATAAATAAAATAGACAAACCCCAGCCAAACTTATCAAGAAAAAAAGAGAGTCTACACACATAAAGAGAATCAGAAATGAGAAAGGAAAGATCACTACAGACACCACAGAAATACAAAGAGTTATTAGAGAATACTATGAAAAATTATATGTTAACAAACTGGATAACCTAGAAGAAATCGACAGCTTTCTAGAAAAATACAACCTTCCAAGGCTGACCAAGGAAGAAACAGAAAATCTGAACAGACCAATTACCAGCAACGAAATTGAATTGGTAATCAAAAAACTACCTAAGAAGATGAATGGATAAAGAGGATGTGGTACATATACACAATGGAATATTATTCAGCCATAAGAAGAAAACAAATCCTACCATTTGCAACAACATGGATGGAGCTAGAGGGTATTATGCTCAGTGAAATAAGCCGAGCTGAAAAAGACAAGTACCAAATGATCTCACTCATATGTGGAGTATAAGAATTAAGGAAAAAAAAACTGAAGGAACAAAACAACAGGAGACTCACAGAACCCGCGAACGGACTAATAGTTACCAAAGGGAAAGGGACTGGGGAGGATGGGTGGGAAGGGAGGGGCAAAGGGGAAGAAGGGACATTACGATTAGCAGAACGGGGAGGGCTGTATAACCCAGAGAGGACAAGTAGTGACTCTATGGCATCTCACTACACTGATGGACAGTGACTGTAATGGGGTTGGGGAGGGGGGGACCTGATGAAGGGGGTAGTGTAATCACCATAATATTACTCATTTACTTGTAGATTAATGATATCAAAATAAACTTATTTAAAAAAAAACTACCTAAGAACAAAACCCCTGGAGCAGATGGCTTCACTGCTGAATTTTATCAAACATTTACTGAAGACCTAATACCCATTCTCCTTAAAGTTTTTCATAGAGTAGAAGAGGGAATACTTCCAAACTCATTCTATGAGGCCAGCATCACTCTAATATCAAAACCAGGCAAAGACACCACAAAAAAAGAAAATTACAGACCAATATCCCTGATGAACACAGATGCAAAAATACTCAACAAAATATTAACAAACCAAATTCAAAAATACATCAAAAAGATCATCCATCATGATCAAGTAGGATTTATTTCAGGGATGCAAGGATGGTACAACATTCGAAAATCCATCAACATCATCCACTACATCAACAAAAAGAAGAACAAAAACCACATCATCATCTCCATAGATGCAGAAAAAGCATTTGACAAAATTCAACACCCATTCATGATAAAAACTCTCAACAAAATGGGTATAGAGGGCAAGTACCTCAACATAATAAAGGCCATATATGACAAACCCACAGCCAACATTATACATAACAGTGTGAAGTTGAAAGCTTTGCCTTTAAGATCGGAAACAAGACAAGGATGCCCACTCTCCCCACTTCTATTCAACAAAGTATTGGAGGTCCTTGCCACAGCAATCAGACAACACAAAGAAATAAAAGGCATCCAGACTGGCAAGGAATAAGTCAAACTGTCCCTGTTTGCAGATGACATGATATTGTACATAAAAAACCCTAAAGAATTCACTCCAAAACTACTAGATCTAATATCTGAATTCAGCAAAGTTGTGGGATACAAAATTAATACACAGAAATCTGTGTCATTCCTATATACTAACAATGAACTAGCAGAAAGAGAAATCAGGAAAACAATTCCATTCACAATTGCATCAAAGAGAATAAAATACCGAGGAATAAACCTAACCAAGGAAGTGAAAGACCTATACTCTGAAAACTACAAGACACTCATGAGAGAAATTAAAGAAGATACCAATAAATGGAAACACATCCTGTGCTCAAGGATAGGAAGAATTAATATTGTCAAAATGGCCATCCTGCCTAAAGCAATGTACAGATTTAATGCAATTCCTATCAAAATACCAACAGCATTCTTTAATGAACAAGAGCAAATCCAAAATTCATATGGCACCACAAAAGACCCCAAATAGTCAAAGCAATTCTGAGAAGGAAGAATAAAGCTGGGGGATTACACTCCCCAACTTCAAGCTCTACTACAGAGCCACAGTAATCAAGACAATTTGGACTGGCACAAGAACAGACCCATAGACCAATGGAATAGACTAGAGAGCCCTTATATACCCCCAAGCATATATGGTCAATTAATGTATGATAAAGGAGCCATGGACATACAATGGGGAATTGACAGCCTCTTCAACAGCTGGTGTTGGCAAAACTGGACAGCTACATGCAAGAGAATGAAAGTGGATTATTGTTTAACCCCATACACATAAGTAAACTCAAAATGGATCAAAGACCTGAATGTAAGTCATGAAACCATAAAACTCTTAGAAGACAACATAGGCAAAATCTCCTGAATATAAGCATGAGCAACTTCTTCCTGAACGCATCTCCTTGAGCAAGGGAAACAAAAGCAAAAATGAAAACTTGGGACTACATCAAACTAAAAAGCTTCTGTATGGTAAAGGACACCATCAACTGAACAAAAAGGCATCCTACAGTATGGGAGAATATATTTGTAAATGACATATCCGACAAGGGATTAACATCCAAAATATATAAAGAACTCACACACCTCAGTACTCAAAAAGCAAATAACCCAATTAAAAAATGGGCAGAGGAGCTGAACAGAAATTTCTCCAAAGAAGAAATTCAAATGGCCAACAGACACATGAAAAGATGTTCCACATCACTAATTATCAGGGAAATGCAAATTAAAACCACAATGAGATATCACCTCACACCAGTAAGGATGGCCAGCATCCAAAAGACTAAAAAGAACAAATGCTGGTGAGGATGTGGAGAAAGGGGAACCCTAATACACTGCCGGTGGGAATGTAAGCTAGTTCAACCACTGTGGAAAGCAATATGGAAGTTCCTCAAAAAACTAAAAATAGAAATACCATTTGACGTGGGAATCCCACTCCTTGGAATTTACCCAAAGAATAAAACTTCTCAGATTTAAAAAGACGTATGCCCCCCTATGTTTATTGCAGCACTATTTACAAGAGGCAAGATATGGAAGCAACCTAAGTGTCCATCAGTAGATGAATGGATAAAGAAGAGGTGGTACATATACACAATGGAATACTATTCAACCATAAGAAAGAAACAAATCCTACCATTTGCAACAACATGAATGGAGCTGGAGGATATTATGCTCAGTGAAATAAACCAGGCGGAGAAAGGCAAGTGCCAAATGATTTCCCTCATTTGTGGAGTATAACAATGCAGCAAAATTGAAGGAACAAAATACCAGCAGACTCACAGACTCCAAGAAAGGACTAGTGGTTACCAAAGGGGAGGGGTGTGGGAGTGCGGGTGGGGAGGGAGAAGGGTATTGAGGGGTATTATGTTTAGTATACATGGTGTGGGGTTCATGGGGAAAACAGTGTAGCATAGAGAAGGCAAAAAATGAATCTGTGGCATCTTACTACACTGATGGACAGTGACTGCATTGGGGTATGGGTGGGGACTTGATAATATGGGTAAATGTAGTAACCACATTGTTTTTTCATGTGAAACCTTCATAAGAGTGTATATCAATAATACCTTAATAAAAAATTAAAAAAGAAAAAAAATAGGGATTACAGGGTATCATTATATTCACCCTCACTGGCTTGCGGGAAGTGATGGAAGTTCTATAACAGTATATAGCATAAATGTGCCACACAGTAAATTACACAGAACCTTAACATCTATCATCATTATGATCATCACTCAAAACATCTAAAAACCTCTTTGAGGTCATGGGAAGGAATGAAAAAACATAGGCTTTGGTATCAGATGGACCTCCATTCAAACCCCGGCTCACCGTCCATGTAGTTATGAGATTTTGTTCAGCCTCGCCAGCTGACCTTGAGATATGCAGGGAATTTTTACACTTCTATGGAAATTCTGTTTCAATTGACCATCCCAAACATTTCCTGCTATACTGGAATCATGGGAAGTTCTTTGGATCCATGCTAGTCAGGCTAATGCATGCTGGTCCGACAGACAACCCCAAGTTTTAGTGGCTTACTGCAGTACAGGTTTATTTTGTCCCTGAGACACAAATCAGACTAGATGTTTTCAGAAACTCTCCTGGAAGGGGATTCAGACTTCTCCTATCTTGGAGTCTTCCCTTGGGTCCTCTGTATTCAGTTGGCTGATGAACAGAGAGAGAGTATAGGGCAAGTCACAAGGGACAGTTCATTGCCATGCCTGGTGGTGGCTCAAGTCCCTTTGTCCCACATTCTATTGGTCAAAACCCAGTCACATGACCACAATCTAATTCAGTTGAGGGAAATATACTGGGCCCAGGAAGAGGAAATGGAAAAGGTGACATGTAGCCTGTCAGTGCTACATACCTGTAGCAATCACAGGTAATATGAAGCAGAAAATAAAAGGTAGTTGTCCAGGCAATGGTGCTTGGCAGAGAGAAATCGTTGGCAATTAAGAGTTTTCTTGACACATATAAGTTTTAAACAATGCCAGACCTTACCGGATCTTAGATCAAGTATATCTGATCCTGTTGGCAATTTTAAGCTGTCAAATGGGCAGCACCAATGAATATTAGAAATGGGCTGCATCACCACCAGCATTGATAAGGGCCTCTGTGCTGAATCACCCTGACCCACCGGGCCCTTTGCTTTTTTCCTTTGCATTTGTTCCCCATCTGCCTACCTTCAGACTTGATTCATTTTCTTTACTTACAGTTGCTTTACCTCTTGGACCAGATATTCTCCATCACTTCTCTGCTTTTGACCTCTGCTTTCCTTTTTGGCCAAAATATGGAGTCTTTCTGACTATAGTGACATTGATTGCCCTAGATAAATAGGTCATCAGGTTTAGCCTGGTCCTGGGAGTTAACGATGTCAACAAAGGTCCTTTTATGCTGTGTGCTCCATTGGTTAACTTGAACAAAAAAACAAAGCTAATATTTATGTTTACTTCTTTTGAAGAATTGCAGCTTATGTAATGGAGAGAATGTCATTTTCTTTAAAAAAATGTTGAAGTCCTATGTGAGTTTAAATAATGCTTTCCATGGCTCTGAAATCCTTTTCTTAAAAGGTATCTTTGGAAAAGCAGAATTTAAAAATTTTCAAATCCAACTTATCAATGTTTTTTCTTTTTTAGCTAGTGTTTTTGTATCCTAAGAAACTTCTGCTTACCCAATGTTGAGAAGACTTTCATGTTTTCTTCTGGAAGTTTTATAGTCTTAGTTTTTATGTTTAGGTCCATGATTCATTTTAAGTTGTTTATGTTGGGCATGAGGTAAGGGTCAATATTCATGTTTTCTAAATGGATCTTCAGTTGTTCCATCACTATCGAAAACACTGTTCTTCTCCCACTGGATTACACTGGCACCCGAGTCAAAAATTATTTGACTGCATATATGCGGGTCTATTTTTGGACTGTTCTGTTTTATTGATCTATGTGTCTCTCCTTCTGCCAATGCCATGCTTATTTTGATTTCTGCAGCTTTATTGTAAGTGTTAAAATCAGATACTATAGGTCCTCTAACTTTTTTCTCCCTTTTTTCAAGATTCTTAGATCTTTGCATCTCCATATACATTTTAAAATCAGCTTGTTAATTTCTAGGAAAAAAAACTTGCCAGGATTTTTTAAATTGGATTGCACTGAATTCAAAGATCATTTTGGGGAACGAATATCTTAAGACTCCTGACTCTTCCAATCCATGAGCAGGGCATATCTATTTATTTAGATCTTTCATTTCTCTCAGCAGTGTTTTCTAGTTTTCAGAGTACACAGGACTTACACATCTTTCATTAACATATCCCTAAGTATTTTAAGTTTTTGATGTCATGGTAAGTGGAATTTTTTGACATTTGATTTTTAAAATTGTTTGTTGTGATTTTTCATTCCAGCCTTTCACTAGACTGGTCTCTAAATCCTGCCACTTTATTGGCTCTTATGGCAGTTCTGTATCTGGTTTAGTTTCATTTGGAACATTGCAATGTCTGATTGGAATGAGGGATGAGAGCTTTGGAGGAGCTGAAGATGATCCAGGTGTGCATCCTGGATCATGCGCTTGGAGCTTCTCTGGCTCACCATTTGACAGGTTTCTTTCATAGTACCATATCCCAGGCACTATACTAATTGCTAGTGACCTGCCTCAAGGAGCCCAGGGAGCAGTTGGGGCAAATTACAAGTGAAAAGGCCATTTGATAAAGTATACAAAGTACACAGTTTCCATGGGAACACAGAGCAGGAAGCCCCAAACTCAGCTTTGAGGGGATTATCAGAGAATACCACTTGGAAGAGGTGGTGACAATTCTTCTGAGTCTGAAGGGTCAGCCTGAGACACACTGTAGAGGCCATGCCAATCCCAGTGGGCAGCTGGCTAAACATGCACATTAAAAACTCCAACAGCTGGTCTGCATGTGAGAGGCCTTTGCGTAACTCTGAGCTTGCTCTGTGTTATTTTGCCACAGATGGTCAGGGTACAAAAACTTCTGGTCCAGCAGAAGGCAGCTGTGAGTTCTCCCAGGTACCTATTAGAAAAGCAAAAACAAAAGCCCAGGGATGGTGGTGTCTAACCACAGACTAAAGTAACCTCTTGGCACTGAAGACTTTGAGGATGTATTTAAAAGTGGATTGCAGGTGATCTGTCTACCTCCCCACTTCTTGCTACATGTTCTTTCAAGATACTAAGAGGTGGAAAAAGTTGATCTAAGCTGTCTAGCCAAGGCTGCCTCCTCTACAAAGCACACAGAGCTTCTTCAAAGTGTAGTCTTCAAAGGAAATCAAGAAATTTTTTCTTGCCTACACTCAGTGCTGCTTAGGGTTCCAATGACTGTACATTTCTGAGACCCAAAAGGAGCCTGTTTTCATTCATTTATATGGGCTTACCAAGAATGTATGCCTGTAGTGACCATCTGTTTTTTGTTTTCTACTCTTCAACATCCTTTTTTTCCCTCTTTTGGTAACAGTACCCTGATTTCTTCCCATTACCAGGGAAACAGTTCCCCTCCTTCATTGTCCAGAGGTGGGCTCATGACTGAGGCCTGCTGGTAACTGAAGCCATGAGCATGGATGAGATTGTCTAAGGAGAGAACACAAAGAGGACAGAATCCATGATGGAATTTCAGGGAACCCCACCATTTTGCAGTTGTGTCAAAGAGAAGGAGGCAGCAAAGAACGCGGAGAAGGAGCAGTCACAGAAGTAGAATTAAGACCCAGAGAGTCACTGAATGTCAGGGAAGCCGATGGAAATGGGTGGTTCAAAGAGCAGGATGTGACCAAGTGTCAAATGCTGCTGGAAACTTCAAGTTGGTGAGGACTGAGACTCATTCATGTGGTTTTGACATGGAGGTATGGGCAGCCTTCAGTGAAGGAATGATGGAATAGAGTGGGAAGTTAGGAAGTGGGGAGGAAATCCTGACAATTCTGTAGCTGTGAACACCAGGAGATGGGAAGATAGGCTCGAGGGAGTATGGGATTCACAGAGGCTTTCTCTTTCCTTTTCTTAAGATGTAAGATGTGAGAGGGAGTAGTTCTACAAACTGGGGAGAGATGGGATAATTGAAGTATAAGTTTCTTGAGAACATGGAATCCCCAAAAGGGAATCCGTTTACAGCATCTCCCAAACTTACATGATGGACCAAATCCCTTCATCCAGAGTTTATTTTGATTAACGTTCTGCAAAAACCATTGTGGCCCTAATTAAGTCAAAGGCCCATCCCTAAAATAATGAGTGTGGCCAAGGCCATACTTTGATTTCAGCCAATCAGATACTTTCCTCTGGAGCTGGGGGTGAGATCAACTCCACCCAAACTAAATGTCTGAGAATGAGGAAGGGCTAAGTTGTAGAAAAGACAGGTTATTTGTAAGTGAGAGATACCCTAGAACTGACCTCTAAACCAGCTGAATGATGGGGAAGATGGACTTACCAGGTGGTGTTCCTTCCCTCCTGCTACTCTTGGTAACAAAGATCCTTGAGTCCCACTGAAACGTTAGTATATGGAGTTCAAAGAATATGGTTTAAACTCTGTAGAATTAAGTATAGCAAGGGATTAGGAGCTAGCTAATTCTAGGGTTCTCCTGTATCTTCAAAGACACAGGAAAACATCTAAAACCACTGTTAGGAATTCAAGAAAATCCCCAACACAGAAGGCAGGCCCACGCCTGTTAAATCAGAGGTGATTTAGGAGTTAAGCAAGGTCCAGTCTCCTGGGATAAGTGTGTATTTGTTAGCCCAACAGATAGCTGTGGGGACCTAACTGAAGAAGGAAAGATAGAAACCGTTCCATTCCGGGGTATGCCTGCTTTAATGTGTTATCTATTAGCTGGGGAGTATCACAAAAGATTCAGCATACAGTGGAAGGCTGGTTCTCCAGGGCCCTCAAGACTGCTTCTTCTTGCCACCCTGCCTCAATTCAGCAAACACATGGGCACTTACTACATATAAATTGCCATGCTGTATGCTAGAATGTAGTAGCATTGTCTTTTGCCATTCATTTGATTTCAATTTCGTGATCCTGAGAATAGACTGAGTCAGAAAGACCAAAGTGAGGGTGGATTCATCTGCTTATTATCTGTGTGACCTTAGGTAAGTCATTTTCCACAGGTGTCAACTTCCTCTTCTATAAAATGGTAATAGAAGTTCCTAGCTCAAAGGATTGTTAGGAGGAATCAAGGAGAGAAGACAAGAGCTTAGTGCATAGTTAGCACTTGCTTAAAAGTAGCCATTGTTTTATTACTCAGTTTTGATCCACTTATTCACACAATAATCCTATGATGTTGACGCTATGATCTGATTTCACACAACTTCCTTGGGCACCTATTATGCTCTAGGTGCTAAAGATCCAAAGTGACAAAGGAGCATTTAGACCCAGAAGAGCGGAGTCATCATCAAAGAGAACTCAGAGGATACCTGAGCACCACCAAGAAGTGCATCAAGGAGGAGAGTTGCCAACTGGAATGAACACTGAGAGGTCAGTAAGAAGAGGCCCCAGAGCGACTATTGGTTTCTGCAACATGGAGTTTCCAGATTGATAAGAGGATGCAGAAGCCTGACCCAGACTGACTTGAGAAGAAATTGGAGTTGATTGAACACCAACTGCAGAGAATTCACAAAGTCTTGATGCAAAGGGGAGCAAACAAAAAAGGCTGGGGAGACATGTGGAATCAAAGAGATTTTTGTTAAAACTTTTCTTTAGGATAGGAGAGAAAGGGACATGTTAATTTTAAGCTGGTGGGAATGATGCAGTATAGAGGGAAGTTGGTGACTAAGAAAGCAGGCTCCAGAGTGCAAATGCAGGAGTTGGCTCTGACAGGTGCACAAACCCTTCATTCAAAAGCAGGGAAGGCCAAGAACGTGGGTGAGGTGTAGAGTTGCTGGTAGACAAGAGGGCTCCTGTTTGACTGATTCTATTATCTCTGTGAAGTATGAGGCAAGCTCATCTCCTTAGAGGGAAGGATGAGACAGGGGCAAAGGAGGAAGATTGAAAATGTGGGGGGTTGAATATAGCAGGGAAGTACAAGACTGCTAGGAGGATTGAAGGCTCTCTTGAAATTTGTAGACATCAACTTAAAGTGACATCAGGCACTTTTAACTTCCCAGCAACATTCAGATATTCCAATGTAGGCAGAGAGTAAGGGAATAGCTGGACTTAACTAGGTTTTGGGCAAGTTAGGAGAAAAGAGAGGGGTAAAGGACTTACAGGTTTTTGCAAGGAAGTGAGCACAGTGTTCATTACTAAGCTGAGTAAGGAGGGAAGGTGAGTGTGAGAGGGAAGACATATAAAAATCTGGCACAAAGGTTTTCAGGTCTTGGTGAGGTTGAAGAAATTCTTGTGTGTGATACTACGGTAAGCAGGTTAAAGTCACACTTGAGATATCTGAGATTGTGTTTTCTGAGACACTGTGATTACTGGTGAGAGCAAGTCCAGGATGAGACCATGGAAGTAGGTACCCAGTTTGGGGGTGAGGTGGGTGGGAATCATGGTAGGGATGAAATCAGCAAGGAGTCAATAAGATTTCTGATGGGTTATGCTTATGGATGCTGACATGAAGAAAGGTGCAGGAGGATAGGTGGAGGTCAGTTCACGAAAGCAGAAAAGAGGGGTGGCAGGTGGAAGACTACGGTAGCATGAATTCAAGGGGGTCGGGATTTTGAAAGAGTTGGGAGGAGAAACAGTACTAAAAACATTTACGGTTCTTGTCTGCCTACCCAAAGCCCCTTTAAGCAGCCATGTTTAATGCCACGTGCACCCATGCTCAAAGCAATAATTGACTGGTGAAGGGGTGGGATATGACCTATGGGCCAGCCCATCTGTATCCTGGCCTATGACCTGTCCAATGAATTGTCATTATTAAAAGATAAGATGGGCCAATTGGATTCTTTGGGATTTGAACTTTGAAAGGCAAAAAGAATTTGCCAATTAATAGAGCAAGGTGATGTAGAGAATAAAGGGTGGGCAATGACCACCAGGATGGATCCCACACAGGCCGAGATGTTGAGAGAGTAGTGCTAGGAGCAAGCTAAGGATGACAGACAGTAAAAGAATGCAGCAGATTCATCTGCAGAAACCGGGCTGCATGACAGAGATGGAGTAGCCTGACCCTGAGCCTCTTATTATGAGGTAGCTTAACTTTCAAAAGTTTGTGAGCAGGGAGGCAGCATGACCACACCTGGGGTTACGAGTTTGTGGGCTCTGATCCCAGACTGCCTGGCTTGGAACTCATTAGCTATGTGCTTTCAGCAAGATACTTAAATTAACCTGTGTGCCTTGGTTCCCTCAACTGAAAAACGTGATAATAACAGCACTACCCTCAGGGTTATAATGAAGATTAAATGAGAATACACAGGTAATGTATTTTGAGCAAAAAAGGCTTCCTTTCAACCTTATTTTCTTCAAGTCAACGGTTATTTTGCCAAACTTTCCCTCATTCCCTTATCCCTTGGCTTCCAGGAGGAACACCACTTTCCCCGCGCTCGAGTTCCATATGCAATGACTTGTCATATCTATTTAAATCTCCAACAGGTGTCTCAAACATAATTTGCCCCAAATGATTCTTATCCCCCACTGACAAAAACAACAAAAAACAAAAAACCCCTGCTATTCCTACAGTATTCCTTGGATCAGGGACGGGTAAGTTTTTCAGTGTCGATCAAGCTAAAAACCTTAGCGTCCTCCTTGACTCCTTTCTTCTCATGCCCACGTATACAGTGCTTGGCATACAGTGGGTGTTCGATAAATACCAAGTGAAAGAATTCCAAGTACCATTGCCTTCTCCGAATTCTCCTAATACAAGTCTGAATCATACCTGCATCTTCCTTTCAGCTGCTTTTACCAGACTCTGTGCTCCCTGAGGATGGGAGCCTAGAATGTGGCCTGACTGTAATGTGCAACAGTTTACAACCCCCTCACAGGTGACCTGATTTGATTCTCATAAAAGAGAGCAAGCAAGCCAGGAAAGGCAGGTGTTATTAGCAGTGCTAGCATCCCAGGTCTCCTGCCTTCCAGACCAAGCTCACCAAGTATTTGGTCAATGAGAGGGGTGGGGGTGAGAATCCGAGTCACTCTGTGGAGTGAGGCAGCCCCAACAGAATAAATGGGCTGTTTTTTCTGTAACACAACTTAAAATACTCCTAACGCCTAGCATTTATTGAGCCCAGGTTTCTAATCATTGTCTGTGTGGTCTTCACAGCTATCTGGCTGCAGGTAGCTATGAGGGCATCTTTACGTCTTCTTCACCTGTTATCTTTTGGTACCTCACACGAGGCTTGGTATGTAGTACGAGCTCAATAAGCTCACTGAGTGGTATGGCCTGAGGCTCTTTTTTAAAAGATTGGGCCCAGGTGCAGTGTCGTGCTCCACGTCCCCACGTAGCAAGCTGGTAAACGCTGCGATTCCCTCTCAGGTTTGCCCACTAAACTCTCTCCGGGATGGGCCGGCTCACGTGCCACGCCAGTTCTGGGTCTGCCGCGGGAGTGAGCGTGTGCACCAGGGTGGTGGGGAGAGACTGTCCCCTCCCAGTCCCTTCCGCATCCCGCATGCCCGCCTGAGAGACCCGTGGGCACTGTGCCTCTGCAGCCATCCGCTTCTGCAGCCACAGAGCCGTTAGTCAAGTGTACGTACGGGCGGAAGCCTCTTCCCGGCAGACCCCCGCCCCTGCCCAGTTTCCGGCCCCAAGACCCAGGCCCCAGGCCCCATGAGTCTCCAGTCCCATCCCGCCAACACCGCCAACCCCGCGGAACCCCGCGCCTGTCCCCGCCCCGCCTGCAGGTCCCGCCCCCCACTTCCTCGTTCGGCGCTCCTCCCCCTGCGCCGCACTCCATACTTGGCGATCGCCGCGGCCCTGCGCGTTCATTGGCCGAGAGTCGGCTGCGTGGGGGGCGGGCCCCGGCCCAGCCGGGGCGGGGAAGTAAGGTGGTAGCGGCCCGGCGCGGGGGGAGGGGGACGCTGACCCGGATGTTCACTCTTGGGCACCCGGGGAAGTGGAAGCGCCGGGCCCTGCTGCGGTGGGGAGAGCCACAGACTCCGGGACCGGGACCGCCGCCGCAGCCGCCACCATGGTAAAGGCCCGACGTCACCCTCCCCAAGGCCCGGTGGCCCCGCCGGAGTTCGTGTCTCCTTCCCCCGTCGACTCCCGGCCCGTGAAGGGTGGGTCCCCTGGGTGGGGGAGGGGAGGGGGCCTGGACCCCAGGTAGACACCATCCCTGCACACTCAGGAGGGTGCCCCCGGGCCCGGGCGGCTTGGGTGGGCAGCGACCCTGCCGCCCCCTCCGAGTCCCCGTCCTAGGCTCCAGCTGGAGTCCCACTCTCCACATCCGAGTCCAGCCTAGTTTTCCCCATAGCCCAGGCTTAGACCCTTCTGGTCCCTGGTCCAAGCCAGGTACCCCTCCGGTCATGCGGGCCTGGTTCCCCTTCCTTCTATCCACGGCCTGGGCTAGGTATCCTTCCT